>CM076540.1:0-133000 GCA_038429875.1 Poecile montanus | reverse complement strand
GGGTGCCAGGAGGAGTTGTGCTTCTGTGCCAATTACTTCTGAGGTGGCTTGAACTCCTTCGTAGGCAGCTAAGATTTCTTTCTCTGTGGGAGTGTAGTTGGCTTCGGACTCTCTGTAGCTTCGGCTCCAGAATCTCAGTGGTCGGCCTCGAGTCTCCCCAGGCACTTTCTCCCAAAGGCTCCAGGACAGACCGTGGCTCCCGGCTGCAGTGTAGAGCACGTTCTTCACGCCAGGTCCTGTTCTGACTGGGCCAAGGGCTACTGCCTGTGCGATCTCTTGCTTGATCTGAGCAAAGGCTTGTTGTTCAGGGCCCCACTGGAAAGTGTTCTTTTTGCGGATGACCAGGTAAAGAGGGCTCACAATCTGGCTGTACTCAGGAATGTGCATCCTCTAAAAACTTATGGCACTTAGGAAAGCTTGCGTTTCCTTCTTGTTGGCTGGTGGAGACATTGCAGTGATCTTGTTGATGACATCAGTAGGAATCTGACGCTGTCCATCTTGCCACTTTACCTCCAGGAACTGAATTTCACGAGCTGGTCTCTTAACTTTGCTCTTCTTGATGGCAAAACCGGCTTTCAGGAGAACCTGGATGATTTTCTCTCCTTTCTCAAAGACTTCTTCAGCCGTCTTTCTCCAAACAATGATGTCATCAATGTACTGCAGATGTTCTGGAGCCTCACCCTTTTCCAGGGCAGCTTGGATCAGTCTATGGCAGATGGTAGGGCTGTGCTTCTACCCCTGGGGCAGTCGGTTCTAGATGTACTGCACTCCCCTCCACATGAAGGCAAACTGAGGCCAGCATTCTGCTGCCAGGGGAATGGAGAAAAATGCATTGGCAATGTCAATAGTGGCGTACCACTTCGCTGCCTTGGACTCCAGCTCGTACTGGAGCTTCAGCATGTCTGGCACGGCAGCGCTCAGAGGTGGAGTCACTTCATTCAATGCACGATAGTCTACAGTCAATTTCTGTTCTCCTTCAGATTTACGCACAGGCCAAATGGGGCTGTTGAAGGGTGAGTGGGTTTTGCTGGCCACCCTTTGGCTCTCTAGTTCTCAGATCATCTTGTGGATGGGGATCACAGCATCTCTAGTTGTTCTATATTGTCGGCGGTGCACCGTCGAGGTGGCAACTGGCACTCGCTGTTCTTCTACTTTTAGGAGTCCTACTGCAGATGGGTTCTCTGACAGTCCAGGCAAAGTGTTCAATTGCTTGATGCCCTCTGTCTCTACAGCTGCTATCCCTATGCCCACCTGAGCCCCTTTGGGTCTTTGAAATACCCCCTTCAGAGGTAGTCTATGCCCAAAATGCATGGGGCCTCTGGGCCAGTCACAATGGGGTGTTTCTTCCACTCATTTCCAGTCAGGCTCACATCAGCTTCCACTAAAGTAAAGTCCTGTGATCCCCCTGTCACACCAGCAATAGAAACAGATTCTGCTCCTACATATCTTGATGGGATTAGGGTGCACTGTGCACCAGTGTCAACCAAGGCCTCATATTTTCGTGGTTCTGATGTGCCAGGCCAACGAATCCACACAGTCCAAAAGACACGGTTTTCTCTAGCTTCTACCTAGCTAGAGGCAGGGCCCCTCTAAGCCTGGTTATCCTTCTTTCCTTGGGTATATGTCTTGGAGGTTCCTTCAAGGGAATCAGACATGTCATCATCATACTTGTCAGTTTGACTACAGGCTACTGGAGCGGCTTTCTTTTTGGTGGAGTGTCCCCCCTGAGTCTTGCTGTCTTCTAATTCATGCACCCCTTTTGCCAGATAGCAGTAGATTTTCCATCCCATCTTTTCATGTTTTCTCCACAGTCACGTAGGAAAATCCACAGCTCAGCTCGTAGCTTTTTCTCTCTATCTGGGTGTCGTGGTTTTAAACCAGTAACTAACAAAAAAAATTGCTTATTTCTTGCCGTGAGATATGGATTAGAACAAGAGCAAAACAGGCACAAAACTTAAAAGGAATAAAGCAAGTTTATTAACAAACGACAATAAGAACACCAGAATAAACTTCCAGAAAAAACCTTTTCATCTCTTACTACCCACCATTCCTTTGTTCACATGACAACAGAGACAAAAACTTTAGAACTTTGATGGTTTAAACAGTCCCAATTCCTTCTACAGTCTTTTTACCAGTCTTTGTAGAGAAACAGAAGTTTCTTTCTGTTAATTTATGGAGTTTCTCACAAGAAAACTATTTTTGTTATAGTTTTCCTTTTCCCTGATATTAGCTGCCCAGAACTGCTTTTATCAGAGCCCACTCCTCCCATTCAACATCACTCTGAGGTGTGTATGGGTCATGAGTTTAGGGATGGCATTTTTAAGGATGAGTTATTCAAAAGCAAAAGTCTTCTTCGTCTGTTTCTGTGAGCTTCACCAGAAAACAGTTTTTCTCATTGCCCCCCCAAGGCTTACAATTTTCGCTTTACTGTTTCCAGCACTTCACTATATCACAATCACTCTACTTTTTACTCAAATTTTACACTTTGAACACTCTATTCCTCCCCATATTCCGTCATGAATTAAAGGAGTTCTTTTCAGGACTTCATTGTCCATCTCCATAGTTTTAACAGAAAAATATTTCATCTTAATTAAAGCATCTTCTTAATTCTCTACCTTTCCTGAAGCTTCTTTTCTTTCTTGTCACTGGTAGTTTATAAAGCCTCTTTTCCTGTTGATCACTCTCTTTTTCTCTCTCTGGATAAAAAGATTAATCTGCAAGTCTCATCTGGGTAATGAAAGAGTTAAAATCTTGCCCAGGCTTTTGTAGATAGTTCTGTGGCCTCGGCCGGTGCAGGAGCTGGAGCCGTCTGCGATGGAAAGTTCCTCATGGCTGCTCTGGAGAGTGTAGTCGCCGCCCCAGCCCGCTGCAGGTCCAGAGCCTCTCTCCTTCTTCACTCGGCAATTTCTGGTGAATTCCATCACGGCAAAAACTGCAGCGGAGCCAGGGACCAGCCTGGCCCGGCCAGAGCCCGGGGCAAGCCCCGCAGGCCCACCCCCATCTCCCAGCTGGGAGATGCGGCAGGCCCAGCCCAGCCCAGCCCCCGCCCGGCCACATGGCCGGGCAGAGAGCGAGAGGCCAGAGCTCTGTTACCTTTCACAGCCAGGAAACAAAGAGCACCTAAGTGCCCTGACTTTACATCTTAAGGTAGGGTTCACAAGTTGATCTCCCTTTTCAATGGTTAAAATTGCTGTCAATTCCCAGTAATGACCACTAATTGGTCAGGAGAAGAGACTCCTTTCAGTCCCCAGCAACTTTAACTTCCTTAAAGGTAAAGTAACCCCATGACACTGGGGAACTTCTGCGTTGAGTACCAGGGCTCCTGGTCTGTACTGCCGAGACTGGAAGAAGGTCCTCTCTGAGTTTCTTGAAATTCTCCTCTATTTTGTCTTGGAAGTTTTGCATACGTGTTTCCATAGCTGCAATTTTTGTCTGTATGGGGCCATGCACGGTATCTGCATATGCTCGGAGCTTCTTCGCCATATCCAGCACAGTCTCCTCCCAGTCATCCCGCTTCATTGTTTCTAAAGCAGAAGCGTATTCTTGTGGCCCAAGTCGAACAAGTTTTCGCCACATTACAGATGTACATGGCACCAAGTCTGGATTTCTAGTACCTAAGTCACCCACGAAGACAATCTCTACTATTGCCATTTCTCTCAAGCACTGAATCCCTTGTTCTATGGTTTTCCAACGAGTTTGCTGTATATAGAGATTGTCTGCACACAGATATCTTTGTGCCACACTTCTTAGGACCCGTTCCCAGAGACTATAAGGGTCAGCCCCCCTCATCATCTCCTGGTCAATAACCGGATCGTGTGACAGGGATCCTAGATGCCTCGCTTCAGTGCCATCCAGAACTGTAGCCTCACCTGCAGCATCTCACAGACGGACTAACCAACTAATTATAGATTCATCAGGTTGTCGAGTGTAATCTTTTCTCAGGCTACGAAGGTCTTTCAGGGAGAAAGGTTCACCAGCGCCTTCTGATTTTTGATCAGTTGCTGGTCTTGAGGGTCTTTCCCCCGCATCACCATTATCATCATCTACTGGCCGATCGGTTTTGGTTTTGAATTTCATGCCTCTCGTGGTAGGAGCAACAGACACTGGCTTAGGCTCACTGTCTGGTTTGGCTGCTGGCTTAGGCTCACTGTCTGGTTTGGCTGCTGGCTTAGACTCACTGTCTGGTTTGACTGCTGGCTTGGCTGCAGCCTGAGTGACTGGGGTAGCTGTTGATTTATTTGCCTGCCCTACAGTATCTAGCAGCGTGCGATAAGCATACGCTAGGGCCCAGCTTATTGCAATATTTTTCTCCTTAGAATCATCACAGCAATTCTCTTCTAGATATTTCCCTACTTCATCTGGGTTCTGAATTTGTTCACGTGAAAATTCCCAGGCTGGGGGATCAGAAAATTCCTTCAGAGTTTGGCTAATTCTCTCCCATTTTCTACACCACTCAGGATTTCCCACACCTGAGTCTACTTCTGGGACAGGGGTCTCATTGGCTCCTCTGGATATCTCAGCCCTCATTCTAGAGAAGTTGCAGACCATATAGAGGAAGCTTAACAGCTGAACTACCAGGAAAGTGACCAGGAATGTGGTATCCTTAACACTCAGGGGAAACTGGATATTCTCAAAAAGGGACATAACAGATTCAAAGGAGAAGAAGGAAAGAAAAGGCTGAAAAGCCTCATCCCCTGGTCTTCCTCTAACAAACTGGGTACAATTACTAATAAACTCCCAAAATGTGCTACTGGAACTGGGAGGCAGGGTCGGGTGAAGAAACCATAAGCCAAACATACCTGACAGAAACTTCAGTCGTTCTATGAACTTCCTATAAATCATTATCACCGAGCCCAGCACAATAACTATTTTAATCCGTGCCCCTCTACTGTGAAAGAGGGCAAAGACAGGTATTAAAACCTCAAAAACTTTTAGGGACCAGATCCACATGAAGGCTTCCACCCCGAGAGATATTATGTATCCAAACAACATGGCTACTGACTGCTTTATCCCAATACAGAATAAATACAACCAACAATCAGTACAGGTTTTTCTACTTTCTCTTGCCCCACGTTGGGCGCCAAAAACTGTATTTGTCTTAGTTTAGGGCAAATTAGGGAGGAAAACTCTAAATGGGGATTTCTCCAGGGAAATGCCCCTCCCCACTAACTGGTGCGGGGAAAAAAAAAAAAAAAAATTCTTTGGAGAGAAGTGGAAAAAGCTGTTTATTTAACAGAAATTGAGTAATATTAAATAATAAAACCTCTTGCTGTTCGATGGGATGGCAAATCTAGGAAGAAAAGTCCTTTTCATGTGGTGTAGCTCGGCTCGCTCAGGTTCTTATCAGTCTTTCCAGCACTGGAAAGTGTCGAGGCCCCGGCCCCGGTGGGCCACAGGCGTGAGTTCTCGGGGTTTGGCTGGGTGTTCAGTCCAGAGCAGGCTTGCACAGATTTAAGAAAATTGGAAAAAAACAAAGGTCCGGGGAACTCCTCTGCTTCAGCTAGCTAAAACTAAAAGCCAGAGAGAAGCTCTGTCCTGCTGTCTGTCCGTGCTGCAGACACTACAGTCCAGGAGCGGGATGTGTGGGAGTGATGTTTTTCCTTAACACACTGCGCGCTTCTTCTTCCCCTTCTCTTGCTCTCAAAGCCAGTCTTAAAGGTGCAGAACTTAATATATAACATAAACCAGACGATTGGGGATACCAGTATCATAAAGTCACCCCAGGACAATAGTGAATATTCTAATTCCCAGTAACCAATCACTACGAGATACACCCACTAAAGAATTTACATACAGCCTATGAGCATCCCCATATTAACATACAGTGTTGCATTTTAAACTCTAAAAGCTTTACAAGTTCTTTCCTTGCTTCTTGACCTTTGGACTTTCTATCAGCAGAAGGACATTGTTTTATCAACAGGGATTCTCTTTTAGCTGGCTAGGCTATTGTTCTTTGGTTATATAGTAACTAGTACTCAGCATTGTCATGGTTTTAAAGCAGTAACTAAAAAATTACTAGAAAACTTACTTATTTTCTTGCTGTGAGATATGGATTAGAACAAGAGCAAAACAGGCTTAAAACTTAAAAGGAATAAAGAAAGTTTATTAACAAAACTATACGAATAAGAACACTAGAATAAACTTTTAGAAAACTCTTTTATCCCCCACTGCTTAACCATTCCCTTGTTTACATGACAACATAGAGACAAAAAACTTTGCAACTTTGGTGTTTAAAACAGTCTCAATTCTTGCTAGAGTCTTTTCATCAGCCTTTGTAGGGAAACAGAAGTCTTCTTCTGCTAATCTATGGAGTTTCTCACGAGAAAACTATTTCTGTTATAGTTTTCTATTTCTCTGATGCCAGCTGCCCGGAAATCTGCTATCAGTTCACTCTTCCCATTTCACATCACTCTGAGGTGTGTATGGGCCATGAGTCTAGGGATGTCATTTTTAAGGATGAGTTATTCAAAGGCAAAAGTTCTCTTCATCTGTCTCTGTGAGCTTCGCTGGAAAACAGTTTTCTCATTGCCCTCAAGGCCTCAAATCTTTGCTTTACTCTGTTCCAGCACCTCACTGTATCACAATTACTCCACCTCTTGCTCAAAATCCACACTTTGAACACTCCATTCCTCCTAATATACTCTGTCATGAATTAAAGGAGTTTTTTTCAGAACATTATTGTCTATCTCTATAGCTTTAACAGAAAAAAATATTTCAGCTTATAAAGCATCTCCTTATTCTCTCTTCCCCATCTAAAACTTAACTCTTTTCTTCACTGTCTTCTTCATGTTGACTGTCTCTTTTTCTGTCTCTCTGGGAAAAAAGAGTAATCTGTACGTTTTATCCAGGTAGTAAAAGAATTAAAGTCTTGGAAAGCTGAAGATGTTCATAGTGTCACGTTTCAGTCCAGCAGCAGAAACTACAAACTAAGCCAAGCTGGCCGGCTCTGTTTCTCTTCCCCCCCGCCCCCCCCCCTCCGTCCTCTGCGGCCTTGTCCGGCCTGGAGGGGGGGGGCAAAGCCGAGACAGAGCCTTGTTACCTTTTCAGAAGCCGGAAACCAAAAAAAGAGAGCAAGAGAGCTCTGGCTTTACATCTTAAGGCGGTGTTCACAAGTTGATCTCACTTCTCAATGGTCAAAACTGCTGTCAATTCTTAGCAATGACCGATAATTGGTCAGGAGAAAAGACTCCCATCAGCCACCAGCAGTTTCAACTTCCTTAGCTCTCAAAGCTATCTTAAAGGTAAAATCACCCCATGACTCAAAGCAGGCTTTCATTTCTACTTCGATTCTAGGCTTCATATTTTCAGAATCTTCTGCCAAACAATCACATTCATAAGGTTTCCCTGTTTCACCCTCCCCAACAATGGATCATCTTGTGGATGGGAATCACAGCATTTTGAGTTGTTCTATACTGTTGGCGATGCACTGTCCAAGTGGAGATTGGTACTTGTTGCTTTTCCCCCTTCAGAAGTCCTACTGCAGATGGGTTCTCTGATAGTCCAGGCAAGGTGTTCAGTTGCTGGACACCCTCTGTCTCCACAGCTGCTATCCCTATGCCCACCTGAGCCCCTTTGGGTCTTTGAAATACCCACTTCAGAGGTAGTCTATGCCCAAAATGCATGGGGCCTCTGGGCCTGTCACAATAGGATGTTTCTTCTACTCATTTCCAGTCAGGCTCACCTAAGCTTCCATCAAAGTCAAGTCTTGTGATCCCCCTGTCATGCCAGCAATAGAAACAGATTCTGCCCCAAGTCTTGATAGGATTAATGTGCACTACGCACCAGTGTCGACCAAGGCCTCATATTTTTGTGGTTCTGGTGTGCCAGGCCAATGAATCCACACAGTCCAAAACACACTGTTTTCCCTAGCTTCTACCTGTCTAGATGCAGGGCGTCTCTAAGCCTGGTTTTCCTTCCTTTCCTGGGCATACATTTAATCTGTGCCCCTCTACTGTAAAAACTATGTGTTAGGGACAATACTGAAGCTATCTTAGGATAAGAAAATAAGCCTAGGGACCAGAAAGGTATTAAAACTTAAAAAAAACCTAGGAGCAAGAGAAACATGAACTCAACACAGAGGGACTGTATAAATTCAAGCAGCATGGCTACTGATCGCTTTATCCCAATATAGAGTAAGTGAAACCAAAATGCAATTAGTACAGGTATTTTCCAATTTCTTGAGCCATGCATTGGACGCCAAAGAAGTATTTGTCCTGGTTTAGGGCAAATTTGGGAGGAAACCTCTGAATGGGGTCCTTCTAGAAGGCGGCCAGTGCTTTCTAGTTTAAGTTTGAATGCATCTTACTCTGAGGGAACTGTGGAAATTGTGGTAAATGGATTTGGGGATTTAATTCCTTTGTCTACATGGGGTTTTGTGCTGAGCCTAAAGGTCCTGTTTGGAGGGGACCCACACCCCTGTGCTTTTTGTATGTTTTGTTGTAAAAAGCCAGAATTGGCAGGTTTCAATCCTGAAGCCAATTCTGCAACCTCTGTCTTGTGAGGAACCTCCCACCAGTCTGTTGCTTGTTGTGGAGAACTAGAATTGGTAGGTTCTGGTCCTGAGGTCAATTCTGCAACTGCTGCCTTGTGGGGATGGTGTTGTCCCTATGCAGGCCTAGGTATTTATCATGCAGCTTCCTCTGTGGGTGCTATAGGAAAACTTTAGGGGAAAATATTTTATTATCTTTCCTTGGTTAATTTGTTAGTCACCTCCCTACACCTAGAGTGGACTTGATGCAAAAAAAATGGGATAGGAAGCAATTGGTTGCTAAAAAAAAGTGATGGGTTATTAAGAAAGGCTTTAGGCAGTGGCATTGCTTGCCGCTGAACTGGATCATGTCAAAAAAGAAAAGCACTGGAACAAAAGGAGCAAACTGATAAGGCAAACTGCTCCAGGGCAAAAAGCAGAAGCATTCTTCACAGACTACAACTCTTGCAAAACTTTTTAAGAGCAGGCTCACTCCCTCTGCTGGACAGTCTATAAGTGGAAACCTCACTGAAGACCTGTGGGAAACAACAAAAGTGGTGCTACAAGCACTTCACAGAGTGAAAGCTACAACTCCACCTAAATAAGTTAATGCAATTAACTGTTTCACTCAGGCATATGTTGCGGGGAAGTTTGTTTCTTTTCTCTTTTCTAGTGTGAAAAACGAGGTTCACATTTTTTTATATAAAATTTACAAAGTTTTATAGAAAGACGATTAGGAGACAGAAATAAAGCAAAATGAACAAATACGGCTGGGTGCCTCAGCATTTAGCCAAGAGCACACCTTACTAACAAAGGATTGTCCCTTAAAAACAGAACCCTATTGCATATTCATAAATTCTTATACATGAATCAAACATTCCTCTTAAGTTTTAGATGTTCCTTTGTTTAGCTTCGCCGCCTCCCCAATAGATCAGTCTTCTTGGCTCCGTTGAGTCTCACACTCCCTGATAACAGAGGTTTAATAAATTCCCCCCTTGGAGCTCTAGTCACTGCTGTCTTCATCTGGATAAGATAATCTAAGAACGTGGGGGGGGAGGTGTTTCTGACTATCTTTTCATTCTCTGGGTTATATGAACAAAAGCAGTCGTTATTTAATACCATGCTACAGCCTATATGTATATATATGTATGTATGTATGTATGTATGTATTACGCCACTATTTCTAAGTTTTATCAATAACAGAAATAAAGGAAACTATATTAATACAGTGAGAGGAATGACGGGTTTGTCTTTACAAACAAGCTGTGAGTCTGCTGATAAGATGCAGCTATCAATGAGAGACAACAGAAACAATGGGATGGATTCCACTTAAAGATCAAAGAGGCACTGAAAGAGTACCATGAATTCCACAAAAGTTAAGAATTAAGAAGGGACTATGCATTGGGAGGGGGGGAAGGTATCCCAGGTATCAGGTGTTCTGGGAAGCCTGTACCTCTCAAGTACCTCAGCCTATGGGGAAAGAGAGAAGGGACAAGCGGCCGGGAATTAGGATAAAAGGAGGCTGCGCCCTCCAAAAATTTGAGAGACCCCAGGGGAATGCCCCATGGCCTCTCCCTTTATTCGAATAAAGAAGAAGGACTCCTCTGTCTCCTTTTTGGACATAAACCTCTGGTGTTTGTGGATTAATTTTCCTGACAATTTTTGGGGGCTCGGTCCAGCATATTTTTACCATCCGGGGCAGTGGGCAGTGAGCGGATCTGAAGGCGCGCCTCACTCAGTTTCAGTGATCAGCTCCCCTTGGTGGCGGCCGGCACCGGGCGATCAATTGGGTTCCTGAGACTGTCCAGGAGACAGATGAGTGGCAGACCAGGGGGGTCTGTGAAGAGTCCACAGGGAAGGACCACTGAAAATCTCACCGGTGAGTAAAATGGGATCTTCGGGGAGCAAGCCTGGGAGGGCACCCATGGAGGGTAGCACAGGCTAAACAGGGCACCCATGGAGGGTTGCAAAGGTACAGCCAGGAAGGGGTCCTGGCAAAAGGGATGACAATCCCATAATACCCCTGGAGAGTCCCTTGGGGAGAATGCTGAGATCTTGGGACAGATTATGCATTCACACAGAGGTAACTATGGAGATGATGGTAAAATATTGTTATGATGTATGGCCAGAGTATAAGTTGCCAAATAGACTTATATGGCCACCTTAGAAAACAGAATTAATTTGTGTTGAGTTCTGTGAAGGTATCTAGAGGAGAATTGGAAAAGATGGATTGAAAGGGAATGTAGATTGATATGGTTTAAACAAACAACAGGAGAAATCTATGTGTTAACAAAAAAAAAAGGAGAAGAGGAAAAAGGGGGGGAAGAGGAAAACAGTGAAGATTAAAATGTTTTTCAGCACTGTAATAAATTATTGTATGTATTAAAAATTCGGAAAGTTATAAATAAGACATATGTGTTTGTAATGATGTAAAAATATGAAATGTAAAAACCCCTCTCCGGGTCTGGTCGGGATCCCCTCCGGAAAACGGCAGATTGCTACCAACACCCAGATAACGAACTCAGGCAGGCCCATCAACTCGGACAAATAGACAGGACAAGGATCATCAAAACAACAATGGAGCTGGCTCGGGGAAATTATCTGCCTCCGGACCTGAACAACGCCCTACAGATTTCTGTGGGGAACAATCAGGTCGACAAAGAAAGACAAGCTCCAAAAAGATAGGCATCGCCAGACCTGAACATCCCACCTGTCAAACCAGTGTTGGAAAAGCAATCAAGAAGGACAAAGGGGAAAGCACGGCCGAGATATCCATCGGCACCGGCCCGGATTCCACCACTCTGCCATGATGACACAAGTTGAAATACATACAGAATCTCCTTTACATATGAGGAGATTCTGTCCGGACACTAGTTAACTTCATTATTCCATGCCAGGAAATCCATTCACTGGACAATCAAGGACACTTGGTGAATGGAACCTGCTTGGAATTTTCGCCTAAGGACATAAAATCCCTGTAAAAAACGAGGCTTGGGAACCCTCAAGCGTGGATTTGGGAAACCTATACCTCTGGTGTAGACCCTGTCCACCCAGCGCTGCGCTGACCTTTTTATTGTGGGTTTTTATCGTTGTTTCTCTTTGTTGTTTATTAATAAATTTCTCTTTTTTAATTCGTATCACGAATTTGCCTTTGCATTTATAACAAGCACCTTCCGTGATCTTGTCCTCCAGTGTTACCAGCTGACCCAGGGGCAGCTGCAGGTCCCTGTATCCTCACATTCCAGAGCAAAGGGATCAGGGAAATGCTGTTCCTACAGTTCCACCTGAAAATAACAGTGGTTTAGGGGAAAGGGAGCAGCATATCATATCACCCCCTAGAACTAGAAGGGATCTCGAGAACCCACGCCCGGGGTGGGGGGGGGGGCAATAAGGGGAGTCAAGAAAGAGTCTTTGGCAGCAGGAGATGGATGGATTGTGTTGGTGTGCTGGAACAGAATTAGTTAATGGAGAGTGTGGAGAGATATGGTTGAAGCAGGGACCAGGAGTGGAGGTGCGGGACCAGGAGCACGGGCTGGTGGCCTGTAAGGCTGCTGGGACTCAGCACTGGGCAGTGCCCGACCCCACCAGTCCTGGGCAGGGGAAGCAGCAGCTGCTGGCCCTTTGAGGCTGCAGGACGCCCTGGCTGCCTGTGGTGATGCCGGCCGCGCCCGCCAGGAGCACTGGAGCGGGGAGGAGCTGTTTGGACAATGTGGCACACAAGGACTGGCTCTGGTATATGGTATGTGGTAGCGTGAGCACAAGGAGGAAAGGCAAAGGTGATGGCCTTTTTCAGGCCAAAGAGGGAAAAACCGCAAGGCCCAAGGGGTCCCCCGGGACAGAGGGGACGGGATCGGCCACAAGGAAGTGGCAGAGGCTTTCTCTCCCCAGTAGGGGAGACCTGACCCAGACAGTGGCTGAGAAAAATCAGTGTGCTGTCTTCAGGGCATAGGACACTGAAAACAGCAATGTCTGCAAAAAACCCCAAACAGCTGGACTGTCGAGAAAGTCCAGAAAATAAGGGAAATGGATTATTAAGAGTATCATTATATCCACCAACCTAGAGCCGTTGTTAACTTTTAAAGTGGATCTAGGTCGAGGAGAGGTGTGTGTCTTAGTAAAAACAAAGACCTCTCGATTCCCCTTAATTTTTATCCTTGAGGGGGAAAATTGTCAAAAGAATTTTTTTGATCGTTCAAAGGAGTTGTGAGAATTGTGGTTTCTTCTGTGGGCTCAGAAGTTTGAACACATTGTTCTCTGAAAGAATTGTAAAAATTGTAGTAAGTTAATTTGGGAATTTAATTAATTTGTCTACATAAGGTTTTGTGAGGAGCTGAACGTCTCCAGTTTGGAGGGGACCACACCCCTCTGCTTTTTGTATGTTTTGTTGTAATGAAACAAAGAAATTAAGAATTAGGAAGAAATGCTTGAAAGAGGGTGTCTGACAGAAACCAGACCCTGACACCCTAATCCACAAGAACAGGAAAAAGAGTCAGACTGCAAGATGAGATAAGGAGCTAGAATACACAAACAAGATGCAAAGACAAAGGCACCACAGGATAAAGGAGATTCCTGGACCCTAAGCCGGAAGAAACGGATTTGAAGTCCCAAAAAGTGGCCAAAGGACTGAAAGGGGCACAGGGCTAATTGTAATATGAAGTGAAGACAGGCGGGGTTAGGAAATTAATATGTATTAGGCCTATCGTGTAAACCTAGTCTGTAAAGGATAAAAAGGGAAAACCCAATCAAAAAGGGGTGCATGCTTTTTGGAGGAGATATCCCCCATGCACCTCAGCGCTGAATAAATTCATACCTGCTCTTATAACTACTCTGCGAGTTATAGGGTTCCTTTTATTCCGCAAATCAGTAAAAAGCCAGAATTAGCAAGTTTCAGTTATGAAGCCAATGCTGCAAGTCATACCTTGTGGGGAACACCCCCACCAGTCTGTGGTTTGTTGTGGACCTAAAGCAAATTCTGTAGCTGCAACCTTGTGAAGATAGTGTCCTATGGAAGGCCTGGGTATTTGTCATGCACTTCCTCTGTGGAAAGTATTTTGTTTTTTTGTTTTTTCCTTAATAAAAGTTTTAAATGTTAAAGGTTATAAAATGTTATAAATATTAGAGTCTCCTTAATGTAGGTTAATTTGTTAGTCACCTCCCTACACCTAAGATGGACTTGATGCAAAAATTGAGATGGGGAGTGGTTAGTTATTAAAAAAATGAAGAAATGTGATGTGATTGGCTTGAGGCAGTGGCATTACTTGCTGCTGAACTAGATCATGTTTATACAGTTGTTATAAATCTGTATTGTGATATTGGCTTTCGCAAGTATTAGGATGAATATTATATGTTAAATACTTTTTGGCTATGTATGTACTTTTTTTCTTGCTAACAAGTTTTAAGCTTAAAG
This sequence comes from Poecile montanus, assembly GCA_038429875.1. Lineage (NCBI taxonomy): Eukaryota > Metazoa > Chordata > Aves > Passeriformes > Paridae > Poecile > Poecile montanus. Next base: position 119,126 of record CM076540.1, on the reverse strand, counting down.
GAATTTCTTAGTACAAAGCAAGGAAACCCCAGAGGGCAAAGACAGTGGGGCCCAAGGTGTTATCAGCAAAAGACAATGGAGACCAGGCTGTTATCAGCAGCCAGGAGGAGGCTGTTAGCAGAAGGACTTAAAGCCCAGCTGTCACCGGTGGCAGGAGGAAGGGGCCCAGACTGTTATCAGCACTGACCACTTGCAAAGAAAGGAAATCAAATTCAAATAAAATGATGATCAGCAAAAATAAAAACCATACAAAGCATGCTCCGAAGAGGCGGGTTCAGGGCGTAACCATGCAAAATGCTTCTTAGAAAAGTTTGAATATGCATTAAACCCTCACAGCAGGAGGGGATAAAAAGGATGTTCCCAAGATACCAGGTGTGTTCCTGGCAACTCGCCAGGGCACCCGGCCATTTTAACCCTTTGCTTTATTTCCTTTGTCTCCTAATTGTCTTTTTTTTATATTAAACTTTTTATAATTTATTAAGTAAATCTCGTTTTTGACACAGTCTCCTGTTTTGTTTGGGCCAACTTCGCAAAAGGAAAATGTTACAAGAGTTTGCTCCACCCTCAGGAGTTGAGTTGTTGCAGTGTGTGGATGGTAGGCAAAGTCATGCTAAAGGAATTTTGGTGAAGAAGCATGGAGGAGCACAAGGTCTGTTACCTTTCTAGACTAGTGGACCTGGTGGCCAGAAGCTGCCCATTGTCTGTGGAGCTGTGGAGTTGTGGCTCTGGGGGCGGCTGAGGTCCGGGAGCTGACGGGGGGAGGGTATTGGTTGTTGGAGTTTCACATCAAATTAAAGCTTTGTGTCAAGTGACAGATCTGCAAACTAAAGCTCTGTTTTGAATAGAGAGCAATTAGAAGGAGGGGGAGGTTACCACATACCTGGCCAGCTCTGACAGCAGAGCTGTATGCTCTTGTGAGAGCCTGTGAATTATACCGAGACAAAAGAGTAAATGTTTTTACTGATTCTAAATATGCATATGGAGTGATACATGAATTTGGGAAACCATGGGAAGAAAGAGGTTTATTAACCTGCAGAGGAAAGACGTTGGTTCATGAGAACTTAATCTCTCGCCTATTGGAGGTGGTGAATTTGCCAAAAGAGGTAGCAATGATGCACGTTGGAGGGCACCAGGCAGGGTGCTCAGAAGAGGCAGAGAAGCAGACTGGCTGATGGGGAAGCTCGAAAAGCTGCATTGTTGCCGGAGGTCTCTGAGATACTTCCCTTGCTCCCAGTGGCTGCCCCCTTGCCAGAGAAGTTGTCTTTTCCACTGGAGGACCTTGAGATAGTTGTGGAGAGTGGGGCAGAGGGAAAGGGAGGTGGTTAGTTTGCAAGGGATGGTGAGCGGTGGATGCCGAGAGCTCTGGCCTTGCAGTTGTTAAAGCAGCTTCATGGGGGAGGTGCCCAGGCTCCAGAGGGATGGCAGAGGCCTTCCTCAAGACATTTGCTGCTGTGGGTCTTTTTGCTCTGGCAAAGCGAGCTATTGGGGTTTGTTTGATTTGTGCTAAAACCAATAACAGAGTTACAAAGAAACTTTCCAGAGGGAGAAGGCCTTGGGCGGTACGTCCCTTCCAGAGATATCAGGTAGATTTCCACTGGAATGCCCCTGGTGGCAAAATTTAAATATCTTTTAGTAATAGTATGTCAGTTATGAGTGGCCAGAAGCGTTCCCAGCCGTTTCGGCAACTACAGGGTCAGTTATTAAAGCATTTTTGGAGCAAGCTCAGGCCGAGTTGAAAAGATGAACAGGGAAATAAAGAAACACCTTCTGAAGCTGGTGATAGAAACTGATATGCCATGGGTGCAGCTCTTGACACTAGCTTTAGCAAGAATAAGGGCCAGACCAAGGAGAGATATTAAACTATCACCCTTTGAACTGATGTTTGGAATTCCTTATCTTTGTAATTCTCAGCCTGGGGCAGGAGTAGAGTTAAGTGATGTACATTTAAAAGAATTTGTGGCCTGGATACTGTTTCTTGTGAAATCTCTTAGACAGGAAACTCAGCTGGCACAGACCCTGCCTTTGGACAAGTGAGAACCAGGAGACTGAGTCCTAGTTAAAGAGTGAAAAGAAGAACCACTGGTAGCTAAGTAGTGTGGACATTTCCAAGTGTTGCTGACCACAGAAACAGCCATCAAGACAGCTGAACATGGGTGAACCCATCACACTTGAGTCAAGGTCTCTGAGGCCCAGAGGTTTGGACATCTCAGCTGGAAGAGAAGAATGGGAAGCTGTGACTGACACTCTGCAGCAGTGGACTGGAGCAGTAGCTGTGTGGTGACATTAGGGGAAGCCCCAAGTGCCTACCCACAGACTGCCTGCTAAAATAGTCTGTATGAGCATTCCTACTCTCAGATCTCCAGTCACTGGGGGCCAATCCATGCTGTCATTGCTTTCTTTATGCTAAGCTGTTTCTGTGCTTTCACTTGCCACAGGTGGTGTGGAAGACAACGTGAAAGTGAAAATTAGGTTAAGAAATTAGATTATTACACTATTAGAATGTTTCTCTTAATAATTTTCCTTTATATTGTCAGTTAAGTGGGGCCAAAAGTGGGAAAATAATTTTTCAATATCAGGAGAAGAAGTAGCAAAACTTTTGACCTAAGCAATTGTTGAGTCTGCAGAGAGCCAGAGAAATCTGAAAACTGGCCATGGATGGCCAGCCCGGTCCAGCCTAAATGGTAAGTTAGCACCCTGAGTGAAGTCCATAATAGAACAAGATTTTGAGACAAGGAAGAAAATCCATGGCAGCTTCATTCTTCTGAAAGAGGCATATATTATCTAAATAGAACAGGAAGCACATATGTGGGAAAGAGCATTTGTGACTAGACTTTATCTTTGGGTTTAAATTGTTGGACCCCCTACTGCCCTTCTTAAGACTGTAAAACAGTGGAGCAAAGATGAATGACCACCTGAATGAATATCAGGTGCCAGAGAACCCATTTATAATTTAAATTGGATAATTAGGTTGCAAACTGTCTTTGAAATAATAATCAACCAGACAGCTACAGCTCTTGACCTTCTTGCTGACCAGTCTACTCAAATGAGAAATGTAATATTTCAACATGGGATGGTATTAGACTATTTATTAGCAGAAGAAGGGGGAGTGTGTGGAAAATTTAATGACTCAAACTGCTGTTTGCAAATAGATGACAATGGAAAGGTGGTGAAACAAATAACAAAAGGAATAAGAAAGTTAGCTCATGTACCGGTCCAAACTTGGAAACAATGGGAATGGGACATGTTTTCATGGTTACCTGGTGGCCTATGGGTGAAACAAATGCTTTTTTTCCTCTTATGTGTTGTAGCAACTCTAATCTTTTTACCATGCATGATCCCTTGCTTAATATAACTCATTCAACATGTGATCAAAGGAATGCAGGTAGTAGGCATGTTTACTGACCCAGAAAAGGTTACAAAAGGGCAGAGTGATGCCCCTGCAAATAATTGCAAAGCCAAAAAGGACCCAAGAACAAGAAATTAAGTCAATGATAACTAAAGTTTGTAAAGACAATTATTAACAAAAATTAAAAGAGGAAGGATTGAGAGGGACTATGGGTTTGTCTTTACAAACAAGCTGTGGGTCTGCTGATAAAATGCAGCTATCACTGAGAGACAACAGAAAAAATAGGATAGATTCCACTGAAAGATGAAAGAGGCACTGAAAGAGCACCATGAATTCCACAAGAGTTAAGAATTAAGAAGGGATTATGCATTCGGGGGGGTGTGTGTGTGTGAAGGTATCCCAGGTATCAGGCGTTCTGGGAAGCCTGTACCTCTCAAGTACCTCAGCCTATGGGGAAAGAGAGAAGGGACAAGCGGCCGGGAATTAGGATAAAAGGAGGCTGTGCCCAAGGGGAATGCCCCATGGCCTCTCCCTTTATTTGAATAAAGTAGGACTCCTCTGTCTCCTTTTTGGACATAAACCTGTTGTAGTTAGGGCCTGGCGATGTGGAAGAATTCGGGATGTTACGGAAAGTTATCCGACCCCTCTCTGTTAGGATAACTAGGCCTCTAGCAATTAGCCAATAGCACTTAGGTGTGACGTATGTAGATGGGAGTAACACAGTGACCCCAGGCTATAAAATGTTAAGTTTCCCTGCAATAAATCGCCATATTGCCATCCATCACATTGATGCAGTGGGATATGGACCGCGTGGCTGAGGATAGCCGCCCATGCTGGTTCCAGCCAGGGTACCAGCCTTACTTGAACCCCCACATATGGTGCCGAAACCCGGGAAAAAGAAAAGTGGGACAAGAAGAAAGCAAGGATACCCTGAGTCAAGGAACAGCGGTCAAGATAGTGAGTCTATTCTTGACGGGAGAGCCTGGGCCCAGAAGGATGATGAAATCATCGAAAAAGGTTAGATTGTAAGTTGTAAATTAATTAAGTTGTAAACCTAATTCGCTTGTTATTACAAGGCTTTGGGTTGTTGAAGTCGTAAATCGGCTTGTAAGGTTTATCCACCCTAAGGTGTGGGACAGATGTACTAAAATGCTTGCCAAAGAGATTAGGGAACAACAAGGAAGTGTATGCTGGCTACCCTGAAATTCAGGGTTAGAGCTTTTACAGCCCCCAGACGGGAGAAGCTCAACTGAGCTGGGAGGGGGGCCGGGAGTCCCCTCAGTCCCTAAATTCTTATCTGCTCTCAGAGAAACAGCGAAGAGCAGAAGATTTTTGGAAAAAGTTAATAGAAATAGCCAGAGGTGTGGCAGAAAAAAATAAGAAGAAAGCATCCCCCCAAAGACATAAAGATGGCACAGAAAAAGAAGTTGTAGCGCGGGAAAAATATGTCTCTAACAAAGAAAGAGGAACGTGGTTGGGGGGATGGGAAAGAAAAAGAATGTGAAGAAGAAAGATAAGGAATGTGAAAGAGATAAGACACGGGAGGCACAGGGATTGGAATGCAGGAGAGGAGAGAGGGGGGAGCAGAAGGTGGAAGGAAAGGTGGGATGGAGGCGGAGTGGAACCAGGGGGGAGGGAACAGCCTGCCCACGGGGGTGGTAGCGAGGCCGGGGCCCAAGAAAAGGCACGGCAAACAGGAAGTAACCGACCAGTTTTGACTCTAACCGAGACACGAGCGGTTCACACACACACACCCCCCCCCCCCCCCCCCCACTCCCTCTCTGAGAAGCGGCGGGACAATACCGAGTTTGTTACAAAGTCATAATTTACTGAGTTTTTAAAAGGTGTTTATGTACCCTTTTGGAGTTAATTTTGTGTTTTAAGTAATTATGAGTTTATGCAGTTGGAGTTTTCAGAGTTTTTCTCAGATTTAAAAAGTAGCCCGGCACGGCCGAGTTCAGGAAAACACACGGCAGTACGCTGTCGCCATGGCAACCACCGGTGAAACAAGTAACAGTTACTTCAATGAAACCGCGGAAAGTAAAACAACAAAACAAAAGAACAACAGAAAGCTGGACATTTTTGAGAAGGATAAGAAAATGAGAGAGTTTTAATTAGACAATTTAAAAATTAGAAGCTTTGTAAATTGTATTGCTTATAAATTAGAAAATTGTAATTAAAATTGAGATTTAAAAATAAGTTTTTATTGAATGAAGTGCCTTTAAAAATAGATTAAAAGGTTTAAATGTCGTATTTCTGTATCCCAAGAAACTTAAAAGATTCTTGTTTTGTTTCAGTAATTTCAAAGTTATGTTAATCATATATTACCCATTTGCTGGGTTTTTGACAATTTTAATAAGGTAATTTTAATGTGAGTTCTTTTGTTATATAAAACACATATAACTGCATATATATTAATTTGGATTTTGGATTTTAGTTTAAAAATTGGACTTGATGTTTTTGAGAAGTGCTGCAAAAGCTAAATGACAACTTGCCCAATCCTGTGTTGTGGCTTTTTTTTTAGAGAGGCTGCACTTTGGAGTCTTAGCTAATTTGAGCATATACTAGGCAAATTCTTGTTGTGAATGAGTGTTTTCAGTAACATTTGCAGTTATTATGGGTTATTCTCAAAGGTAGATGACATGGAATTGTGATGTATTTGTTAAATTTTTATAATTTTATAGTGAATCCATGTTACTGTTGACTTAAATGTTTTTAAGTTAAGCTGTGTAACTTGGATATTTTTTTAAAGTTAGGTTTTGCTATTTCCTTTTGTTATAAGTAATTATTGTTAAGTTTAAATGTTGTTTAATTTGAATTGTTTTATGTTTTATTGGAAACACTTGTTTAAATTGCAAAATATAATTGTTTTCCTAGAGATATGAAGATAGCCACAACTGAAACAGATGAACACCTGCTTGTGGATAGAAGTAAATACAGTTTGTGACACCCTAGACTTTATTAAGAGTTCCATTGAGTTGTTGCAATTTTTGCAGTTTTGTTTGCTATAACTTTTTTATTTTTTAGTGTTTCCAGAATTTTAAAAAGATGTACCATTGCTGAAGATCAGCTGCCATTGAAGAGGCTTCAAATTAAACCAACTGCTGAATGATTTAATTAGTCTGGTACCTAAGGCTTCTGATTATTTGCCTTGTACAAATGCATTTTAACAGTTTGCTGTACTGTAAGCATCTCATAGCTGTTGCTATTGAAAATCTTGTTTTAAAAATATATTAAGAGACATCTTTCCAATTTAAAGTCTAAGGCCCTGGCCAAGTCTTAACTTTACCTGGACAGAATGTTTGCTAGCAGATCCAGATGTTTTCTGTCCTAAATCAGTATTTGAGTTGCTTTTTAACTCAACAATTTGACCCTATTAATATGACAGCTGGATCAATTTTAAAGTGAGCTTGGAGAATCATTTCCGGAGATGATGATCCAATCCTTCACTGATAATTTTTGGTTTTGTTTGTTTATTAACTATGGGATGCTGGTACAGTGTTTTGATAATTAACAGTATTTTTATATTAATTGATTTTCAACTGCTATAGGTTCTTATTAATTGTATATAAGGTTTTGTGTTAATGTTGAACAGAAATACATTTCATTTTTATTTTTTTAAGAAAAGGGGGGGAAATGATACCCTAAAAGCAATTTAATTAGTGTAATTCATTAACTTTAAGGAGAGAAGTGCCTGTGTTTTGTTGGCAGATTCAGAAAGGTCACCTGTCCATCTGACCAGACTGTCTGCCTATGAACACATGAGATGCAGTGAATGGAGAGGTCATCACACAGCCTTGGTACTCCAGACTTGGATCAGAAGTGGACCTGTCAGGACACAGTTGTGTCTGAACAATACACAGACAGTTGCCAACAGAAATTTTATGTTGTTATTATGATATGGTGTTTCTATTAATTTTTCAGTTATCCTTTGTTTTAAGATTTAGAAGGGTCTGAGGAACAACTTGAACATCAAAGCCCTCAGTCACCGATCAGCTGCCAGCTGACATCACAGGAGCAGTGAGCATTCCAAGACTGAATCGTGTTGGAGAAATTCTGTAGAAGATTTGGGAGGTGTAGAGACTCCATCTAACTATATATAAAGCAAATTGTAATTGTGTGTTTATCCTTTTAGCAAATTGTTTTCACGCTTAGATTACATATATATCAGAACACGTATGTTAAAAGTAATTAGATAATAGTTTAAGATAAAGTGTTTAGCCTGTGTAGTAATTGTTATGTTAGTATAAAATATAAGCATTTTCCTTTAAGAGGTAGTGTAAGCATCTTTAAAGGTTCATTTAATGCTAAAGTTTTAGCTGTAAGTTTGTAAGCATGGTGTCATTTACATGGTAAACTGCTTATAGTAATTGCGCTGTTTATAGTCATAACACCTGAAGCAGTGAGCCCCAACCTTGTGGTACAAGCTAAAAACCCATGATCTAATAGTTTAGCCCTTGCATTTATACCCAAGCTTTAACTCCTCTGCTGACTTTTGTGTATTAGCTGTTATCATCCCCAGAGTCCTATACCACCTGGATGAAGAGTTGAGCCTGCAAGTGGAGAAACTCACCTGACTTCAGAAAAGAGAAGTGGTGACAGGTGTAACCATAGCGATGCTGCTTAACCTGAGAGCAAGTGGTGCTGCCACAGGTGTCTCTGCCATCATGACCCAACAACAGAGACTGCTTTAGCTACAGATGACTGTAGATGAAGATCTACAAAGAATTGAGAAATCCATATCCTTTCTAGAAAAATCAGTCTCCTCACTCTCTGAAGTTGTTTTGCAAAATAAGTAAGGTCTTGACCTTCTGTTCATGCAGCAAAGAGGCCTCTGCATCGCCCTGAAAGAAGAATGCTGTTTCTACACTGACCACACCGGAGTAGTGAGAGACACCATAGCAGAACTACAAGATAGGCTGTCTCAGCGAAAAGCAGAAAGAGAAGCTCAGCAAAACTGGTTCCAATCCTGGTTCGATCAATCTCCATGGCTAACCACCCTGGTGTCTATCCTGATTAGACCAGTTGTGATGATTTTACTTGTGTTAATCTTTGAACTCAATTTTATATTATCCATTTTTAAAACTTTTATAATATAGATAAGTTAGACAAAGTGTTTAGAAATACGTATATAAAAATAACATTAGAATTTTTAAGACTAATACACCTTATATTTTAGCAAATTAATTATTCATAGGGAGAGGGGAATATGTTGTAGTTAGGGCCTGGCGATGCGGAAGAATTCGGGATGTTACGGAAAGTTATCCGACCCCTCTCTGTTAGGATAACTAGGCCTCTAGCAATTAGCCAATAGCACTTAGGTGTGACGTATGTAGATGGGAGTAACACAGTGACCCCAGGCTATAAAATGTTAAGTTTCCCTGCAATAAATCGCCATATTGCCATCCATCACATTGATGCAGTGGGATATGGACCGCGCGGCTGAGGATAGCCGCCCGTGCTGGTTCCAGCCAGGGTACCAGCCTTACTTGAACCCCCACATAAACCTCTGGTGTTTGTGGTTTAATTTTCCTGACAGACTCTAAATCCATTCTTTCCGGCTTAGTGTCCGAGGAATCTCCTTTATTCTGTGATGCCTTTGTCTTTGCATCTTGTTTGTGTATTCTAGGTCTTTATCTTATCTTGCAGTCTGACCCTTTTCTTTTTCTTGTGGATCAGGGTGTCAGGGTATGGTTTTTGTCAAAGCCCCCCTTTTTAGTCAAGCATTTCTTTATGTTTATTTCCTGTCGCTGCCCGCTCGGCCCCTTTTGCCTCGGCTAGCTGTGGCCGATGTCAGCGGCAGGAGTGGGGAACCAGGCAAGCACTGCGAGGCTCAACCTGGAACCTCCAGAGCTCCTCTGCGCTCTGGCGTTGTAGCTCACAGGGCGACACGGGTTGTGGCGAAGGGAGAAAGAGTGCTCAGGCTCTCCCGATTTCCCAGGAACAAGTTTATTCCAACAGGTGCAGGGCTGGGATCACAGGGGAGAGGTCTGAGCCGAGACCCTGGGCACCCCCATGCGCCAGGTTTTAAGGACCGTGGGCGGCTCATATGGTGACCAATGGGACAACAGCAACGGAGGGGTTATGGGTGGGGATTACAATATGCAGGACCAATGGTAAGGACCCGGGGGAGGGAAAGCAACTGTACAATCAATGGGGCGTCGAGGAAGGGATGATAGGCAAGGAAAGAACTGGAACAAAAGGTGGGGTTCACATAGATTGATAGGGCTTAGGGGCAGGATTGGGGTGATGGATGGGGAACAATCTGGAAAAATGGGAAGGGTTTACAATGATGGGCAACTGGGGACAAACCATTCTTTATGACAGGGGAGCAACTGGGGTAAACCACCTCTGAACTTAATAAAACCAAGCAAATGGGCGGCAACAATTTCCTAATTCTTAATTTCTCTGTTTCAGCTTGACATAATTGACGGCAATACTATTTCTTTCAATCTAGAAAGTGAGTAGAGCCAGAGAAACGTTTTACCTTAGTAAAGAAAGGGTCCTTCTCCCCCCCCCCCCCAAAGAAAAAAAAAAAAAGGCAAGGAAACAGAGCTCCCCACCTCATCGAGTTACAAAGGCGAAACCCACCTCTAGTTCCACAGAAACGACGAAACCAAGATGGCGGCCACCCGACGACGGGAGAGAACCGCTGCAGCAGACTACCTCTCCAAGAGCCCATTGTAACTAGCCTTAGCGCTGAAAGAAAGACGACTACAAGTCCCGGCAGCCGCCGCGCGGCCGAGCTAGGGGACCTGGGAGGGAAGGCGAGGGGCGGAGCTAATAAATATTGGCACAGAGCACTTGCCTTGCGTAAGATGGTTGTGGCTGCTACGCTCTAAGTGGAATGCGTGGCAGGCAGACGCGTACTTGTGTCTCGTCGCCGCCTCTATGCTGTGGATTTTGCCGCGGGTAGGGGCCGTGGAGCAATAGTGAGAGGGAAGCCCAGGCTTGCGTGCCTCGGCGCTGGCCGGTTGCTGGTGGTACTACGGGTGCGGCGTGTTACTACTCAAGTAGAGCTCCTTGCTCCCGTCCCTTGAGCAGGAGGAGGCTGAGGCTGCTGTGGGCGGGGGTCGCTCGTTTCTTCCCTGCTCGGCTATGTCGGACAATCAGAGTTGGAATTCCTCTGGCTCCGAAGACGACCCCGAGACAGAGCTCGGGCTGCCTGTTGAGCTCTGTGGGGTACTCAGCAAGGTAAGCTGCCTTTCCTCCTCCCCGCAGCCTGTGCCTGACGGCCTCTCGCTTCTTTTTTTCGTGTCGCACTACAGTCTCCCTCCTGTAGCTGGCCCTTGCCCTAATCCTGCAGCTGGCTGAGGGCTGTCAGCCCCGGCTACCTGTTTTCTCACCCCGCTGTTCCGGAGGATCAGGCTAAGGCTCCTGCGTCCCCCGGCGCTGGTGGAGGGGCCTGGTGGGGGCGTGGGAGGCGCCATCATGGCCGATGCAGCCGCCACCTGCAGCTGGTCCGGTGTTCCGCACAACCTCCCCCCGCCCCCTCTCTCAGATGGAGGCACCACCACATCCCCCTAGACTGGGGGAGGAGGAGGGTTACGTCCTTGTACTCGCATCTGCTCAGTGCCTGTCCGTCCTTCCCCCACCCCTCGCAACCTTCGAGGGGCGGCGTGAGGAAGCAGTTTCTTGAAGAAGAACCGCGGGCGCGGCTTCAGCCGTGGCTGGGGGAGGGGTTGGCGGCAGGCTGTCCCTCCTGCCCCCGTAGGGAGCCTGCTGGCTGCCTGGCGTGAGCTTCCGGAAAGAGGCCCGCGAGGCGGCAGCCAGGTACGCGCGAGAAGGTATCTCCCCCAATCCTTAGGCTTTTGGCCGAAGCTGACGTAGGTCCTGGGTGTGGTCTGGAGCCGCGACATCACACATCTCTGCCCGGGAGCTCCTAAAGGCAGGCGCAGCTCGTGGTCACTTCCCAGAAGCAGGCCTCAGCACGAATGGCACAATCTTTGGTCCAACTACCAAAACAGGACAATAAAATACCTCTGCAGTGAGAGATAGAGGAGGTGAGGAGGAGTGGAAGAAAAATGGCACTGAAGTTTATTTCCCCCTTTTAAAAATAAGCATCACTTTTTGCTCTTATATCACTGAAAACTAAATGACTTGCAAATGTGTTGGATGATACTGGGAAACTTAAGGAGTGTTTTAAAGCTGAATATTGAATTACTAACTTTGAAAGCAGATATTTTTATAATAGAAAGTACTTTCAGAATAATGTTGAAATATCTTTAGAATTAAAGCTCTGTTTTGAATTTCTTTCCTATGCAATAAGGCCAGACACAGACCTGTGTAGAAGGCACATATAGAGTACTGAAATTATAAGTGGGCTCTGGATGCTGAGAGGAGCTGTGATGGGGCTAGTACTCTGTTTTTTGTAAGTGACTCTGTAAACTCCTTCAGTCTTGAAAATGTTTCTAAGCCTAGAGATGGGAGGAACAGCTAGGAGAAAAGAAGGCCCTTGGTGCTCATCTGTAAAATCTTATAATCTAATAAGTCCTAGTGCTGTATTTTACTGGTATAGCAGGTGAAGCCATGGCTTCTTCTGATGTTCTGTAGCTTAGATACATGTAAACGTTTCTGAATGATTGTGCTGAGTGTAGCTGATGCTGCCTTTTCTGTGAGAACATGGAATGGAATATGAATAGCCAAGTATGGTGAAACCTGTTGCAATGAATATGCTTGAGGGACATTTACCTTTTGCTAGTTGATGCCTCAGTAATACTTGAGACAAGCCAAATAAAATGAAATGGTAGCATACCAAGCCTTCTACTAAAGACATATTTAATTTTAATAACTTAATGTGTATAATTAATTCTTAAATCAATAAAAGTAGGCTACAGTTCTCTGTGTATGCACTACTGTTTCAGTTCTGTCCTTTGGTAAAGAGCAAAGCTTTGGAGGAAATGGAATAATTTGGTAAGAGAATCTTATTAGAAGTTGTGAGACTGGAAGGATTGCTGGCTCTAAACATTTTGGGTGCGTGTGTGGGGAAAGGGACAGGTCGGGCCTTGCCTTTGGTGAGGCAATGCACTGCCTCACTGTACACCCCACTCCCCCAGGCCTGTATTCCAGCCCTGCATTCCAGCCCTGCAGTGGCTGCAAATCACTGGCACACCAGAATCAGTACCCCACACCCCCACCCCTGGAGCCCCAGTCTAGCCCCAGAGGGCTAGATGACCAGAAGGACCCAGGAAAGCCAAAGGGTATTTAACCCAGAACATGAGGTGAGCACATCTTGATCCTACCTCCTCTTGGAATTTCTATCAGCTGAACACCACTGGAACTAGGAGTGGTAGCTATATTTGTTCTTTTCTATATCTTTGTCTTTTTTTAATTCCTTCTTCTTGGAGTTTTGAGTAACTTAAAATCAGACAGGTTTGGAGTTTGCTAAGTTGAATGAGCTAAGTTAATGCTTTGTGGAATGTTTTATGCTGAATGCTACTCTAAACTTTTTTCAAAGTTCTCTGATTTTCGAAGTTGCCGGTAAAGTTTTTCTTGTTTTGACCTCTTGAGAATACCTTGTTGGTATTTCTCCCTTGCATCTAACTCAGAGTACATGAAAAACTGTAAGCCCTTTTAATAGTCTTGTTGAGCAAGTTTTCTGGGGCCTTACAGAAGTGTATCCTACTGGTCTCTTTAAATGTTTCAGAACTCCAGTGTGTTGGGTTTTTTTCCTATTGTATATCCTGCTTACAATTTTATGGTGTATATAAAGAAGGAACTTCTATGTGGAAGTGTCTGTCCTGAAGCCTGAGAAATATCAGCCAAAACATTTTTTATTGTTTTTTTATTAGCTGATCTTTGATTTTTAATTTTTTTTACAGTGGACCAATTACATTCACGGGTGGCAGGATCGATGGGTAGTTCTGAAAAGCAACACACTCAGTTACTACAAGTCTGAAGATGAAACGGAGTATGGCTGTAGAGGCTCTATCTGTCTGAGCAAGGCTGTGATTACAGTAAGTGCTATTTCAGTATTGACATGTTTTTGGGTGTTACATATTTGTAGGCTAATGTCTGGTGAAAGTAAACATGGGTATAGCAAATAAATTCTTGTAAGTTGTTTAATATTAAAGGTAATTATATTAGTGCAACACTGTGGACCCAGGGAAAGAAGTTACTAATAAGAAAACAAGCTGGTTTTATCTGAGATTGCAATATGCAGCTTTTCATATCTGTTATCTTGGAGGTTTCTGTGGGTAGGGATAGAGTTTGCTTCTGGAATAGGTGGAGTTTTCCCAAGGGTCAGCCTAAGACACTGGACCAACTTCGCAAAGGCAGCAGCATCCATCACAGTCTTTACACTTCACACTAGAAAGAGAGAGTAGTATTTCTTTGACTGTACTTTCTGAACATAACTCTGTACAAAAATTGTAAAAGAAAATGTGCTATATATTTCCTTCTCTAAAGTGGGGTGCTGTTTCTGCCTAATGTTAAAAGATCCAGCATTATGCCTGTAAGAATAAAGAGCCTACAAATAAGTAAAATCTTATAAAGATGAACTTGCCTTAGAAGATAAAGAAGAAAAATATTTTTGTAGCTTTCAGAGTTATATATATTATGACTAATGCTTGCCAAAAAGCATGCTTTTCTGTGTTACTATCAAATAGCCACTTATTTGACTTGGGGGGGGGAGAAGCTGGACTTGTGTAGCACATAACTTCCTAGAGCAGTAATGTTAAATCTTAGTATTTATGTTCTTATTCCACCAAATGTTTTGCTTTCAAACTGAATTGAGGATGACAAATAAGTTCCCTTTACTAATATTTGGCTTAAAAATAGGTTGTTTTTTTTAAAACACAGTTGGATTTGGAAAAAGAAGACTGGACTGATTACGTCAACTTTATGTATTTTGGGAAAGTGATTGTGAAGAAAATACAGATTTTTACATTTAGATGCCCGACAGGTATTGTAGTCATCTGAAAATTAAAATAGATTGCCTAATTTCTTTCAAATATCTTCTTAAAGCTGCTTAAACTTTTAAACTTGCTCAAGATTTGACTTTTTTAGGAATTTATGATGCACAGCAACAGCATCTAGAAGTGCTCATTTAAGTGTACTTCTGGTAGTCTGTAGAGGTACCAGTCTCTGAACAGGACTTTCAAAAAGGTGTTTTATTCACTAGTAAGAGGCTTAACATGCCAACCAGGCAGAGACAGGAAGGTGGTGGCAGGGAGGTAGGCCAAGAGATGTCTGGAAATGTGCCGTAGAGTACATCTCAGCAGCTTGAATTCCAGTTTTGGTGGTGGAGAATATAGTGATGCTGATATTGTTTTGGGAATGTTTTGGTATATTGTGCTTTGGGAAGTTGGTAAGCTCCTTGTCTTATGACTAGGAAGCGTGTAACACAAACTTCTTGCAGATAGCGTTTTTCCTCTCTTCTGTCTGGCACTTGTTGCATCTGGTAACTTGGTGATGAATTGTTGACTCATCCCGTTTCCCCCCAGTTCTGGGGCTTCTTGAGTACATTAAGAAAGAATAAAAAGTATTTCTCAAAATTATTCTGATATTTTAGTTGTTTAATTTTCATTCAGAATCATGCTTGGTGACTGGTATTTGACAGTTATAGATGTACAAAACACTCGCGGTGAGAGACTTCTCCAGGGTCAAGCTGTTCAGGTATAAGCAATTTATTATATGGGTAGAGGGAGGAAGAGACCTGTATCTGCCGCCAGCCGTGGTGTACACGTGGTCAGGGAGGGAGAGAGAGTGGAGAGGGGAGAGAGATAGTTTAAGAGCCAGGGGAGAGAGATAGTTTAAGAGCCAGGGGAGAGAGATAGTTTAAGAGCCAGGGGAGAGAGCTTAAGAGAGAGGGAATGAGGGGGGAAGGGGAGAAGTTAGGAGCAAGAGAAGCATGGGAGTTAAGAGTAAGGGGTAAGAGTAAGAGGGAGGGGAGAACAAGAGTAAGAGAGCTTAAGAGAGAGGGGAGAGAAGCTTAAGGGCAAGAGAGCGGGGAGAACAAGAGTAAGAGAGCTTAAGAGAGAGAGGGGGGAACAAGAGAGTTAAGAGAGTGAAATTCTTGTTATAATACATTATATCCTTTTCTATAGTGAATATTCTAATTCTCAGTAACCAATCACTATGAGACACACCCACTGAAGAATTTACATATAACCTATAAGAACTACTACATTACCATACAGTGTTACATTTTAAACTCTAAAAGCTTTACAAACTCTTCTCTTGCTGCTTAACCTTTGGATTCTCTATCTGCAGAACGACATTGTTTCATCAACAGGGATTCTCCTTTAGCTGGCTAAGCTATTGTTCTTTGGTTATATAGTAACTAGTACTCAGCATCCCATGACTCAAAGCGAGCTTTCATTTCTATTTCGATTCTAGGTTTCATATTTTCAGAATCTTTTGCTAAACAATCATATTCATAAGGTTCCCCTGTTTCATCCTCCCCAACAGACAGTTTAATTGCTTGTACTTTGAAATGGCATATCTGAAACCTGGTAAACTGCTGTTAATTATTTCTAGTTGCAGTTAGTGATTGCTATGTAAGTATTAAAGGCTCAGGAATGCTATTAGGTCATGTGTCTCTAGGATACAGAAATTTACTTTTTCAGAATGAATGCTTTTGGTTTGCTTGTTTGGTAGAAAATTAAATATTTTTTTAAAAATTGTTTTCTATAATAAAAATTAATTATAATTGTTTATTCTTCCTGTAGTACATAGTTAATCTTTATTTTTGTGTCCTTGTAATGTCTTAATATAGGCTTACTAACATGTATCTAAATGCATAGGAGAATACCAGTAGTTGATAAAATGTTGAGATAATAATGAAAAGCTATTTTTGTTATTAGTGGAACTTATTTGTTACTGTATGTTTTGCAATTACTTTGGTAGAGAAGTTGGGTTTCTTACTGACTTAATGTTCAGTAGCACTGATCTGATGTAATTGGGATCCTCATCTTGAATATTTGTCGACAGTCTTTCACTATACTGTAAATATAGTTTTCCTTGATCTTGCTAATCCAGAGTCAGGTATAGAAACTCCCTATGTCCTAACCTTCTGTATTGCAGGAAATTTTCCTTAAGTACAAAGCAGGGTATGAGTGGTATGAAATAGTGTTGATGACACTAATGTTTCCTTGTAGGAAAAGGAGGGGACTGGATTCTCACAAAGCCTTCTTTTGATGCCTAGAGAGGCTGACCTGGAACAGAGGCTAGAGTTAGAGGAATAAAGTAGGTATTTATTAAAAGGCCTTCAAAAGATACACCTTGGGCAGTACAAGAGCCTGTCTGGGGCTCTGCCCAAGATGGATGCAAGATGGATGACTGGTTACAAGTTTTCACACTTTTATAAGTTTTGGTCCATTTACATATTGAGGTCAGTTGTCCAATTACAGCTTCAGGTTATGAAGTCCTCTAAGATTGCTTTCCTCAATTTGCTGTTGTTTATACTTCTTGAGCCTAAAGCTGCAATGGTTGTCCTTAATTCTCAAGCCAGAAAAGGATTGTTTTGTCTAACTACCCTGTGAAAAGAACTTGATAACTTTATATGACGTTCAGAGTCACACACTAAGGCAGTACAGAATCTAAAATATATGAAAGCTAAAACTTAAAGCATCATTTCCCCCCTTTAGAGGCTTGACAAGGCCTTTACCTTGTTGAGTAGCTATTCTAAATATCTACTAATAATAGATATTTAATAACAGATAAGTATCTAACAAGAGTAAGCATCTAACAACAGATAAATATTGAATAATAAATAAATATCTAACAAGAGTAAATAACTAACTATACTAATAAACAATGAACAGTAATAAATATGTAACAGTAGTAATGTCTTGCATAGTTGGGTATCATGCAAAGAAGAGTAATGATTATTATGAACAGTTCTTTAAGCACAGAAGAGGAATCATTTAGAACGTATTTTCATCTGCATCAGTCTGTTTTTACAGTTGTTTCAGGAGCAGAAGCCTTCTTAACTCTGGAGTAGTGAATCCAGGGTCCTTTGCCAGCAACTTTGACTGCAGTGAGGGTGGTCAGCAGGACTTGGAATGGTCCTCTCCACTTGGCTTGTAGAGGATCACTGTCCCACCACTTCACATAGACCCAGTCTCCAGATTGGAACGGATGTGCAGGTGTGTCCAGTCCTATGGGTCTGGATTTCATGATGTAATTCTGGAGCTTCTGCAAAGTGGAAATTAAAGCTATTTAATATCTCTGTAAATCAGGTTTCCCCTTGATGTAAATTTCACCTGGAATATGCAGAATCTGATATGGTCTGCCATACAATATTTCATAGGGACTGATGATATCCTTCCTCCTTGGTTGTATGTGGATCCTCAGTAAAGCTATAGGCAAGGCTTGAACCCGTGTCATGGATTTTTCCTGACAAATTTTGTAATATGTGTTTTGAGAGTCCTATTCATAAGTTCAACTTTACCATTCACTTGGGGTCTATAAGGTGTATGCAGATCCCAAGTAATTTTCGAAATCCAACTAACTTCTTTAACCACTGTTGCAACAAAATGTGGTCCCCTATCTCATTGTCACTAAAGGACACGGAATGATTCACATGGACACGTCTCAGTGGTATGACAAGAAAGTCACTTTATTTTCTGACTCCAGTATTTATAGATTCTTGATAATGACCAGGGATTGGATAATGAAGTTACCACCTTCCCAATCACACTGGTCATGTGAAACATCCATCAAAGATGTTTCTTAGAAGGAATGTATAAACACTTTTGTTTATACTTTCCTGGGAAAGTAACTAAAACTATGAAAACAAGATCAGAAGGCTTAGTTTTCAGGGTGATATCTCATGACATCCCTAAGGGAAGCCTGAACATTGGAATTATATGATTGAGCAAAACTTTCACCACTTCATTGGTTCTGTTAGTGCAACAGGGGTAAGCTTCCAGCCATCCACTGAAGGTGTCAACTAATACCAGTATGTACTGGTGTTGGGATGTGACACTGGTGATTGGGTTCTTTTTCCCCCTTGGACTGAGATTGATGAGAGAGAGGCAGTTTTCTCTTGTTTGGACTTGGTTGTTTATTCTTCTCTTATCTGCATTACATGCATACAAGGTACAAGGAGCTATGTGCATTAAGATAGAAAGGTGCAAAATGGCTAATGAAGAACCTCTTCAAGGTCTTTTATATGTCTATTTGTCCAATTAACAAATGTCAAGTAAATTCTTTTTCTTAGTGACCCAATGACCCAACACCTGTGTGCTGCACTGTGGCCTTTTCTATCCAATCACTTATTAATACCCAAAATTCCCTAGAAGAAGATGAAGAAGGAGAAAGGGACAATGCCCTAAGTCCTCCATCTTGTCTCTTATTTTCTAAAATAGCTTAAAGCCTAAACTCTTAACTTTTTCACCCAGTGACTTAAGAAAACTCTAACTTACTCACATTCCCAGTTTCTCTACTTAATTTTAACAGCTGTCTCCATGGTGTTATGGGAAACTGAGTGCTCTCTTGGGTGTCAGAGCCAGGCATCACAGATAAGGTCACACATTCTGTACCTCTGACCCCAAACATCTCCCCCTCTTGTTTGAACTAAGAGCACTTCCTTAGCAGCCTTGTCTATCATCTGTTGGATCAAATGAAGTAGACAAGGTACAAACACCAGGAGGATTACGATGACAATCAATATGAATATACTTATCCTTGTAAGTTCCCTCCACAATGGTGCAAAGCTTGACCATCCAACCATGACCCCTTTTCAACTTCAAGTTTGGCCATTCCCTCTTTTTCCACACCCATGTGTATGCATTAACAAGAGAATATCAATTGTTGCTCTGTTTTGCAGAGTGGTGTGTCTCATGCTTTGAACATCAATTAACAAATCACTCAAAGTGAGAGGGGTGGAACAAGATTGCTTGCTTAAACAGCAGCCTAATCTGTCCAATTGCTTCAAGGTTTCTGCTGAAGCTACTTGATGCGAAAGGAGAGCTGCTATGAATCTCCATACGAAATTCCATGAGTAAAACTCATCGTTGCAATCAGGTGTGTACTGATCGACAAACCTCTTCGCTTTGCGACTTCGCTCTTTTATAATTTTTATGTTGGGTGTCAGCAGAGAGAGTTTTCCAATGCTGCATGCACCACCATTCACATTTGATGAAATGGCAGGCCAAACTCTATCTCCACAAATGAGAAAATCCCCTTTTTGTAATTGCAATGGAACATGATTGGGTGGTATGACTAAAACTGAGGTGAAGTTACACCAAGATGTCGCCTCCTTGTATAAAGCATGGTTTGGAGTGTAATTTAGTCTTTGTTTTGCTTTGGCACAGGAAAATTGAATATTATACAAAAATCCATTCTCACTGAGATGAGGATTTCCAATTCTTGAGGTTCATGGGGTGCCTCAGGGAGGAATTTGGTCCAGATGCCACATCCATCAGTAGGATTTAAAATGAATCGTGAAATTTTTGGAGGGATATTTTTTGGAATTGGCCATTCACCTACTGGCAAGCCCACCAAACAAGTTGAGAATGGTTTTTCTGGACTTTAGTGAGTCAAGAAGATGATGTCTAGGCCTGATGCATTGGCCAGAGTCACCCAAACATTTTCTTTTGGTTGACTCATGGGAAAGATTGCATCACTTAAAGCGATCAACAAAGTGATAAGGCACAAGGGTAGTCCCTGATTTAGTTCCATGTTCAATGGCCTTATTTTCATGCAAGATTCTGAATCTTGACACGATTCGCACCATGCTTTTACAAAGGAGGCATTGTAATATTAACAATTTCTCACACTTTTACGTGAAACACAAAGTTCACTGCTTCTGCATATGGGATAAAAGCTGTTTGCCATCAACTGCAGTCTTGATGCAGTTCACGTCTGCATGCTCACTTCTCTGCTCCTGGGGTTGTCTGCTTGTTTCTGCAGCTGGTAAGGTTTCACATTCTTTGCTGGAAGACACTTAGGCCCTGAACCTGTGGGGACACAAGCATACCCTTTGCCCCAGGTTATTAATCTAAACGGGCCTTCAATCTGTCCTGTTTCTGGATTTTTGACCAGAACCAAAGGATTTTCCTTTAATTTCGCCTGAGTGTTGTTGGAAAAGTGTCTGATGATTGGTGGAGTGAGTTCTGCAAAGGAACTGTTCAGAAAATTCAAAACATATAAGGTTTTGTTCAAATGCATTTGAGGCATAGCCTCTGCCTTCTCCCTTTTTTGTTTATCCAAAAGGGATTTCAAAGTGTGATGTGTCCTCTCTATGATGGCTTGACCTGTAGGAGAGTGAGGAATGCCAAAGGTGTGACGAAAGCCCCAATTCATTAAGAATGTGGCAAGTCATTGCGCCGTGTAGCTGGGACCATTATCTGTTTTTATTTCTCGAGGTACACCTAATGATGCAAATGCCTGCAAAAAATGCTGACACGCGTGTTTTGTGGTTTCCCCTGTGTGCAGGGAGGCAAAGACTGCACCCAAGAAAGTATCCACTGACACATGTTTTGTTTGAATCTCCTGAAAGGCGAGTATTTTGTGATATCTGTCTGCCACAATTGCAGACTCTGCAATCCTCTTGTATTGACCACACCTGTGGATACAGGGGGTTTCACAAGCTGACAATCAGGACAAGCATTTATAATTGCTTTCGCCTGATCTTTAGAGATGTGAAACATTGTTACAAGTGCTTGTGCATTTTGATGAAAAAACGCATGGCTCAGTTTTGCCTGCTCAAAGATGTTTGGCAGAGTGTTTGCAATGGTCATCGTTAATTTGTCTGCTTTTGCATTTCCTTCTGCCAAGAATCCTGAAAGTGAAGAATGCACCCTGATGTGCAAGACAAAGTATTTGTCTTTTCTGTGCTCTATGGCCTCTTGCATACACGTAAGATGACAATATAAATCATTGTTGTCAACTTTCTTTAGATGTGACCCTTCAATTCTTCTATGTTGGCTACATAAGCTGAATCCGTTATCAGATTAAAAGGTTCTTGGAACAGCTGAAATGCTCTGACCACTGCTGCTAACTCCACAATTTGGGGAGAACCCTTTACTATGTATATATCTGAATCCCATGTTTGTGTTTTTGGGTTCTGCCATATGATCACTGATTTATGCATTTTTCCTGAGCCATCAGTGAACAATGTTATTGCATCCAATGGCACTTCACTTAATTTGGGCTTCTCTTTGAAGCTCAATTTTGACTGCAATAACTTGTACCTTGGGAAGTGAATTGAACAGGCACCTGAATAGTCTAGCAATGCAATTTGCAATGCCTCTGATTTTTGCATTGCCCAGTCAAAATGTTCCCTCTTCAAAGGTAGGTAAATGGTGACAAAATCTTTGCCTGCCATTGTCAACAACCTTGTTCTCGCCCTGATTATGATCTGCACTATCATTTCTAGTGTTGTGAAAATTGTCTTTGGAGACCTGTAGGTGTTGCTCTATTAAGGAACGGCTGGGAAGAGACGACACAGACTCTCATGGAGTCAGAACAGGAGAAATTCTCTAGTTTATTGCTTCAGGTCTCTTTATAGACTGATACGTGGAAAGTTCAGAAAGGAAACTCTTATTGGTTAGTAAACCACTACATCACCATCATTGGTCAGTGGGGCACAACACCCTCTGACTTTCTCTTGCAAAGAAAACAAGGGACAGACAAACAGCACCTGGCATGGCTGTTTTCTGTCTCTGAGGATTGTTTTAATTCTTTCTCATGTTTTTCCCAGGCTAGCTTCTCAGGCCTGCAGTTTCACAGGCATTTTGCTGCCTGCTTCAGAGCTAGCATCCATATGTAGGGTAAAAAAATCCATTCAATTATTAACAATGAATCTTTCTTTGAATCATCCCATTGAAATATGAGACCATACAGTTGCTTGTTTTCTCCCAACACTGCAAGAAAGAATGGTTGTGACGTTGCGCAATAAAGTGCTTGTCTCTGCTGAAGGGCTTCAGTGACTTTCTCAAGGGCTTTTTGAGCCTCAGGCATGAGGGTTCTGGGAGATGTAATGTTGCTTTCTCCTCTCAGTAGGTTGAAAAGTGGTGCAAGTTCATCATTAGTGATTCCCAGAATTGGCCTTATCCAATTGATCTCTCTGAAGAGTTTCTGCAAGTCTTGCGGATTGTGGACCCATGTCGTAACTTGTATCTTCTGCGGTTTGATCGTTTGCTCTGTGATCAACCATCCCAGGTATTTCCATGGCGAGGTTTGTTGAATTTTTGATGTGGAAATTTCCAATCCTCTGTTTATAACTTCTGCAATCACGCTGTCATGAGCCTCTTGCATCTACTTCTGTGTTGATGCAGCAATGAGCAGATCATCCATGTAATGAATGATCATCACCTGTGGATGTTTCTTCCGAGCTGGAGACAAGGCTTGTGCCACATGCCATTGGCAAATTGTTGGCAAATTTTTCAGTACTTGAGGAAGGACTACCCAATGGTATTTTTTCCAAAGGTTCCCATTCGTTGATGTTTTAGGATGGAAAATGCATCTCTTGGATGAAGTGGAATACTGAAGAAACAATCTTTCAGATTAATGGTCACAAGCGATCAATCTCTCAGAATCATTGAGAGATTGGGCAGTCTGAGTTGAAGTGAAACAATCTCTGTGAGTTGGAGGTTTTCTTATAAATGACAAAACGCTGGAGAATTCCAGGGATTATTTGTTGGCTTGATGTGATCTTTCTGCAATTGTTCCTTCACCAGTTTCTTGAGCACACTCAATTTCTTCTGTGTCAGGGGCTACCAGTTTATCTAGACAAGATTGTCTGTCTTTCAAGTCAATCTCAAGGTGGTGAGTGCTGCAGTGATGTCCATTAAAAATCCACTTCTATTTTTGTGTCCTATTTGATGGCAAAGTATCAGCAATGAAGAGAATGAAGAGCGATGGGGACAACTGACTTGGTGATCAGAATCCAACTCTACTGTGGGCTACATAAGCTTATATACCATTCCAGGAAAGCTAGTTAATTCTTTACTACAATGGTTGAGTTAAACATCATACAAGCATACAGACATACATGTATATTTCAACATTGATTCAGTCTTCTCCTTGTTGCCAGACCTGATATAATCTTCTTGCAATCTTCAAAGCTCTGTTTGTTCCTGCCAAGGCATCCTGGCTATCAGATCTCTTATGCTAATCAAGTCCAAAGTACTTTCTGGTTTTAGTATATCTCCCCCTTCCTTTTCTACCAAAAATATTCCCTTGATGGCTTTATTAATTAATCTCTGGGTACACTGAAGTAAACAAGGTATCAGAATTAATACAATTATTATCAAAATTAACACATGCATACCTATTCTAAACAAATCCTTTAGCCAGGGTGTTAAACCCCAGCCACTAAACAGGTTATCTAGCTAAGATTCAGATTCTATTCTTAGTTTAAACACACTATTTTTTAGGTGCTATATGGCATTATGGATAGATTCTGAGTTATTAAACAGGTTAAAAATGGATTTTCTGGGAAGGCAATAGCTAAGCATAAGGTATCTTGTTTTGTTACATTATCTAGAGTTATCTAAACATTTGTTTTGGGTTGGTTATAAGCTGTGTTAGTAAAAGCAAGCAATGTTAATAAGCATAAGCATAGCATTCGATTTAATTCTATGTTTTTATTTCTTAACTATGTTGTGGCAAAGACTTCTTTTTGGATTTTAGTTTTCAAGCATATCTTTTAGCACATTCTCTTTTTGTTTTTTCCCAAGCTTGTTCAGGGACTGGCCAAATATAAGGCACTAAGTTGTTTTGTTTGCACTCTACTTTGCAAATATGGCTATTTTCAGATTCCCTCAACACTTCTCTCGTGAGGATAGAGAGGCGAGGACTATCCTCTTTCTCGTGGCCTACTACAATTAAAAATTCAATGACGTTATACCTTATTTGTAACTTTACATCATAACACGATTCACACTATGCTTTTGCTAAAACAGCTCTGTGATACTACTGATTTTTACACTTTTTACACTGACATAAAACCCAAGGTTCACAGTTTCTTTTACAGGTGGGACAAAAGATGTTAGTTATGAACTGTAGTCTCTTCCTCCTCCCCCTCCTTCTCTTGGGGGCTTGGTAGCATCCTGCCTTATCTCAGCTGCTGGTAGAGGTTCCTGGAAAAGTTTCGTGTTTCGGGCAAGGAGCCAGGTGGTCTTTTTTCTGTCGAGACACATGGAAAGCCTCTCCCCCACAAAACTAGGGGACTGGCAGTACATAAAAGGGTTAATTATAGTAATTCAGCTCTCAGGTTCTGTAATTTGCAGGAAGTATTGGCTCTGCAGGCTTTGGCTATTCCCACCTATGCCTGAGCATGGGAGGCACAGCCCTTAATGGCTAATTCCTGGGCCATTGGCTTTTTGAGATAACAGTCATATCAGTTCCAATATCAATGAGTCTTGTCAGAGTCACTTTGCATTGGCATGTGACAAGATTTAATAAGCTGTGTCCAAAAAAGTCTGTGGGACCCCTGTAGAACCAAACCCACCCCCTCTCTGTTCAGCTATTGGGGGTGCAGATGGGGGTGCTGCCGGGAAAAGTATGAGTTGGGCTATATTGCTCCTGGCCGGGACCACACAGGGCAGCTGGGGGGGTCCAAGCATGATCTTTATCTCTCCAACTGAGTCAGAGTCAATAACTCCTGGCAACCCAAATAATCCTGTTATCGAGGTGGATTATCTACCTACAAGCAAAGCATGGTAACCAGGTTTCAAGGGTCCAAAAATTCCTGTAGGGAGACAAAATACTGAGCAATCAGTTAATGTTACTGTGTTACTGGTTGATATGTCCAGTCTGGCTCTCCCTGGGGTGGCTGGGCGTAGGTCAGAGATGGTCTGGCGTGGGGGGGCTGGGCCGGTTGGAAGCTGGCAGCTGGTCCTGGTTGCTGCATCTCCTGCTGTGTTGGCTGTGAGATTTGTGTCTGCATGTGTCACTGTCCTGTGCTCTGAGATGATGAGTTTCCCTGTAAAGGCTGGCCATTCTGGTGGAACTTGAAGCTGCATAGATTAGCATTAATTTCTGAGTGGCCTAAGGGCTCCCATTGTGGTTCCCCCCCCCCCCCCAGGCTAAGTCACACAGATTTCTATCGAAGTATCAAAGTCTCTGTCCTTAAGGGCTTTCTTTTTTTATCTGTAGCCAATTGTTATGTGTATGCAAAGGGAATAAGTCCAGGTCATTTTTGGGGCCGCGGTTGAAAGGGTCCAGTTCCCCTTCACTGTCAGTGTCCACCACATAAGCGTCCTATCTGGTGGCTCTGGGATCGCTGGCAGTATAGCAGTGAGGCTGGAGGGGTTGACTGGGCTCTATCGCTGGCGCTTGTTAGGGAGGGTGTCCAGATGGGGGATGGGTAGCAGGACCTGGGCAGGTTTTGGTCCAGCACGGTAGCCAGGGCTGTCTCAAAGGTAGTCTCGTGAGCAGCCTCACCACCCCCTGTTGCCGCTGAAGATGAATAGATCACACGGACACAGGTCGAGGTGTGGTGAAAGGAAGAGAGAGTTTATTTTTCCCCCCAGGATTTATGGGCTTCTGACCATGGCCAGGGATTGGATGGTCAGGATAACACTTTCTCACTGCACTGGCCATGAGAGATGTTCATCACAAGACGTGTAACAGAAAGAATGTACACATATCTATGTTTATAGTTACTGTCCTGGGAAAACTATGTTAGCAAGCTCAGAAGCTGAGTTTTCAGGGCGACATCTCACCCTTTTTGGTTTAGCAAAAAGAAAAGGAAAAAGGAAAATGAACAAAGAAACTAGCAACATTATAAACAATCAAAAGGATAAATAATAGAAAAATACAATACTCCATACAATCAGAAGGCTGTAATTTCAGGGTGATATCTCACCCTTTCGTTATTACAAAAAAAACCCAAAAAACCAAAAACCAAAAACAACAAAACCCCAAAAAATAAATGAAACAAATGTCCAACATGAACACCTGCTTGTGGATGGCTGTCCTAGTTCAGGGCAAATTAGGGAGGAAAACTCTAAATGGGGATTTCTCCAGGGAAATGCCCCCTCCCCACCAACTGGTCTGGGAAAAGGAAAAAAAAAATTCCTTGGAGAGAAGTGGAAAAAGCTGTTTATTTAACAGAAATTGAGTAATATTAAATATTAAATAATAAAACTTCTTGGTGTTCGATGGGATGGCAAATCTAGGAAGAAAAGTCTTTTTCATGTGGTGTAGCTCGGCTCACTCAGGTTCTTATCAGTCTCTCCGGCGCTGGAAAGTGCCGAGGCTCAGGCCCCGGTGGGCCAAAGGCGTGAGCTCCTGGGGTTTGGCTGGGTGTTCAGTTCAGAGCAGGTTTGCACAGATCTAAGAAAAATGGAAAAAAACCAGGTCCAGGGAACTTCTCTGCCTCAGCTAGCTAAAACTAACTAAAAGCCAGAGAGAAGCTCTGTCTCGCTGTCTGTCCGTGCTGCAGACACCACAGTCCAGGAGCGGGATGTGTGGGAGTGATGTTTTTCTTTAACACAAACTGCGCGCTTCTTCTTCCCCCTCTCTTGCTCTCAAAGCCAGTCTTAAAGGTGCAGAACTTAATATATAACATAAACCAGACGATTGGGGATACCAGTATCATAAAGTCACCCCAGGACAATGGCTCTCAATTTGGTCACGGAGGCAGAATCCATGGCCAAATTGAAAGGTGCCTGGGAAAACTTCTGAAATGCTATAACAGCAGCCTGTAATTCCACCAATTGGGCTGATCCAACCTCATGACTCTAAAACCTGCCACTCAGATCCATCCTTCCAGGTAGCAATGGCATTTCCAGTGTTTTCATCGGCCAGTGATACCTGTGGAATGCAAATCTGGAGTGGCAATGAAAAAAAAAAACCAGCAACATCAATGGAACGATTAATGTAATAAACTTGTGGAGCAGAAACTGCTCGCAGAACCTCCTCCAGCACCTACTGTGCCTCTGAGGTCGGTGTCAGAGGTGACTTTAAAATCAGAGTCCCCCTTTAATAGACCAAACGAGGGAGACAGTTGTGTCATGGTCAGTCCCATATAGGGACACAACCATGTAAAAGTCCATTAATATCTGGACATCATTCATGCAGTGTCTGCACTGAATGCAAAAAAAATAATTGCACCTCCAGATGTAGGACTGTTCATCCCAAAAATTATTTTTGACCCTCAAATAATTTCAGGGAGGTTGTAGAGACGAGCAGCAGGAAACTGCTCGCAAACTCCAGAGCGGGCTAGAGCCCCATATCATCAGCAAATGCTGGTAAATTTTCACAAGCCTTACGGCAAAATCTCCATTGATATCTCTGTGTGGGCTCAGCATTAATGATAGCTGGCACCAGACATCCCCATGCTTCCCATCATAGCATGAACTTTCTGGAGGTCTTACAATAACCTCCATTTCCCAGACTTCTTCTTGATACAGAAAACAGGAATGTCCCAGGGACTGGTCGAAGCTCCAGATCACCGTGATCCAACTGTTCCTGCGTCAAGTCACGGAGGGTGTCTAGTCAGTCTAGTGAGAAAGGACAACAGAATCTGCTGAACAAAGAGTCAGTCTCAAGTTCTTCTTTGCATAGAATGTGTCAGCATCGAGTCCAAGGGTCACTCTGGGGGCCCGTCAGTAAACCTGACAATTATGATGTCCATGCCAGTGTCAAAAACTCGCGGAAGCTAATCTCTGACAGCATCTCACCAAGGATGGACAGGGTGCAGACCCGTTCAGGATGATCCCTGGCTGTCAGAGCAGCAGTCCAGTGACCCAGGGAGGTCCAGGGAACCTGAAGCCACCATCTCCCCACAGCTGGATCTCAGCTCTGCGAACATAAAACTCAAAAGGCACAAGGTGAGCAAATCCGGGTCCCGCAGGGATAGGAACAGGAGGGGTGAGTGTGAAACCCATGGCAGAAATGCACCCCAGGAAATCTCAATAAACGTCCCCAGGTGAACAATGGTGCCCTGAGCAGTGGTATTCAAGCACGCCACAAGAAGAGCACTCATGCCCTCACCCACTGGACCAAAGCATTCGGAAGCACATGGAATGCCTGATATGCTCAGCTCCACAGTCATTTGACAAGAGGACAAAGTCTACAGGCCAGCTGAAGAGGCTCCAGCAGCCTGGGACCCTTTGTCCATGGAGGCCACCGGCTTCTGTCCCGCGGCAGCACCACCGGAGCCAATGGTAAACAGCTCAGAACCTTGGTCTGCCGCAGCCGCAGGAGGCGACGGGGGAGGGCTGCCTCCAGCCACAGGCTCGGGCGATGCCCGGGAACCCGAGGCGAGGTGGATTGGAGCCAGCTCGGCACAACCCGCCTCCAGCGCCGGGGGGGACTGAGGCGCTGGTAGAGGCACAGCCCCGCGAAGCCGCGGCATCATCCTGCTCTGCTGCCAGGGGACAACCCGGGCTTGCAGGAGGGGAAACCCGCAGCATGGGACCGGCAGAACCTGGCCCGGCGTCCGCACCACTCACAGCACCCATTCCCACGCCCTACGAATCCGGTGTGGGGGGGGCAGCGCTCGGAATTGCCCCTAACAGCGTCTTTTTAGGGGCGAAAGGTCCAAAAAGCAGCGCCGGCCGCTCCTCCACTGGAACAGCATGCACGGCCATTGCCGCAGAGCCTTGGCCCGTCCCGTCCCCCACCGCGGGGCAGGGCACGGCCCAGCTGCAGCAGGGACACGGGACTGTCCCTGAGGAATCCCCCAGGGGTGGCACAACCCCCCGTTCAGGCAGCCCCTCATCGGTCTGCGCCAGGAGGGCACACGAAGGAGGTGACCCTGCCCCGGGCTTCCACCGCCAGGGCGGCGGCTGAGGCGGGGTTACGCCCCCCCGTTCCATGGCACCCCCGACAGCCCATTGGCAAGGATCCAACCCTGCCTCAGGCTTACACCGCCGGGGTGCTGGCTGAGGCGGGGTCACGCCCACCAGTCCCGCAGCGACCCCGTTCAACCTGCCGGGGGCCCTGGCGATCCCGAGGGAGCCGACCTCTGTCGTTCTAATTGGGAACGGCGGGAAGAACGACACGGACTCTCAAGGGAGTCAGAACAGGAGAGAATCTCTAGTTTATTGCTACAGCCATGTTATATAGACTAGTTCGTGGAAAGTACAGAAAGGAAACTCTTATTGGTTAGTAAAGTGCTACATTACCATCATTGGTCAGTGGGGTTCACCACCCCCCTGACCTTCTCCTGCAAGGAAAACACGAAGACAGGCAAACAGCACCTGCAGGCTGTTTTCTGTCTTTGAGGATTGTTTGGAATCCTCCCATGAAATTCCCAGGCTAGCTTCTCAGGCAGGTCTGGCACGCCATGGGGCCTGCAGCTTGCTCTAAAGCTAGCCTCCACAGACCTCGAGACCCGAACTCAGAACGCCGCCACACCTTCACCAGATCCCCAGCAGCTGGACCAGCCGGGGCTCATAGTCGATCAGCAGAGCCTCGAGCAGGGAATCGCCTAAAGCGTCCCAAGCCGACTGCGAAAAAATTGCCTCAACCACAGGGAAAAACCCCTCAATTCTCCCATACTCACACAATCGCTGAAAGTCAGCATACG
The DNA here is from genome assembly GCA_038429875.1 of Poecile montanus. NCBI lineage: Eukaryota > Metazoa > Chordata > Aves > Passeriformes > Paridae > Poecile > Poecile montanus. Next base: position 89,343 of record CM076540.1, on the reverse strand, counting down.
AAACATCAATCCCCCTCTGATCAAACACCGCACGCCATATTTCCATAACCAGGCCCTCTGTAGGAGAGAGCCCAAAAACAGCCATAGCCACAGGCTAGACAGTACCCTGTAACTGTCACGTGCAAGACACATCAGGGTTCACCAGATGTTGCCACTGAAGATGAATAGATCACACAGACACAGGTCGAGGTGTGGTGAAAAGAAGAAGAGAGTTTATTTTTCCTCCCAGGATTTATAGGCTTCTGACCATGGCCAGGGATTGGATGGTCAGGATAACACTTTCTCACTGCACTGGCCATGAGAGATGTTCATCACAAGACGTGTAACAGAAAGAATGTACACATATCTATGTTTATAGTTACTGTCCTGGGAAAACTATGTTAGCAAGCTCAGAAGCTGAGTTTTCAGGGCGACAACCCCCCTACCTTTTGTGTCCATGACCATCCTCCAAGCAGGGAGCATTTGCAGCTCTGGCTCATGTCCAGGGAGGGTGCCCAGGTCATAGAGCTTAATGCCAACCTTGTCCCAGAAGCAGAGGGTAAAAGCAGAAGAGGGAGTGGCATTGGGAAACATGCGTGACACCTGTGGTAAAAGTGACTTAAAGTCGTGCTTTAGGATGGGGGACCCATGCTTGCACAGGAGAACGAGCATGGTTTCATTAACATCTCTCTATTCGGGCACATTCCATCCCATAGTTTTGTTCCCCTGGCTCACCTGTCGCATCGCAGCTGATCAGGTGTTTGTGGGCCCACACATGGTTCTCTCACCGCCACGATGCCATGATCAGTTCCGGGGTGTCTTAGTTTAGGGTAAATTAGGGAGGAAAACTCTAAATGGGAATTTCCCCACGGAAATGCTCCTTCTTCACTAACTGGTCTGGGAAAGGGAAAAAAAATTCTTTGGAGAGAAGTGGAAAAAGCTGTTTATTTAACAGAAATTGAATAATATTAAATAATAAAACTTCTCGCTGTTCGATGGGATGGCAAGTCTAGGAAGAAAAGTCCTTTTCATGTAGTGTAGCTCGGCTCACTCAGGTTCTTATCAGTCCCTCCGGCACTGGAAAGTGCCGAGGCCCAGGCCCTGGTGGGCCAAAGGCGTGAGCTCCCGGGGTTTGGCTGGGTGTTCAGTCTAGAGCAGGCTTGCACAGATCCAAGAAAAAAAAAGAAAAAAAACCAAAGATCCAGGGAACTTCTCTGCCTCAGCTAGCTAAAACTAACTAAAAGCCAGAGAGAAGCTCTGTCTTGCTGTCTGTCCGTGCTGCAGACACCACAGTCCAGGAGCGGGATGTGTGGGAGTGATGTTTTTCTTTAACACAAACTGCGCGTTTCTTCTTCCTTCTCTCTTGCTCTTAAAGCCAGTCTTAAAGGTGCAGAACTTAATATATAACATAAACCAGACGATTGGGGATACCAGTATCATAAAGTCACTCTAGGACACGGGGTCACGCCGACTGCCACCAGTTCGGCCGGTCCTTTTCCTCAAATGGTGCGCCAATTATCAGTGATGAAGAGATATGGGGATAACTGCCTCGGTGATCGGAATCCAACTTTACTGTGGGCTACATAAGCTTATATACCATTCTAGGAAAGCTAGTAATTTTTTACTACAATGGTTGATTTAAACATCATACAAACATACAGACATACATGTATATTTCAACACTGATTCAGTCTTCTCCTTGTCGCCAGGCCTGATTCAATCTTCTTGCAATCTTCAAAGCTCTGTTTGTTCCTGCCAAGGTATCCTGGCTATCAGATCTCTTATGCTAATCAAGTCCAAAGTACTTTCCGATTTCACTATAGCAAAGCAATGACCTTGGCTATTGGCGTATTCTTTGGAACATCAACAGAGAATGCAAGGGTTGGGCCAAAACTGTTAACTCCCCATCACAATTCATTGAGAGGACTGATGAATAGACAATGAACTGTAGAGTACTATTTCTGTCCTTGCCTATAATTAAAAATTCTTGCTTCTTCCATGATGTTCCAGTGACCCCTGTGGGAATGGCTGCATGACTCATTCATGAAGCATATTAATTTGGAAGCTGCCAATTCGCATTGCGCCCCTGGTGGCAGCAGCTCTGGATCACTTGGGAAGTTGCAGATGGTCCTGCAGATGGAGTCTCATTGAGGTTCCCCACAAATTGTGTTCTTTGAGGGGTTTCGGACTGTTGAGTTACCACCATCACTTGTGTCGTAGCATGTTGGCGTCCTGCACTCTTCTTCCCTTTTCCCAGAAGGGGTAGGAGTTTTCCATCCACATTCGTCTTGGAATGACATTGACTTGCATAATGTTTTCCTCTTCTACATCTTGGGCAAAGGCCTGGCACTTTCACATTTCCTGAATACTCTGAACAAGTCTTCCTGATGTTTTCATGTTTTCCACATTTGAAGCAAGGCTTCTCGGACAATTTGGTTGCCATGACTTCTGAGGAATTTCCCTGTTGAGAAATCATGTTGAGCGCTGCAAGAATTCTTGTGAATCTCTCATCATGCGCTTCAAGAAGTTTTTCAAATTTTTCTCCCAGGACATCTGCATGAATTGCTGCAATGTGCTGAGGCATGCCTACTTTGTTGAAAGCTTCTGTCATTTGAGGCAAGGTTGGCTGTGGACCAGGCAAAGCGCTGATGATGCGTTTGTACTCTGTGTTGGCATTTGCAAAAGCGAGATTTTGGATGAGGAGTGGTTTTGCAGCCTCATCACTACATTGTCTCTCCACTGTTTGCATGAGGTGATCGATGAATGAGGTGAAGGCTCAGAATCGCCTTGTTTCACTTCTGTGTAAATGCCCTCTGGGATTCCAGCTGGCTGGATTTGCAGGATTGTCTTTCGCGCTGTGTTTTTGATGTTTGCAATCACTTGTTGAGGCAGTTCTGCAGCTTGATCTTAAGGTTTGTCATGAGGATCCTCTCCTGCTAGATGAGCCAATGTGAGGGCTGCATTTGGGCCTCCATCATAAGTATTTAACAATTGCATGAGAGCTCTGCGCCAGTTTACATCCCATAGCATGTACTATGAGTCTGTTAGAATTGTAGAGGCAATGTACCTACAATCATAAGGTACCAAGTCATAATTTTTGAATGTGCCTCTCAACAGTTGTTTGAAATATGGAGAATTTAATCCATTGTCTTTTATGGCTTGTATCGAGTCTTTGATGACATCATGAGTCAGAGGCTCCCAACTGGGATTTTCATTTTGCCTGCCATATCTCACTGGCAGTGCCATGACTTCTGTTTCAGCCATGTCAAAACTCTTTTAAGTGCTTTTTTTCTGATGTCTGCCCAGTTCGTCAAAATGGGTTCAAGTCTTGCAACATGCCTTGGAAGACGAGGCACCAAAGCTCTGCTTGTGTCTTCTCCTCGCTTGAAGACTGTATCATTCATCTCGTTGAACTCTCCCTCTCTAGAGCAAGGGAGTAGTCATTTGCTGTCTTGCATTAGATGATGTTGAAGATGCAGTAAAAGAATTCACCACAGGTGGTGCTCCAATAGGAGGCCGGATCTCTTGTTGACCACAGGATGGCGCTGGCTGAGGGGGTATAGAGATTGTTTACAGAGGTTGAGTTGCCATCTGAAGCTATAAGCAAGTCCCTTAAACAGTCCTTCAACTGAAGAAAAAAGTTCCAGAGGAATTCTCTCGGAAATGTAGGCAACAGAGATGAACGAGATGAGGAGTTGACTGGCTATCTCATGGATGAAGGGCCAAACCAGGTACTTGGAGCAGTTGTGCCAAACCCTGTAGCTTGAGAAGACAGGGGTGTATTCGTAGAAACATCTTGACCAGCTGAGATTTCTATAATGTCCTCAGCATTTTCACCTTTAAATGACAAGCTCGAATTATCTGCTTGTGAGCTTTCTCCTTCCTGTTGATTTTTGCCTCTTCACTGCTTTGTTGTAACAGTTCCAGGGATACCGGACCTCGTGTTGACATGTCCCGTATCCCTGGGTCCATGCCAGCTGTAGGATTTGTAGCTTGAAGAAATTGTGTGTTGGCAAGGCTGTGGTCAAAGGATTTTTGACTCTGTGTAACATCTAGCAAAGCCATCTGCTGTGGTGAAACTTGCTTCTTCAAGCTGCTGTTGTTGAGCAGTAGCTGTGTTGCTGAGCAGTCTGGACTTTGCAGGCTCTGAGCAAAGCTGACTCTGCTGTAATGCTGCTGCTGGCCGGTACTGGACGGTAATGAGGGGTTTCTGTTGCTTCTCAGCTTGGCAGATTGTTGCAGTGGCTGTCAGCTCAGTTGCGACTGCTTTTTGTTTCAAGGGTGGTTGCCATGGCAGCAGCACTACAGTAGCCGGCATAAGCAGCGGCTCTGCTGTTTTACCTGTCCGCCCCCCCCTGCGCTGGGCTGGCCAAAGAGGGAAGGGACCACGCCTGCCTCTGACGTACTGGGCGGCTCCGCCGTCGTCAGTGGTTAGTGCAGAGGCTGGAAGGAACGCCTCCGCCGAGGGCTGGCCAGGGGGCGTTGGCCCAGGCGGGGTGTATGGATCTGGCTGTGCCTGCGTCACTGCTGACGTCACTTTGACTGGCAGCTGTGGGTCAAAGCACACCCCTGGCAGGCGGGACCCAGGACTTGCCATCCCCGTCTTGGTCCTGTGCCGTTCCGGGGCGGCGTGGACCATCCCGTACCTTCCCAGGGAGGACAGGACCATCCACTCCACCCCCCAAGGGCCAGAAAAGGGCTCGGCTGCCGGTGCACAAGCCAAGGGGTTTTCCCCTCCCTCTTCTGCCTCCAGAGGCATCCCGGGCTCCGGCACAGCTCCGAGAAGGCTCAGATACTTTTACAAAGGTTCTGAGCTGTCGGAACCCCCTTTTTGCGGCTTGGGAGATGAATCAACTGCATGAGATTGCAGCCTGCATTTTGAAATCACCCCCAAGTCTCTGCATGGCTATTGCACTGGGCTGTCCTCAGGCTGAGCCGTCCCCTTTCCCAAGATAGAGTTTTGGGAGGCTTGTACAGATTCTGCGGTTTGTGGGAGTCCTGCAGCTGGCTGGGACGAGCCTGCCTGTTCTTTATCTGAGCCTGTATGCTCTGTAGTTCTGCCCTTGGCTTCTGTCTCCACTGGGTTTGTAGGAGATAAAGTGTCTTGTCTGGCTTTTACTACTGTAAGATACATTGCAGTAAGATCTTTTGAAAGGATTTCCAACACTCAGGGTATTGTTTCCTGAGTCGGGGTGCCCCAATGATATACGGAATAGAAAGGAACTCTATAACTCGCAGAGTAGTTATAAGAGTAGGTATGAATTTATTCAGCGCTGAGGTGCATGGGGGATATCTCTTCTGAAAAGCATGCACACCTTTTTGATTTGGTTTTCTCTTTTTATCCTTTACAAACTAGGTTTACACGATACGCCTAATACATATTCATTTCCTAACCCTGCCTGTCCTCACTTCATATTACAATTAGTTCCATGCCCTTTTCAGTCCTTTGACCACCTTTTGGGACTTTAAATCCGTTCTTTCTGGCTTAGGGTCCGAGGAATCCCCTTTATCCTGTGGTACCTTTGTCTTTGCATCTTGTTTGTGTATTCTAGCTCCTTATCTTATCTTGCAGTCTGACCTTTTTCTTGTTCATGTGTATCAGGCTGTAAGGGTATGGTTTTTTGTCAAACCCCCCCCTTTTAGTCAAGCATTTCTTTATGTTTATTTCTTACTTCTTAATTTCTCTGTTTCAGTCCCCCCTTTTCTAGAAAATCAGTAAATTCTTTTACTTAGCAATACTAATGCCTTTTCTTTTTCAGTCTACCTCTACAGCTTGCTCTCTTCGGTATGTATCTTCATTGTATTACCATATGCTGCTGCTAGGGAAGTCAGTACTGCTATCCGTTTTAACATCCTCTAATTCCAAACAAGCAGTGTAATAGCACCAGACTTACACTTACTAATGCCAGTATGACAATGATAGGGTGGCAAAGTGTGTTCAAAATCTTAGTTGCAGTTGGTGACCATCCAAAAAGTGCATCTCACTAGTGATGACTTGTGTCCTGGTTCACTCTTTGTAATACTTTGCTTATTTCTTTTACATCATGATAGACAGTAACTAGAGTCTTTTGCCCATTTTCTTGAATCTCCTTCAGGATTTTTGCCAAGTCTTGGTGGTTCATTAGCTGTCTTAATAATGTAAGGTTCATTCCAATGGGTGTAGGTGATAATTTATGGTACATTGTGTAGTTAGATCTTATCAACTGGTGGGATGTAACTGGTGCCACATATGAAAAATCACACCCAATTATCTTAACAAAATTACAAATACAGAAATTAGAATGATTCTTAGTAGGTAAGGTTACATTGTTATCATCTATTTCTATGGAAATACAAGCAGTTCTTAAACATACACAATCTATGCTAAGATACACAAGTACAGTTTTTTGATCAATATCTGGATGAATCTCAAAGTGGCAAATGTTTTGCTCAGTGTCCAGACATATATCTAGTGCATCAATTGTTAGTCTCACAGATAAACCCTTGTTGTTCTCAGGTAACACAAGATTCCAAATTTACAGTTTGCCATTTTTCATTTATCATCCGGGCCCATGCTCTATGCTCTGAGGGAGCACTGTCCTTTTATGATTCAGTGTTAATGCAATAATAGGGTGGATATTGTAGATTGTGGCATTACGTATAGTCAGCACGAAAGCAGTAGCGGTCTCAGTGGTGGGGTCATAAGTTTACCAGAGTCTACCAGGATTGAAGGTTCTTTTCTAAATTGTTTGCATTGTCCCAGACAACCTTCCGAATCTCAGTTGGGAAAGCACTTTCATTTCCTTCCCTTATTATTAAAGCAACCATTGATTGTACCTATAATTGTGCCTGTATGCAACTGAGGGCTAAGGACACATTGTCTTGGGCCATATTAAGTGCATTTATTATTAGTTTGTGGTCTTGGTCTCCAGTTTTTTCCCATTTTGGTAAAACTTTGGAAATTTGCCATTGGTTAGTTCCTAGTGCTAATAAAGAGGATTGTAAGGGCTGTTTTAGTTTGGTCAAATCACTTGTTGCAGCAGCTAATTTATTCATTAATATTTCCGAATCAATTCTATTTAGGACCCCCAATCCTGTTCCTAATATTCCAGTTAAGTCTCTTTGTCTTCTGCTTCTGAAGTAAATTTGTTTCTGCAACCATGTTGCCCAGCCCTCTGATGATGTCTTTAGGAAAGAGGAGCAGGCTGACTGAATTTCAGAGATGTTAGTTTGCATTAGTAATTCAATACACTTGAGAGACTACTCTGGGTTAAATAAAAGCTGTTGTTGTCCCATATTCCTTATTACATAGGGGCCAACTTCATAAATTTTAGGTTTAATTTTAGGTGGTGTGGCCTGAGCTTGGGTTACAGTTGATTTGGTTGTTGAAATAGGCATGGCTTTTATTTTAAATTTGAATGAGAGCCCAGTAATACCACAGCTCCACAGGCAAACCACATCTGCTGTCTGCACTAATGTGAAGTTATACCAACAATCTAATTCACTTAGATGATTACAAATTTTTCAGTGCTTGCCTGTGGGATAAGTTGAAACACTAATTTGAATTGCCTTTTCATAGTTAGTTCTGTTAATTATCCAGCATCCTACTCTGATTACTTTTCTTATAGTCCCTTGAAGGAACCACAACTTTTTTCTTTGCCATTCTTGCTTTTCATACACTTGGTTTTCACGCATAACCACAGTTGACAGGTTTAAATCCTTGATATCAGAATATTTTCCCATGAATCCAGTGGATTGAATGAGAGCTTGGGACCAAGGCCATTTAGCACTTTTCTGGCTAGAGGTGCTTTCCAATTCTTGGATTACACTTATAGCTACAAGTAAAACAAACAGAATGATTCTATTAACTAGGTTTTTGCAAGCTAAATCATGGAATGCTCCCAACTGCAATGTACTCATTTTGCTCGAGTAAGTTTTAGTTTCAGTTCATTGTCACCCAGTGTTACTTTCCAAGGGGCTTCTGGAGCCTTCTTCACTCGAGAATGGTGAATCCAGGCGCTCTGTTCCTTGATCTTAACTGCAGTGAAGGTGGTGAGGAACACCTGGAACGGTCCTTCCCACTGTGGCTCCAAAGTTTTTTCTGTAAGAGACTTAACATACACAATCTCTAGGCTATATGTCATGCACTGGCCCATCCAACCTTCTGCTCTGGGTTCTAGCCACATGTTTCTCAATTGCTCTGAGCTGCTTGCTTAAGGCTATCATATAGGCAGTCAGCCTCTCCTTCCCCACTTGGGTAGACAATCCTTTTTGTATGCCATACGGTCTCCCATAAAGCATTTCAAAGGGACTTAGTTTTTCTTTGGCTCTAGGCTTGGTTTGGATCCGCACCAATGCAAATGGGAGAGATTGAGGCTAGGGTAAATTAACTTCTTGCCCTTGCTTCACAATTTGCTGTTTAATTAAATTATTCATTTTTCTACTTGGCCACTTGACTGGGGGCGATAAGGGGTATGGAGCTCCCAATCTATCCCCAGATGTTGACTGATTTGTTGTACTATTTTTGAGATAAAATGTGGCCCCCTATCTGAAGATATTGTGGCTGGAACCCCGAAGCATGGTATTACCTCTTGTAATAATACCTTGGTTACCTCCCGGGCTTTGGCTGTTCTGGTGGCAAAAGCCTCTGGCCACCCTGAAAATGTATCTGTTAAAACTAACAAATATCGATACTTCCCTTTTCTTGGGAGTTCTGAAAAGTCAATTTGCCATTGTTGTCCAGGCCCATGGCCTTTTCCAATCTGACCAAGTTTTGGTTTGGGGGTATTCTTGGGTCTAATCTGGAGGTAAATGTCACACTGCCAGGTTACTTGAATGACAGTGGAGTATAGATTTCTGGCAGTGATCTTTTCGATGAGGTAGGTATACAGGGCATCTATTCCCCAGTGTATTTTCTGGTGCTCTTCTCTTACTAGTGACCATAACATATGAGAAGAGATGACTATTGTCCCTTCTGCAGTAATAGCCCATCCCTCTTGGTTATATTTTCCTCCTTGATCCTGAATTAGTTTTCTATCTTTTCTGGTATATACTGGCTTACCTTCAAGGGAGACCTGTCCATCAGGAATTAAAGCTCCCTCAATCGTTATCTCACACTTTGCTGCTTCTTTTGCCTCTCTGTCCGTCATCTCATTTTCTTCCTCCAATACTGAGGTCACCTTCTGGTGTGCCTTAATGTGCGTAACTGCTACCTGCTCAGGTAGCTGGACTGCTTCCAGTAGCCGCAATATTTCCTGCGCATGTTTGATGTCTTTCCCTTTTGAGTTTAACAGTCCTCTTTCTTTCCAGATGGCTCCATGTGCATGTACAACCCCAAATGCATATCTCGAGTCTGTATAAATGTTTATTTTCTTTCCCTTGGCGATCTCCAGGGCACGGGTTAGAGCGATGATCTCTGCCTTTTGTGCAGAGGTATCTGATGGCAAGGGTCCAGAGTCTATTACCTCTTTGCAGGTGGGATTCTATGGTTTTGTTTTTTGGAGGAGAATTGCTGTAGGTTTAAGTGATTCTGGAAGGCCTTGAATTAAAGGGGTCATAATTTCAGTTTTCACAGATAACAACATTGGTGATTCATAACCAGCAATTAATTTTCTTTTATGCATCATTTGCAAGCAGGCAGCATTGTGAATGTTTTCCAGTAGTTGGTTGGGGGTACCAACTATAGCTATAGGGTCCCCCCTTTCCAAGGGGTTAAGCCCCTCTGCCCAATAAGATGCATGCTGAGTTAAGGACTGTTATAAATGCAATGGCAAAATAGGGTTAATATAAAAGGGATTTATTATAAAATAATTTCAAGCACCAGCAATGAGAGAAAAAAACCACAATAAATAGATCAGCGCAGCGCCGGGTGGACAGGGGTCTGTACCCAGAGGTACCGAGTTCCCAAATCCACGAAGTAGGAACTGCAGTCCGGGGTTCTTATAGGGGTTTTCGTATCCTGGGGCAAAATCCGGAGTAAGCACCATCCAACAAAAGAGTTTGAATAGATCTGTTGAGCTGAGTCAATGGTCGGTGGAGCAGAGTCCCTTTCACATGCGAAATGGCTCCGAGTGTTCTCTGATTGCACCTACCTGCGTGGAGTGGCCAGTTTGGGTGCGGAGGAGATGGATATCTCGACCGGGCCACTCTCATTGTCTGATTTGATTGCTCGTGTCCTGCTTTTTATTTTGTGTTGGTAAGCGTTGCTGTCGATCATTACTGCCCGACTCGGGAAGGTATCTCTGGATTATTTTACATTTTGTATCTTTACAGTATTACAAATATAACATATAATTCTTTATTCTCTTTCACGAATTTTTATCCAATATTATATTTATCACAACACCGCTCACTCTTTTGGGAGTGTCGGGCTAGGTGCGGCTGGAGCAAAACAGCTTTCTCCTAATACAGACTGCACAACAAACCTGCAGCCCCTTCTGTCTTTCAGAAATCCTGTCTGTGACTCCAGTTTAAATGTCACAATTCGCTAACCTGAGTGGGAGTCGTGAGAAGTTCGTTTGATCTCAGAGTGCAAAAAGGACACAAAGGGATTTCAGTTTAAATCACAACAGCAATAATGTACCTTTATTTTAGTGCCAACAACAAGGCTTATGCAATAGAGGAGAGGAAGAGAGAGGGAGAGATAAAGAAAACAAAGTAAAGAGAGAGAGAAGAGGGGGGTTATAGTTACCAACGGATGAGACAGGGTTGGTGGGGTGTTCTTCTGTGGGGAGATCTCACCAAAATTAATTTAGCCTTATGTAATTCTTCCCCAAAATTACCTTGTTTCCAATGTGCTAATAAGCACCCCAAAGATGAAGTACCTGGTATGGGAGCATTGCTGCCCACAACCCCTTTAATCTCCATATTACAACTACAATACACCAGAAATTCCAAACCTGCGGCGCTTTCTCAGTTGTCTGACGGACGGCGCCTAGGCAATACCACCAGGAATTCCTTTACCCAACCAAGCATAGCTTTTGCTGTGTCTTATTGGCAGACACTCAAATCAAAGTAAAGCACCTTAACTTTCTCTCCTGGGGACGTTGTGAGCAGTGGAGACTGTTGCGGCTGATGGGCTCCCTGAGAATCCCTCGGTGCCGGCTGGAGCGTGATTGGATCACACGCTCGCTCAGCAGCACTCACAAGGTCCCATATAGTGTCGCCAAAATGTTAGCGTTCAGGAACGCATAATCACGGAATGATTATATGAAGGTGCTTTATTAAGAGCTCTGGGTGTCAGGGGTACACATACCCAAATCTGACCCACCTTGGTTTTGAGCTGAACATGTTTTTATACTCTATCGTTATATAACTTATATATTCTTAAAAACGAGATTCACTTAATAAATTATAAAAAGAATTTAATATAAATAAAAAGACAATTAGGAGACAAAAGAAATAAAGCAAAGGGTTAAAACGGCCGGGTGCCCTGGTGAGTTGCCAGGAACACACCTGGTATTTCAGGGACACTCTTTTTTATCCCCCCATGCTGTGAGGGGTTAATGCATATTCAAAGCGTGTCCCCTCCCTGGTTCTGCCTTCTTAGATCATGTTTTTGCACAACTTATTTTTCTGCTGGTCAGCACTATTTTTGCTGACCATCATCATTCTTGCCGATGAGCATTATTTTGGAGTTTGGTTTCCTTTCTCTTGCAAATGGTCATTGTTGATAACAATCCGACCCCCGTCATCCTTCCTCTGAGGGTATCTGGGCTTCATATCTTTCGCTGATAACAGTTTGGGCTCTATTGTTCTCCTGATAACAGCTTGGGCCCCACTGTCCTTGCCCTCTGGGGTTTCCTTGCCTCGTACCTAGGAAATTCTTTTAAGCTCAAGACTTGTTAGTAAGAAAAAAGTACATTCATAGCTAAAAGTGTTTAACATATAAGATTCATCTGCGAAAGCCAATATCACAATACAAATTTATAACAAACACCTCCTCTTCTTTTTTTATAAATCATTTGGCTTGAGAAATAATTCTTTTTTTCTAGCTTCTAGCACTCGTTCATTTTTTTTTTTCACAAATCAATTTAGCTTCTTCCAACGGATCTTTCACATTATTTCGTTTTCTTAATACCATGATTTTTTTGTTTTTGCCATTCCAGATGTAGCCAATTTCAAGTCTGTAGGCATTTGCTATGCCCTAAAATATACTGGTGATCAGCCAATTTAAACAGGGGATTAAACAAAGAAGAAATATTAAACCAGCTGTAGCACTGCTACAAGGGGAAGAAACTTAGCTTCTTCTACTACTTTATTCCAAATACATTATCCCACCAATTAGTGGTCATTACTGATTTTCATTTTTGGACTGGCACATGGGCCATTTTTCTGATACCCTTAGCGATATCTAGAATGGCATTTTTATTGTCATTGAAAACAACAATCTTATGTATTAATTTTCTCACAGAACACCCCTTCTTTTAGCCAGTAAATAGTCTAAAGCCAGCTTACTCTGATATATTGCAGCTCTGGCTTTTCATCTCTGAATGGCTATTAGTTCCATAGCCCCAGCTGTTTTATTGGTTATGATTTCTACAACAGCTTGGAGTTTCATAATGCAAAAATTGGGGTTCGATATCCCCAACTTCCATCTTGTGCCCAAGAATGTTTCTAATATGCGTTCAGGGGCCATTTCTCATCTCCCCATTTTTGAGGTGCTCAAAACCATTCCCTTTTATTTCTTTTTAGGACCTCAAAAACCAACACCCCCAATTGATTTCTCTCGTCCTGACAAAAGGAAAAATCCTGGTTGAATCATTCTCAGAGTACAATTCCCCTTCCATTGCGAAGGGAGCTTTGGGTGTGCCCTTTTCTCACATATCCCAAAATAAGACATCTGGTGCTTTCTAATAGTCATTTTTCTGTTGATTTATATTTCCCCAAAATTTGGCTATTTCTGGGATTCCAGAGTAAGGATTTTTCCCTGTACTATTACACTGGGAGAATCTGGTTCTATTACCATGTACACAATTTTTCTTTTACTTTCCTTTGGGTCTAATACAGAGTTGGTTTCTCTGGAACTTACTATGTACAAGTTTTATTACCAACTTTATACTTTTTACCAGGAGTATTTCTCACTTCATGAAGAAATTTTCTCTATTTAATTGCTGTTTGAGCTTTGCTTACAGGTCCTGATATGAGGTTAATACAGGTCTAGGTTGCTGTGTTGTCTTTATCTTTTCACTTACCATTTGCTCTCTTACCAAATCTTGGTTATTTCTCCTGGCAACAACTGTGAAGCAAATCCATCTTTTTCTCCTTTTGGGCAGTTGTTTTCTAATCTGTTACTACTTGTTCCTAGATTTTCTGTGGTCTAATATTTTCCCTTTTATACATACAGGTACTTAATTTGGATGGGTTATAGCAGTGATTATTGATACGGGTGTGGGTAATAAGGAAGAAACCCCGGTGTCATTCCATGTAAAGCTTTCGATAGCATTTGTAACATGGCTTTGCTGGTGTCCCAAAAGGGAAAAGGATAAGTGACAGAAGAAGGAATAATAGGGGTCCAGTATGGCTTACACCCCCACCAATCCTGCCTATGAGGTTGCAGCTCACAGCAGGTGTTTTATATTCTTCTCAGTGGCGAGTTGTAGTGGTCAGTCTGGTCTTGCCCCCTATTTCCTTGTCAATTCCTCCTTTGTAATTTCCAAGCAAATTTCTTTTGACACCTTTTAACAGCAGTTTCCCACAGTTCCTCAGGTATTTCCCACAGTTCCTCAGGTATTTCCCACTCAACACGCACTAGTAATTTCCCATCTGTAAAAAAAAGTTATCATTTAAGTTATTTTTAATAGATTTGGCACCTAACACTTCCTGCAATGAGAGGCTTAACTTTGTGAACCACAATACCTATTATTCTTTAATTTAAACACTTATATTTAATCCAGATAGCATGTCTCGTATTGGGATGATTTAGACATGGTATATGATGTGGTACTGATGGAAGTTGTGGTTCTCCCCCCTACTTTATACAAATCACAGGCAAAAGCAAAAATATACGAGGATTTCCCGACCAAAACAGCCCCAGTTCTCCTGTTTGGAGTGGGAGTTTTCCTCCCACCAAGGTGGATATCGAAAGTGTCCCAGAACTTGTCCAGGCAGGACTTGAAACTACTGATACAGGCTTGGTCTTACTTCCCAGTTAGGCGTGATTCTTAGCTCATTCCTTGGATCATTTGGATTGTCTCAGTTCATTACCGCCGGTCTCTGCTCAAGAGTCCATTTGGTATCACTGGGTTTGGGTGTTACAGTCCAGTCCTCAGGTCTTATGATCTTATTGGTGTGAATCCAGCTTCACTCTTTGGTCCAGATTGCAGCTTCTCTGCCTTAATTATCAGTAGTACCTGAAAACAATTTCTTAATAACACAGGGAGAGTGAAAACATCACATCAAATTTTTCCATCAGTATTCTTTAAAATTCTTGGGTTAAACAAAATTTAACATTAAACCTAGGAGCCAATCTCTTTCTGCGCGTTCAAATTAGTTAAACAAGAAAGGCTAGGTCAGTCTTAACTTCAAATAAATTACATTTATTACCTTTTTATTCTTTGGTTAATATTTACTTGTTTAGCTTCACAAACCTTTTTTATCAGTTTCTTAGAACAAACCCCTTCTTTTTAACAACAAAAGTAAAAGAAAGGAAGGGAAAAAAATAAGAGAGAAAGAAATCTTATTTCAAGAAATTAAACACCTTGATGAGGTTTTCAGAACCTAGCGAGCAAGACTACTTTTGCTTTGGTCCCATCATACACCGGTCTGTTTCTCGGCCTTTGTTCCGTTCCTTCTTTCTCATTTAACAGCAGTTTTTCAGGCTATCTCTCTCCCCCACTCCTGCTGCCGCAGCTCTGGGCCGAGCAGGCTCTATTCAGCCGCTCGCTCTGCAGGGGCACACTTGCGTCCTTGCCAGTCACTTGCGTGCTGACCCTGGGGCAAAGCCCATGTCCCCTCTCTCCGCTGCGCCGTCCCTTCACACACAGGACTGGCATGTTCAAACACACTCAGCTCCCACCACAGCCGAGGGGCAGAGCCCGGAGTTCACAGTGCTCTGGTCTGGGGCTCCTCTGCTGGGCCAGCTCACTCCTCAGCAGCAATCCTCACCCAGCACCGCTGCCGGGCCAGTGAGCGCTCTTGGCCACTCCGCACCTCTCGAGACCCCGGCACAGACACGGCGGGTCCCGCTCCAGCAGTGCCCCTCACGAACCGCGCTCTGCACCCTTCACATCGGGTGGGAGAGGACCGGGAACCATCGCTCCGGGCCCCGCTGTTCACCACTCACAGGGACCGGGTCCTGCTACAGCCGCTTTACATAAAAGCAATAAAACAACACCTAAACCCAGCGCTCCAGATGCTCCCAACATCTCTTATTTCGAGCACAATTCTCACCTCTAATCCCACTTGAAAGTTTCTCTCCTCACAAGCCAGTGCTCACTCTTTGGAGCCAACAAGACATTTTTCGCTCTCTTTCTAAAAATCTTTACAACTCTAATGAAAGGGATCGCAGAGCTCTCTCTCTCTCTGCCATTATCATCTTGCCACTCTTTACACCACATCCCTCCAGAATCTCTACTACACAAATTACTCTGCTTCAGAATTAACTATAGATTCCAACACCTCCTTTTGGGGACCCTCCCCAAAGCCATCAAAGGCGCTAGACACAGAGACCAGTCAGCTAGCCAGCTACCTTTACTTACTAAAACAAACCTGCAGTTACTATTTCCACTCCCTTGAACAGATCTTCAGTCAAGCTAGAAATGAAGACACAGACATCATTCTTCTCTAAATTTTCTTCTACAAGTACAAAGGAGTCCATCTTCACACAGCTGCTTAATGTGAATAATCTCTAGTGTAACTTTTCTCATGACAAGATATGATCAGGTCTTTTATTCTTACAGGCATTTAGATACATTGACAAGTTTCTGACAATACCTTTATGTTTCAACAGTACTTGCAGCTTATATACTATGAACCATCTATAGCAAGAACCAGTCTTACAATTGTTTTCAAACTCTTCTTTCACAAAATAAGACTCATTTTTAAATTAACACATGTATTTATTAAAATAGACTAAGTTTAGAGTCTTTACAACTCTCTTCTCAATTCAAAACACCAACAATCTTAATTCTAATCTTTTAACTGGGTCTACTTCTGCTTCTGTAATAAGCACAGCTACAAAACAACACAAGCACTCCTAGAGACATGTGCACTCTCTTGGCAAATTCAAAAGAACAAGAAATCATGGCAGTTCTGAGCCTGATCTTCAACTAAACACACCATCACAAGAACTCTTTAGAAATCATCAGAGAGATGATCAGCATTTCATATTGTGAAAAGAGAGACAAAATAATTTTCAGCAGCAGTAAAAAGATTTACAACAATCCACAGGATTTTGCTTTTAGGCTGGCACCAGGTTCTGCTGTTAAGAACCATGGGCTGTGCCCATCAGCACGGGACACAAACAACATTAGGGTTAACAGCTCTAACACTTAATGACAAACTGGTAAGTTTCCACATCAAGGAGTGAGTACTATGCAAATTACTGTAACTTGCCTTTAAAATTAAAATCAACCACAAAATTCTACGATATTCACTAAAGTAAAGAAATTGGAAGGCATACTAAGAAATTGGTTTGTTTCTCTACAAAATAAATATTGCAGTCACTCAAGAAAAAAAAAACAAACAGAGCTTACTTCTTTTTCCACTTTGTCCCAGGATGCATTTCTTGGAATTCTTCTAAGCCCCCCTCTAAACTTCTCTGTTTTTCCTGAAATTTCAAATTTTAAGCACCGACACAGCTTACTGCTGCAGAAGCCCACTGCACAATCACACACGGAATTCTCTCAGAACCCGGTAAAACAAAGGCTTGCAACTTGCAGCTCCCTTGGTTTGGAGCTGATACCATACGCCAGTACTGCTCCATATCTCACTCACACATCTAGCTAAGAAAAGGCTCTCTGAGCCAGTTTGACACCAGTCTTTACTCCCGGAATCACAGAACTTAATGTGCCCGAGGTCTCATAAGACCCTGGCATAGAAAACCTGGGTCCCAGAGGGACTCACTCAGCTCTCTCACCATTTGGCATGTTCCCGGCCTGTTTCACAGCTTCAGGAGGTTCCAGGAGTCACTGAGAGCTCCTCCGATCCCCCTGTGCCTGGAGCAGGGAACCCGAACCAGCATCTGTGGTTCAATCCAGCCTGCCTGCAGTCACCAGAACAACCTAAACACAGCTCTGCGGCTTGAGAGAGCTCCAAATGAGTTTAAACAATCCAGGGGCACCAAGACCTAGACGGCCTTTGCTCTTGCCTTACTCAAAAGGGACGAGCTGAATTCATCCCCTCAGGGCACCCTCCGTGCCCGGATCTTATCAGGGTTCGGCCCGACTCACTGCCGGCCAGAGCTCCAGGAGTTCCCCTGCACTCCTGAGGCTGACCCGCCACTCCGTCTCAATAGCTCGATGGGGAGTAGCTCTGGGAGCACGATCTCCCGGAAAAACCTTTCACCGCCGCCACAGTGGGGCAAAAAAAAAACTTCTAAAAAAAACCCCCCCCCCCAAAAAAACCAAACAACTCCAAACGCTGAATCACATACCAGCTCACCAAAACGACCTTCCCCCAAAAGCAGCTCTTGTTGCCCAGGGGGAGGAAAGGCGCGGAGGGTAATCACCACTAAAGATAACCTTGGCTCTGCTCTGAGACCAGAGCCGCCATCCCGCTGAGAACAGATTTGATACAGCACCCCCGCGGCCCCTGGGTTACAGGCCCCAGTTCTGGTTTGCCACCCTGGGGCTCCTAGACAGGAGCTCGCAGGGAGGAAGCGAATCACTCCATGTGTCCCCACCGTGGTCCAGTCCCTGTGGAAACATCGACTCGTGTTCACTCTTACTCCAGCACAGCACAGAAAACCTTTCCTCTTTAGCAACACAATTCCAAAAAAAAAACAAACCCAAACTTTAACGCAACAATCACACCTATTTACGCATTCTCACATCTGTTCATTCAACTCCACCCAGTCACAGCAAGACAATAAGGTACTCTTTATTTCCCAGTTACTTGTTAATATCTACCCACGGGCACTGTAATATGTCAAATATCTCAAGTTTCTTGGATTATTCCTCAATTTGGCAGTTTTAAGCCCAAATTTATTGGATTTAATCCTCAACTTGACAAAGTTTTAGAAAATCCACATTTTACTCTGTTTTCCCAGTGGATTGTGCCAGGAAAACCTACGGCTCCCTTTCCCGAGGGGCTAACCCCTCCCCTGAGACCCAGTCCCAGTAACCCCGGGGGTATCTTGCAACCCCCGCTTCCTGCTCCCCCAAAGATTACTTACAATCCGTTTTCTTCTTTGGGTCTTCGTGCACAAGAATTATGGAGCAAAAATACCGCGGTTTAGGGAGCCTTTTCCCCTTTCCTTTGCTTTATCCCTCTCCTTCTTGTCCTCGGGGTTTTGACCTGCAGCCGCTTGGCCCACGCTAGGAGAAACGGAGCGGGGTCTGATGAACTCAGCAGGGGTGCGCCTGTTTCCCCGTTCTGGATCTCCGGTGGTCCTAGAGGTGAGGTACTTATCCCAGACAGAGCCCCCAAAATTCTTAAAAACGAGATTCACTTAATAAATTATAAAAAGAATTTAATATAAATAAAAAGACAATTAGGAGACAAAAGAAATAAAGCAAAGGGTTAAAACGGCCGGGTGCCCTGGTGAGTTGCCAGGAACACACCTGGTATTTCAGGGACACTCTTTTTTATCCCCCCATGCTGTGAGGGGTTAATGCATATTCAAAGCGTGTCCCCTCCCTGGTTCTGCCTTCTTAGATCATGTTTTTGCACAACTTATTTTTCTGCTGGTCAGCACTATTTTTGCTGACCATCATCATTCTTGCCGATGAGCATTATTTTGGAGTTTGGTTTCCTTTCTCTTGCAAATGGTCATTGTTGATAACAATCCGACCCCCGTCATCCTTCCTCTGAGGGTATCTGGGCTTCATATCTTTCGCTGATAACAGTTTGGGCTCTATTGTTCTCCTGATAACAGCTTGGGCCCCACTGTCCTTGCCCTCTGGGGTTTCCTTGCCTCGTACCTAGGAAATTCTTTTAAGCTCAAGACTTGTTAGTAAGAAAAAAGTACATACATAGCTAAAAGTATTTAACATATAAGATTCATCTGCGAAAGCCAATATCACAATACAAATTTATAACAATATTAATTATTAAACTTACATTGTTCTATTGTATGCATTGTTTTTACCCAAGCATGGATTTCTTGTGATCCCCTCTCAACCCCCTAACATTGTTTCTCATGTTCTTTAAACAATAATTATATCTAATCACATCTAACAGTCGTATCATTTATCATATATTGATTACACAGGTGCAGTTTCATATGATCCTTAGCAAGCACAAGGCCTAACATTTCCCAGGGCCTACTTTTCTCAGGGCTTGCCAAGGTTAACTTTCTTTCTAAGTCCCCAGATTTTCTATGATTTTAAAACCTTTTACTCTCAAAAGCACAGGCTATGTGTGTGCAAATGTTCTTTTATAAATACTTCAATCCTGACCTCATTTCTTCTAATAACACAGTTCCATTCCATGTCATTGATCCAAGTTTAGCCGATATTTCAAGTGCACATTTGTTATGTTCTAGATTTTGCTATTGCAAACCATTAATTTTTCAGTGGGCAATTGGGAATAGTGTGCATCACAGGTGTGTTTGCATATAAATCAATACAACGATACTATATAGTAATTTCACATTATTGTTATAAATGAAATGCAGCTAAATTTATCAATAAGAATTTTATTGAAAAAATTGCAAAATTGAGTTATGGAAACAACCACAATCACTGTCAGTGTTGAACCTGGGGTCTGCGCTGGGTGAACTTTCAATCAGCCTCTGTTGCACTGATTCTGCCAAGTTCACAAACTGTCTTTTGGAGAACTAAGTTTTATAGGGTTTCTTCAGCTTGTGGCATTAGTTACTGCTGATGAGTTTTCTGAGAAGATGAAGTTTGAACGGTTTTTTCGGGAAGCAGGCTTTGAGATGTAGAATTGTGGTGAGTTTTTTCAGAAGGAGAGGAAGTCTGAGTAATTTTTTTGGGAAACTGACATTGAGATGCATGGTTCTGGAGAATCAGATCAGGTCCGTATCATGTGTTAATCACTGGGTCTTTAGAGCGCTTATCCTGCTTGGGTGGACCCACCTCTTCTCCGTGTTATCTTAATTGCTGGGTCATTCTCCTGCAAGTTATTGGTTTTCCAGCAGCTGCTTTTGCAATCTCAAGCTGCTTGTGTTTTTTTCACATAAAACATGCTTTTATACTTGATTTTATATGTGTACAATAAAATGCGAATTATACCAACATATATTACATTATTAACAAGAAAATAACTGGATAAAGTATTCATTAACAAATTTGGTATTGAAAAACTATAGGATAGTTGATTCCACACCAAAATTACGAATTATTTATTGTTTTTATATGATCACTCCTGCCTCTGAACATCTCTGCTACGTGTGCAGATTAACCAGGTTCATTCTTGAGAACTGCAGGTTTCAAGTTTAAAATGTGGTTTAACTCCTAAAGTAACATACAATATATGCATCTTCCAGATCTAAGGTAATTTTTAGATGAAAGGATTTCTTTGCAGTAGATTAGACCAAGTTAAAGTTTGCCTAGTGTGCTAGGAAGCTAATATTAATTTCTGCTTAATGTGCTTCTGCTTTCATGGGTGCAGTGGGTCTCACTTCAGTTAAGGTTTGAAAAGACAAGATAATTATTGTGAGATGAAAAACAAGGGATGGGACCACTGTATTATTTAAGATGATTTATTGCTCAAATAAGTCAGATAAGATCTCAGTCTCAAAGACGTGAGATTTGGAGAGAAGCAACAAGTCAGCCATAGCTCAAAGGTAGTCACGAGTTTCTTCTTCACACAGCAATATATAACATTTTGGTCCAATAGACATATTAAAAACGAGATTCACTTAATAAATTATAAAAAGTTTAATGTAAACAAAAAGACAATTAGGAGACAAAGGAAATAAAGCAAAGGGTTAAAACGGCCGGGTGCCCTGGCGGGTTGCCAGGTACACACCTGGTATCTTGGGAACACTTTTTATCCCCTCCTGCTGTGAGGGTTTAATGCATATT
This sequence comes from Poecile montanus, assembly GCA_038429875.1. Lineage (NCBI taxonomy): Eukaryota > Metazoa > Chordata > Aves > Passeriformes > Paridae > Poecile > Poecile montanus. The sequence continues at coordinate 68,233 of CM076540.1, read as the reverse complement.
CAAAGCATGTCCCCTCCCTGGTTCTGCCTTCTTAGAACATGCTCTGTATGGGGTTTTTTTCTGCTGGTCAGCACTATTTTTGCTGGTCATCATTATTCTTGCTGACCAACATTATTTTGAGTCTGGTTTCCTTTCTTCTGCAAATGGTCAGTGTTGATAACAGACTGGGCCCCTCATCCTTCCTTTGAGGGCAGCTGGGCTTCATATCTTTCCCCCCTGCTGCCGATGGCTTGATCTTGGCTTCAGATAACTTGGGCTCTATTGTTCTTCCACTGACAACAGCTTGGGCCCCACTGTCCTTGCCCTCTGGGGTTTCCTTGCTGGTACTTAGGAGATTCCTTTAAGCTTAAAACTTGTTAGCAAGAAAAAAAGTACATACATAGCTAAAAAGTATTTAACATATAATATTCATCTTAATACCTGTGAAAGCCAATATCACAATACAGATTTATAACAGACAGTTGACACGAAACTTGTTTTGACTTTAATAACCTATCACCTTTACTAATTTCTGTTGCACTGTGTCTGTCTTTCAGCCAATAAACTGATAGGTCATGTACACACACACATCTCTATTATAACTTCTAAATCCCTAGCCTACTCTATAAATCACACTATTACAGCTTAAAACTTGTTACTATCTTACCCAATATAATTTCTTACTTACTTAAGGCATATTCTTACTTATAACTATAGGAACATAAGCTCATAATTTTTCTACTTAATGTCTGTGTATGTTTATCATTACATTAACCCACGCTCTTTCCAAGGCTGCAGATTGAATCCTTCAGCATCTGTGAAAGTTTCTATTTTTCCATTTCCCACACTCAGGTTTGTGGATCAACTTGGATTTTGTTTCAGAAAGTAAAAAACAAAAAAGTATTGCAAATTAAGTGAATTAGAAATTGCCACATCTCTTGGGTTTTTGGCATATTTTGAATAAAATGTATGATAAACAATGAAATATGCTTTCTTTATGTTGTTTCATCCTAGCAGTAAGATCTAGGAGAGTTAATGATATTAAAAAACCCAAAAAACAGCCTTGCAAAATTTAAGTAATTATTTAGTACCTTTATTTTTTGGTTTAGAAGTTCAAGCATTAATTTGTAAAGAAAAAACAATCTTTATGTACTTCTATAATTGTATTAGGTGTATGTGACAAGGGTGGGGACTGCAGGCCAGCCTCTGTGAGGGGAGACTAGGGCCACTGTGCATTGGACATAGAGTTCCAGATAGCTCTAATGGACCCACTGCAGGGCACAGTTGAGACCCTTAGCCACTGTGATGGTGCCTCGAGGTAAACAGTTAAGAAAGGGCAAAATCACTGCAACACTGGGAGAGAGGAGTGAGTAAAAAAGTGTAAGAAACAGCCTTGCAGTTAGAGCAGGAAGAGGTGCTTCATGTGCTGAGCAGAGATCTGCCACCCCTGGAGGAGATTACTGGGCAGCAGGTATTTTCCTGCAGCCTGTGGAGAGGACCACACTGGAACAGATATCCACACTGTGGCCTGTAGAGGACCACACGCTGCAGCAGTTGGATATGCAGTGAAGGAGGCTGCAGTCTGTGGAGAGGCGATGCTGGAGCAGGGTTTTTTCTGAAAGACTGCAGCCATGGAGAGGAACCATGCTGGAACAGGGGAAAAAAGTGAGGAATGAGTAGCAGAGTTGAAGTTTTATGAACTGACTGTCCCATCCCTGGAAGTGTTCAAGGCCAGGTTGAATAGGGCTCTGAACAACCTGGTCTAGTAGGTGGCATCCCTGCTCATGGTAGGGGAGTTGGAACTAAATTATCTTTAAGGTCCCTTCCAACCCAATTATATGACTGCAAGTCTTCCATCCCCCTGCACCTGTGTTTTTATTTTTTTCATAATTTCCCACAATCTAACTCTATTTTTAATTGGCATTAAATTAAAAGAACATTCACCTACTTGAGTCTGGTTTTCCCATGATGGCAATGGGTAAATGGTCTCCCTGCCTTTATCTTGACCCACAGCTTTTCAACTTTTTTTCCCCATACAGTTGAGGAGGGGGTGTGAGAGAACAGATGGTTGGGGATCTGGCATCCAGCTAGGGTACACCCACCATAATCTAGAGAATCATCATAGATATAGCTTGTAATTAATGTAATTGTATGAAAGAATAAGAAGGGACAAGGATTGTTCTTAAGCAGAGGCAGGATTTTGCTGCATGTACTCCAACTTTGGGGAAGGAAGAGATCTCTAAACAAAGGGGGAGGGGGACCATATCAAGCTTGCCCCTGGCAAACTGTGGGGTAGTATGAAAAAGTGGGACAGGGCCCTCTGGAGGTAACTCTGAGATGTACCAGCCACACTGGAGCACACCTGCAGTCTTACAGAAACAAACCAAGGATTGCTGAGGTAATAGAAGCCAACAGGGAAATATTGGAGAAACACCATAGTAACAAAAGAATGCTTAAGAGGGAATACCTTGTTCAAGCATAAGCAACCAAAAACACAACCACTAGACAGGACTATTGAGTATCCCTTTGCACCCCCACTGGCATATTTTCACCATTAAATACTTCTATTAAATGCCTGTACACCAATACATGCAGTATGGGGAACAAACAGGAGGAACAAGAGATCTGTGTGTGCAGGGCTTTGATGTCATTGTGATTACAGAGATGTGGTGGGATAACTTGAATGACTGGAATGTTATCATAAAGGGCTACACACTTTTTAGGAGAGACAGACCAAGAAGGTGCAGTGGTGGAGTTGTCCTCTATGAGGCAACACTTGGAATGTATTGAGCTCTGTCTTGGTGAGGATGACAAGCAAGTCAAGAGCTTATGGGTTAGGATAAAAGGGCAGACTAGCAAGGGTGACATTGTGGGTGTTTGCTACAGACTGCCTGATCAAAATGAGAACGAGGATGAGGCCTTCTACAGGCAACTAAAAGCAGTTTCAGAGTCACAGACCCTGGTTCTTGTGGGGAATTTAACCACTGGGACATATTCTGGAGAAGCTACACAGCAAAGCACAGTCCAGGAGGTTCCTGGAAAGCATTGATGATAACTTCTTGTCACAGTTAGTGGAGGCTCCCACAAGGAATGGTGTGTTGCTCAACCTTATACTAACCAACAAGGAAGGCCTTGATGATGTGAGGGTTGGGGGCAGCCTTGTCTGTAGGGACCAAGAGATTGTAGAGTTCAGTATTGAATGAAGACATAGCAGGGGACGGCAAGGAAGATTACAACCATGGACTTCAGGTGAGCTAACTTTAGCCTCTTTAAGGATCTTCTTAAAAGAATCCCATGGGATCAGGCCCTGTAGGGAAGAGGGGTTCAAGAGAGTTTGCTGGTATTCAGGGCTTGCTTTCTCCAGGCTCAAGAATGATGCATCCCAATGAGGAAGAAATCGGGCCAAGGGTGCAAGAAACCTCTGTGGATGAATAAAAAACTCCTGTCATTACTTAAGTACAAGCAAGAAATACGCAGAAGATGGAAGCAGGGCCAGACTACTTGGAGTGAATGTAGAGAGGTGGCCAGAGTAAGTAGAAATGAGACTAGAAAGGCCAAGGCCCATGTAGAATTAAATCTGGCCAATTATGTCAAGTATAACAAAAAAGGCTTTTTCAAATACATTAAAAAAAGGAAAACAAAGGATAATTTGGGTCCATTAGTAAACACATGGTGCTTGCTTTTGTGGGTTTGAGGGAGTGTGATATAGTCAATCAACCTGTGTGATACAGGTCTGGGAACTCACCAACTGTATGAACTTTAGCAAGGGGAAGTGTCAGATTCTGCACCTGGGATGGGGTAACCCTGCATGTATAGACTGAGGAACAAGACACTGGACAGCAGCCCCACAGAAATAGGTATGGGGGTCCTAGTCAATGGCAAGTTGAATATGAGTCAGCAGTGTGCCCTGGCAGCCAGGAGGGCCAACCATATCCTGAGGTATATCAGGCACAGCATTGCCAGCTGGTCAAAGTGGTGATTGTCTTGCTCTACTCTGTACTGGTGCAGCCTCACCTTGAGTACTGTGTGCAGTTTTGGTCACCACAATATAAGAAAGATATAAAGCTATTAGAGAGCATCCAAAGGAGGGCTATGAAGATGAAGGGCCTAGAGGAGAAGCCATATGAGGAGCAGCTGAGATCACTTGATTTCTTCAGCCTGGAGAAGAGGAGACTGAGGGGGGACCTCATCACAGTCTACAACTTCCTTGTGAAGGGAGGAGGATGGGCAGACACTGATCTCTTCACTCTGGTGACCAGTGACAGGACCTGAGGGAATGACATGAAGCTGTATCAGGTGAGGTTGAGGTTGAATATTAGTCAAAGGCTCTTCATCGAGAGGGTGGTTGGGAACTGGAACAGGGTTCCCAGTCCCAAGCCTGCCAGTGTTCAAGAAATGTTTGGACAATAGTGTCAGGCACACAGTGGGATTCTTAGGGATGCTCTGTGCAGGGCCAGGAGATGGACTTTGATAATCCTTGTGGATCTCTTTCAATTCAGTATATCATATGATAGTGTCCATGGCTACATCCACCCCTCGATCACAAGCCCATGTATATATGTTGTAACTCTTCTTTGGTGTCCTGAGATGTCATGGGCCCACCGAGCTATAAGAAATTCACCTTTGTGTTGCCAATCCAAATCCACCTGAGCCACTCCAATCTTAGCAGCCTGATCCACCTGCTGGTTGTTGTGGTGACTTTCAGTGGCCCATCTCTTGGGTACATGAGCATCTACGTGATGCACCTTTACAACCAGGTTCTTCACCTGGGCAAAAATATCTTGCTACAATCCAGCAGTCCAGATGGGTTTACCCCTATGCTGCCAGTTGTTCTGCTCCCATTGCTGAAACTACCAGGGCATTTGCCACCATCCACGAGTCAGTATAAAGTACTGGTCATCTTTGTTGTTCAGCAATGTCTAAGGCCAACTGGATGTCTCACCCCTGCAAACTGACTCAATTCACCTTCTTCAGCAGTTTCTGTGACTTGTCCTAGGGGACTCTATACAGCTGCTTTGTATCTCCTGTGCTTTCCCACAAGACTGCAGGTTCCATTGGTAAACAAGGCATATTGCTTCTCACTTTCCAGTAATTTATTATATAGTGGAGCCTTTTCAACATGTCACCTCCTCTGGTGACATTCCAAAATCTTTGCCTTCTGGCCAGTCCATGATCACTTCTAAGATTCCTGGACACCTGGGATTTCTTATTTGAGCTCATTGTGTGATCAGCGTGACTCATTTACTCTATGTAGCATCTGTTGCATGATGTAGAGAGAACTCTCCGTTTGAACATTCAACCCAACATGGGTAACTAGGGTGTCAGGAGGAGATGTGCTTCAGTACCAATCCCTTCTGAAGTAGCTCAAACCCCTTTGCAAGCTGCCAGTATCTCTTTTTCCAGTTGGGATGTAGCAGGCTTCAGATCCTCTGTATCCCCAACTCAAAAAACCCTAGAGGTTGACCTCAAGTCTTCCCTGGTGCTTTTTGCCAGAGGCTCCAGGTAAGTCCATTTTCCTGGGTTGCATTGTAGAGTACTTTTACATCTTGCCCTGTTCAGACTGGCCCAAGAGCTACTGCATGAAGCATCTCCTGCTTGATTTGTTTGAAGGCTTGTTGTTGCTCAGGGCCCCATTTGAAATCCTTCTTCTTCCAGGTCACTGAACAGTGAGGGCTGACAATCAGATTGTAATTTGGAATGTGCATTCTCCAAAATCCCACAACACCTTAAAAAGCTTGTTTGTTTTTTGTTTTCTTGATAGGACATTTGTGGTTGGGTTCTTTTTCCCCCTTGGACTGAGATTGATGAGAGAGAGGCAGTTTTCTCTTGTTTGGACTTGGTTGTTTATTCTTCTCTTATCTGCATTACATGCATACAAGGTACAAGGAGCTACGTGCACTAAGATAGAGAGGTGCAAAATGGCTAACAAAGATCTTCATCAAGGTTTTTGATATGTCCATTTACCCAATTGACAAATGCCAAGTAAATTAGTTTTCTTAGTGACCCAATGACCCGACACCTGTGTGCTGCACTGCAGCATCTTCTATCCAATCACTTGCTACTACCCAAAAACCTCTAGAAGAAGATGAAGGACGAGACAACACCCCAAATCCTCCATCTTGTCTTCTGTTCTCTAAGCTAGTTTAAATCTTAAATTTTAACTTTCTCACTCAGCGACTTAAGAAAACTAATTTACACACTCACACTTCTAGTTTTTCTATTTAACAGTTGTTTTCATGGTATTATATGAAATTCAGTGCTTTCTTGGATGTCAAAGCCAGATATCAGAGATAAGGACACACTCTCTGTGCCTCTGACTCTAACACTTGTTAGTTGGTAGAGACATTGCTGTTATCTTGTTAATCATATCCATTGGGATATGATGGATGTCCACCTTTGTCGCTCTATTAAGGAACGGCCGGAAAGAGATGACGCAGACTCTCATGGAGTCAGAACAGGAGAATTCCTTAGTTTATTGCTTCAGCCTTGTTTTATAGACTGGTTCGTAGAAAGTACAGAAAGGAAACTCTTATTGGTTAGTAAATCACTACATCACCATCATTGGTCAGTGGTGTACAACACCCTCTGACTTTCTCTTGCCAAGAAAACAATGGGCAGACAAACAGCACCTGCAAGGCTGTTTTCTGTCTTTGAGGATTGTTTTTAAATCCTCCCATGAATTTCTCAGGCTAGCTCTCAGGCAGGACTGAGAAGCTATGGGGCCTGCAGTTTCTGCAGGCTCCCTGCAGCTTGCTCCAGAGCTAGCATCCATACACCTTGACATTTTATTCCTAAAAATTGGATGTTCTGTGCAGGTCCCTTTACTTTGTTTTATGGCAAAACCTGCTTTCAGAAGGTTTTGGACTATTTTCTTCCCTTTCTCAGAAGCTCTTTCTGCTGCGTTCCCCCATACAATGGTATCATCAATGTATTGCAGATATTCTCGAGCTCCACCCTGCTCCAGCACAGTTTGGCTCATTCCATGGCAGATGGTAGGGCTGTGTTTCCACCCTTTGGGCAGTCAATTCCAGGTCCTAAAGCCCTGCTTTTGCTCAATGAGTTTCTTAAAGGAGCTTGGGGTTTTATTTTATACCCTGAGGTAGGCGCATGTGAGAAATGCAACAACATTCTCAGGAGGTTAAACAACAAACTTTTACTGGCGAACTTTAGAAATTAAGGGTACTTGGCAAATTTTAAAGCAACTTTCAATTGAAATAAAGTATTTCACAAAGCATTGACTTGGAAACTCTAACCTATCCAACTTTAAGTTACCCAGATTTTAAGAAGGGGAAATTAAGAGAAGAGAGATAGATATTAATATTCACTGCTTGAATTCCAACATGATCTCAGCTACTATAAAATCCAAAATGGTGGGCCATGACCACGTGTTGCCGCTGGATACAAATAGATCACACGGACACAGGTCGAGGTGTGGTGAAAAGAAGAGAAAGTTTATTTTTCCTCCCAGGATTTATAGGTTTTTGACCACTGCCAGGGATTGGATGGTCAGGATAACACTTTCCCACTGCACTGGCCATGAGAGATGTCCATCACAAGACGTGTATCAGAAAGAATGTATACCTATCTCTATGTTTATAGTTACTGTCCTGGGAAAGTCTTAGAAAACTATGTCAGCAAGCTCAGAAGCTGAGTTTTCAGGGTGACAACCACGTGTCTGTGCAATGGCTTTTATCTGCTTTGGTCTCTTGGGGCCCTCCCCTCTACATAGGGCTTCTGGTGTGCCAGTGGCTGATAGCCATTCTAGGGCTGGACTAGAGGCTCCAGGAGGGAGGGGGGTGGAACAGTGCACTGTTCCACTTTTCACAGAATTTGCCCTGCCCACACACATATATACACACACACACACTTCAGTTGTTTTGAGATACTAATTATTTTCTCCAGTCTCTCACACAGGTGTATTGGACAGCCCTTCACATGAAAGCAAACTGTGTCCTGCACTCTGCATTGGCATTAGTAATATCAGTTGTGGCACCACTTGGCTGCCTTTGACTCCATATTGAAGTTTCAGCATGTTGGGTATGGAAGCACTCGGCGGCAGTGTGACTTCATTCAGGCCATGATAATATACTGTTAGTCTCCATTCTTCATTAGACTTTCACACTGTCCATATTAAACAGTGGGCTATTAAACTGTGAGTGGGTCCTGCTGATAACTCCTTGGCTCTCCAGTTGACAAATCAACTTATGGATGGGAATCAGGGAGTTGTGGTTGGTGTAATATTGTTGCCAGTACACTGTTGTGGTAGCAATCAGTACCCGCTGTTCTTCAACCTTCAGTATCTCCACAATGCCAGGGTCCTCTGAGAGACCAAGAAGGGTAAACACCAGCATAATTTCCTCCATCTCCATGGCAGCTATACTGAAAGCCCACTGATACCCTTTTGTATCCTTGAAATATCCTCTCCTGTGATAGTTTATGCCAAGGATACATGGAGCCTCTGGTGCAATCACAATGGGGTGCTTTTGCCACTTATTCCCACTCAGGCTGATTTCAGCCTGCAACACAGTCAGCTGTTGGGATCCCCTTGTCACTCCAGAAATACAAATGGATTCTGTCCCTACATAGCTTGATGGCATTAGTGTATACTGTGCACCAGTGTCTACTAAAGCCTTGTACTCCTGTGGGGCTGCTGTGCCAGGCCATTGAATCCACACACTCCAGTAAACCCAGTTATCCTCCTCCTCCACCTGGCTGGAGGCAGGGCCCCTCTAATACTGATCACAACGTTCCCCACTATGGATGCTAACTCTGAAGCAGGCAGCATAGTGCCTGTGGGATAACAGGCCACATAACTCTCTCAGTCTTGCCTGAGAAAGTGGCCTGGGAAATTATAAGGAGGAATTAAAACAATCCTCAGAGATAGAAAACAGCCTTGCAGGTGCTGTTTGTCTGTTCCTTGTTTTCTTGCAAGAGAAGGTCGAGGGGTGGTGTACCCCACTGACCAATGATGGTGATGTGTTAGTTTATTAACCAATAAGAGTTTTCTTTTCTGTACTTTTTCACGTATCAGTCTATAAAAAAGACCTGAGGTAATAAACCGAAAATTCTCCAGTTCGACTCCACAAGAGAGTCTGTGTCATTCTTCTTGCCGTTCCCAATAGAGTGACACCCCACTAACATCTTGTAAAAATGGACTAGAACTTCTCTCCATAGAGTCAGTAGTATGATCAGACCTTCCATTATGCTTGGAAAACTTTCTGCTGGAGATCGGAACAGAAAATTTTTTGGATGAACCCCCATTAGTGATTTTTTTTCACCTGCAATTCCTGCACCTGTACCTCTATGATTGAGGTAGGCTTTCCATCCCACTTTGTCATGTCCTTTCCATGGTCCCTGTGGTGGGTTGACTTTGGCTGGATGCCAGGTGCCCACTAAGCTGTTCTATCACTCCCCAGCTGGACAGGGGAGAGAAAATAAGATGGAAAACAACTAGTAGGTTGAGATAAGGCAGTTTATTAAAGCAAGAGTGAAAGCTTGCATGTGCATAAGCAAGGAGAAAAGAAGTTTATTCTCTACTTTTCATCAGCAAGTGATGTTCAGCCATTTGCTGGGAAGCAGGGCTTCAGCACATGTAGCAGTTGCTCTGGAAGGCAAATATTGTAAATTATGAATGCCCTCCATTCCTTTTCCTTCCCTTAGCTTTTATATCTGAGCTGACATCAAATGTTATGGAGTATCCTTTTGGTTAATTTGGGTGAGCAGGCATGGTTGTCCCCTCCCAGGATCTTGCCCACTCCTAGCCCCTTGATGAGGAGGGAAATGTTGAGAGACAGTACTGATGTTGTGCCAGTGTTGCTCAGCAGTAGCCAAAACACAGGTGTGTTATCAGCACCTTTCTAGCTACCAATGTGAAGCACAGCACTATGGGGGCTGCTATGGGGAAATGAACTTCATCTCAGCTAGACCAAATGCAATCCCCCAGGTAAAACCACAGGGTATCCCGTGGTGTGTACCTTCTATATCCTCTCTCTTGAGCAGAAGGACACCTGCTATCAGCTACTGAGATACAGGCCTGTACAGATGGGGAATAGGACATTGTTTCTCTGAATTTCTGGAACTCCTGGGACAGTTTCTCCACAGCAGATACAAGGAAGAAATACTATCTTCATATTCCTGGAGTTGACAAACTGCTTCATCCACTGTTGGTGGCTCATCATCTTTCCAAATTATTTTGCCAATGGATTGATATGTGATGTTGGTGTGGTCTGTACAAATTTTGGCTACGTGGGTCATAGACATAGGACTTCATCTGTGTCTGTGGATAATTGCCCATTCTTCAGGTTATAATAAATCATCTCTTGAACAACCAACTCCCTCAGGTATTGGTTATCTTCCTCTATTGCAGTTCATTTGCCTGGGTGACATCGAATATCTTCCTTGTAGGGATACATTTCCCTCACACTTGATACCAGTCACCTCTAGAGGTTTTTGTCTTTTTTCCCATTTCTTTGTCAATGCCTGGTTCCTTAGCAAGTGATCCCAGCTGCCTGGCTTCCTTATCCTCCAATTCCAAACTGCTAGCCCAGCATTGGAGCAGCCAGATGGTAATATGCTCACCTGGATGATGGCTAAAATATTTTTCTATCTCCCACAGCTCACCTGAGGATAGAGATCAAGACCTCTTCTGTGTCTTCCTCCTGTTTTTGTGATGGCCTTGGTAATGGCATTGAAAATGGCCTTTATGATGACCCTCCTGCTTTTCCCTCTTTGCCCTTGCCTCTCTTCACCCTCCTCTTCCTTCTTGATCTTCTTGTTCTACTGCACTAAAGCTCTTTTACCACGTGACTTTCATGTGCATTTCTTCTGTTTTTGTGCAGGGACAACTGACACCAGCCCATGTTGGTTCTCTGGTTCGGTGGCAATATCTGTTGGCCAGAGTTGGAGTAACTGCAGGGCCTGTGATGGGGATTGGAGTACCTGCAGTGTTTATCATGGTGGTTGGAGCAGCTGCAGGGTGTGTTATCTTTTTTTAGATCCAAAGACCTTCTTTTCCCCCTGAGGGCACTGAGCAGTGTTGAACATGGCTCCGCTGGATAGGTTTGGGTCAGGCCCCAGAACTTTGCAGTGGTTTGCGTCTCTTTGGAATTGCCAGGGTGATGGTACACCTTTTCCAAATATTTTACTAGTTTTTCTGGGTTCTGCACTTGTTCAGGGGTGAGGTTCAAACACACTGGAGGTGCCCACTGCCCTAGGTATTTGCCCATACAATCCCACACACCCCACCACTCTGAACTATCCAGCCTTGGGACAGATCTCTGGGTGATGTTCTTAATTATTTTTCTGACCCTAAAGAGGGCATGAACCATATTCAGCAACATGCTGGCTCCTATCAAAAAGACCAACTTGGTTTCAAGGGTATTCAAAGGATATTCAAAATCTTTAAAATTCTCAAATGCTACTGTAATTGGCCTGGAGGAGAAGCAAGGAAAGAAAGATGTAGGAAGTTATCTCCCTCGTAGGTTGGCTCTCCAAGGAGAAAAGGCCAAAGGTGTGATTATTAATTGTTCCCAGTAGATGACTCCCAAAGTCCAGAGGTGCCTGCAATACTGAATACATACACCAAATCGGTGTCTTGACCAGCGACACTATCATATCAATACTACAAGTTACCCCACAATGATAGTCTTAGCCCAGGTGCCAAGGACAATAAACATCACCATGAAGAAGACATACTGCAAGTAATGTAGTACCAGTATTATAGAACACCACCCTGAGAATAATCATAACAAATGTGGGAGTAAATAAATTAACACTGTAAGCAGTGACTATTAAGGCAATACAATGAATGCTTATGACAAGTTTATTTGAACACACTCTGGTCAGATCTGTTATTATCTCAACCCTTTATGCCTCATGTTGGGTGCCAAAAAGGATTGTTGTGATTTAGGCCCAGCTGGCAACCGAGCAATGTTCAGCTGCTTGCTCACTCCCCTCACCCTGGTGGAATGGGGAGGAGAATCCAAAGTAAAACTTGTAGGTTGAGATAAGAACAGTTTAATAATTGAAAGAAACTAAAATATAATAATAGCAATAACAGTAAATAAAAAAGGGAGAAAACCCAAGAAAAAGAAGCGATGCACAATACAGTTGCTCACCACCCACTGACCGATGCCAAACTAAACCCCATCCCCAAACTGCAATTGTCTCCTTATCCCCTCTCTTCCAGATAACTCCCTCAGTTTATATACTGGTTACGATGTTCCATGGTGTGGAATATCCCTTTGGCCAGTTTGGGTCAGCTGTCCTGCCTATGCTCCCTCCCAACTTTTTGTGCCACTCCTCACTGGCAGAGCATGAGACATTGAGAAGTCCTTGACTTGGGTAAGCTCTATTTAGCAACAACCAAAACATCAGTGTGTTATCAACATTATTCTCATACAGAATCCAAAACACAGCACTATACCAGCTACTGAAAAAAAAAAAATTAGCCCAGCTGAAACCCAGACAACATCACAAAACCCAAATAAAATCTGGTATTGATAAATAGTTTTGTACTGCTGAATGAGGTGAAGTACAGTGTTTGTTTCCACTTGGTTTGTATATGTTTTTACAGTGTATGCTTCATAGCAGTATATGGTATTGTTTTGTTAATAACTGTGGACTTAGTATAGATAACACCTCTGTCATATTTATGCTAGTGATGTTTCTGCCTGAGAGAAATAAAAAATCGTGGCTCTTGTTTTCTGTAGGTCTGTATTCTTTGTCTGGTATCCTAGTGCCCTGCTCAATATTTCCTTAATTCAAAAGAAGAAAATAAAAAAAATAACTTCACTATAGACAAGTTTTAGTTCTGCAATGGTCATAGCAGCACAAACACGCTTAATAGTTGCAATGTACAAACATGAGTTGATCTGCTATGAACTGCCCTGACTTAAAAAGAAGTACGGTTTAGAGTAGTGACAGAGACTGGCTTAGCAAGCAAAAGTTTCTTCAAGTTCCCCTTCCCTCAGAATACTCTTGAAGGTTTTGAAGCATATAAAAACACTTAAACCTCCATATGTGATTTGCCTTAAGCACTCAAACTAGTATTTTTCAAGCAGATACCACTATGAAGCTTGTTTCATTAATATATCAGGCTCAAGAGCTATATAGCAGGAAGGATTTTTTGTCAATGCAGGCAGCTATGACTCATGAGACCTGAGCTGGCTATGGACTTCCTCAGTAACTGTAGCCAAGTAAATGTTTCTTTGTGTCAACTGTTTAGAATTTATGAGCTAGTATTAGCTGGTTTTATACAGAAAAATTTGTGACACTTGAATACTTGCAATTGCCTTTGTTTCAGCAGGTGTCTTGCAAGAAAGCTTTGGGAGGCATACAGAAAGGATATTTGGTGACCATAGAATCATTTAGGGTGGAAAAGATCATTGAGTACAACCATTAACCCAGCACTGCCAAGTCCACCATAGTCCTTGTTATGGCTAGGATAGAGTCAATTTTCGCGCAGTTGTCATAAGGGGAGTGGAGCCTGGAGTCATGAGTGTGTCTGGGTTGTTTATTCTATATCACATCATCACTGAGAGTTGTGGCTTCAGGTGAAAGAAAAAGGGAACGTGATGTGGAACTGCTGCCATTTTGTTCCTTTTTTTCTGCATGTCTCAGTTTTGAGACAAGTTTAGGAGAAGAGCATTCTGGAATGAGTGTTTCCTCTAAGAAAAAAAGACGGTTCCAACAATCCCTTTCCACCAAAGAGAAAATAAATATTAGTGGATGAAAGTGAAAAAACCCAATTGCTTATTGACAAAGTGCCCACACAGAATGGAAAAGAAATAAACAAATGCTAGATATTGAATTGTCAGAACCTTACCCCCCCTGAAACAAAAAAAACAACAAACAACCAAAATGCCAGGGAAAGAAAAAAACGGCTGGCCAAGTGGCAGGGAGGAACAAAATAGTGCCTGGCTTCTGTCCTAGGGAAGAAAGAAGCCAAAGGTTCACACAGCAGCTTGGAAAAAAAACAGATGGGAACCTGGTGAATCTCTGATGTTGGTCTCCTCTTCACAGCAGGTGAAGCTGGTGGATTTAGGGTCCTTTCTTTCGTTTGGCTGGCTTTTTCCAAGGTGTGGCCGAGATGGAGTAGCCCCGCGGCTCCCCTACCAGTCCTGGCTGATCATCTCCTGTCGATTGTCTGATCTCAGAGCAAAACCAAGCCAAACAGCTCAAGAAAAATGCAAAAGTTGCCAAAGGATTGCAGTCTCCAAGGCCAGGGAAAGGGAAAAAAACCAAACTTCTTGCCTAACTGTGAAAAATGACGTTCACTCTCCTGTTAAATTTTAAAAGGTTTAATAAAGGCAATAACAGACAGAAAATAAAGCAAAGAGTAACAGCCGGGTGCCTTGGCGTGCTGCCAAGAGCACACCTGATATCTTTGAAATACTCCTTTTATCCCATCCTGCTTTGGGGGTTTAATGCATATTCAAACTTTTCCAAGAAGTATTTTGCATGGCCACTCCCTGGTTCTGCCTTTTTAGAGCATGTGCCATAGAAGTTTGTTTTCTTCTTATCACCATTTTATTTGGGCTGGCGTTCCTTCCTCTGCAAGTGGTCAGTGCTGATAACAGCCTGGGCCCCATCGTCTTGCCCGCTGGGGGTTATCTTGCTTTGTACAGACAGGACCTAGCCCTAACGTTCAAAATTCTTCTTGACCTGTGCCTAAAACTTGCTAGCAAGAGAAAAAGAAAAGACATAGCAAAAGCATATAACATATAACATTAATCTTAATACTTGTGAAAAAGCCAATATCACAATATGAATTCACAACACTAACCTAACAAAAAACCAAGCTAGCTAAGCAACAAAGTAACTGCTGGTCCTATCGCACCAAGCACGCCCAGGAGTGAGGCCTTTGAAAAAAGCCCGCGCAAGAGTCCCAAGGCTCTCCCCCCTCCCCGGATCCCCCTAAAAGCTAAAACAATAATTTCTGGGCATGGAGTAGATAATTAGGGAAAAGAGTGTCATCAAAAAATCACTCCAATACAGGGAATAAAACGGGGCACAGAGCAGTGGGTGTGGCATGGCACAACATTGGCAGTCTGGTTTGGAGGGTTTGTCCGCTGTTGTTCATTGTTTTAGGCTTCAGGGAGGAGCGCAGTTGCGGATGATTTGTCTGACATTCTTTTTTGTTGTCTCGGGTTCAGGGGAAAGATGCCTGCTGCAGTGGCATCTGCCATTTTCTCCTTTGTCTTGGAAAACCATGTAATGCTGGCTGTCGTAATATAGGGTTGGTCAGACTTCTGTAAGCATTTTTTGCATGTAATCACCCTATTTATAAACTGTTGTTCTTAGTATTGTTGCTGTTACTGTTTCTTTTCCTTATCTTTCTATCAAATCTCCAAAATATCAGAATCAAACTCTCCAACACTAAAATTGTGTTAAAGAGGGTGTGAGAAACAAGACTCACTCTTTAAAATTTTTAAAAATTTAATAAGGGATAAAAAGGATAGCACCCATTGCTGGGGTGCATGGCAAATTGCCAGAAGCATGTCAGTTAGCTATAACAACTTTCCTTATCTGCTTTTTCATTGCATTGATCAAATGCATATTCATGAAGATTATACATATTCAAACATTCCTTTGAGTTCTTTTACATGTTCCAGGAATTCTTTAGCTTGGTTCAACCCTTGATGTGTCGTGCAATAGGGTAGATTTAATTTTTGGGAGTCGTGTATGTAATTTCCTCACAACGTGTATGCCATTTCCTCACAACAACAAAGTGAATTATTGATTGCCACAGGGTCAGTGGCAAGAGTCCTTTTTACGTCCTTTCTTTCTATGTTATCTGTGTGTTTTCTTCAATGTTAGCTAATCATACAGACAGTTTTAGCTATTTCAACAAAGTTATCTGAGTTATTCTCACTATTGTCAGCTAGTTACAAAGATAAAAACATTCTGCAAAAGTTAACATTACATAGTCTCTATTTTAATATTTTGCAAAAGCCTAAACTACAATATATTTATCACACTAATATATATAAGCTACACATGGCCAGAGCATTGGCCACAAAAGCTGACAAATTATACTATATCAAAACCAGTTAAAAATTATTAGAAATTGTACTACATCAAAATCATTGTGATTAATAATAATTTTCAAAAGCTAATACATAATAGTGAACGCAAATAACTACATTATTATTTATAACAGAGAGCATAATTTATTCAGGCCCGAGGTGCATGCAGGAGATTCTAACCTAACATGGACACGTGATTCTACAAGAGGGTTACTTATATGCAGTGGCTACATGCATAGTACAATATACCCATTACTAGAAATCGAACCCCAAGTTCCTAGAGATTCAGTCCTTTGCATTCTTAGGCCAGATGTCTTCTTATCTTCCAACTGTCCTTGCTGAAAGCAGCTTTTGCAGGCCTTGTTCCTCTGCTAAAAGTTTCACAGGCACAGTAGAAATTTATTTAACTCTTTTGGTATCAATCCTGCCCTTTGAAATATCTCAATTTCTTCATCGTCATTCAATAGGTTTAAATTTGATTGCTATCTAGAGTCATGTACATTCAAGATCACAACTGATTATTCTATGAACACAGCTAATAGCAACACTGGTAAATACAATAATTACTACAGTAAGTACTACAGTTATGATTGTTTGCAGCATTCCAACCAGCCATCCTCTCAGGGACCATCCCCCTATTCCTTGGAGAATTTTGATAAACCAGTTAGTTTCAGAGGCCTTTTGAATAGCCCTGCTATCTTCAGCAACTTGCTGCATTCTGTCATCTCTGGAGATCTGTTATATTTGGAATGTGTACACAAATCTTTATCTGATTTTAAAGACCCACCAACCCCTTGTTCTTTGGCCAGCAATAAATCTAAGGCTAGTTTGTTTTGTAATGTAAATCTAGTGTTTGCCTGTATTTGTTTATTCATAATTTGAAATCCCCTTTCTGTGGCTTGAGATAGTTTCCTTATCTGCCAAGTCAGATAATCTAATAAAATCCTATTTTCTAGAGCCATGACTCCAGGTAAGAGAAAACTCTGTAGGGCCCATTCAAACAGTGTGGAAGCTGAAGGCCTTGTCCATTCATCCTCAGTGTCTTGTTTTGCCTTATTCCAGTATTGGGCCTTTATGGGGCTTCTTTTCCAAGTTGGACATAGGGTTAATAACCTTAAGGTAACTTGCCTGGTGGTTGATTCAAATGTAAGGTAAGTAGTCCAATGTCCATCTGAAGTAGTCCAAACAGTGTAACCTGGGGAAGGAACTTCCAAGGATTTAACACAATCTAAAGGTTTGTTAGTACAATTTAGAACTGATTTGTCCATCCTGCTTATGGTGCTGGACTGACTTGTATGGTTTTGTTTTTCTCTATACTCCCATTGACTCTTAGATTACGCATGGGTGTGATCCCCCAATCTAGACACCATCCCATCTCCCCCAAGTATTTCCATTGTCCTTCCAAAGGATTTCTCCAGGTACAAGGCTTGCTTCAGAGAGTTTGACTCTCTGACAAGTTTGAAACATTTTGGATGTGATTTTTAGTAACATTGTCTTGTTTTGAAAGGTAGGTGTCTGCTAGGGAAGGCAGGACCCTCCCTTGTATTGGAAAATGTAAATCTCCTACCTCCAAATTATTATAATTTTGAAATTAATGAGCTCTCAGGCAAAGATATGAGAATAGGAATAACAGTTCTTTACTACTATGTATAATAAAGAAAACAAATAACAACGACAGCATTAACACCAAACAGAACCAGGAACCCAATGACAGCCTTCTCGGACACAGGCACTTTCCCCTTGGGTGCAGTTCCGGTTACAGCCGACAGGGGCGCTGGTGCTCCCAGTGGACAGGGCAGGTGCATAGATTCCCCTGCGGCTGCAGGGGGTGCTGTGGCGCGAGCTCGGGTAGTATGTGGTAATGGCGGCTTTGTCCAAGATGGGAAAGGGATGGAAGAGAGGCTTTAATTCTCAAACCCCCCTGGGACAACTGATTCCAGGGTCCCAGCAGGACTTTTGAAAACGACAAACTGGGCTGACAGAAATGAGCAAAAATCCCAGGGTGGTAGACAAGATGTATCAGAAGCTCCAGAGCTGTGGCTGGAACCATGGGATGTCTCGGCAGGTAGGAGGTGCGGGGCTACAGTGCAGCAAAAGCTCAGAGCAGTGCTGAAGAAGCAGCAGGAGTGGTACAGTGGCAGCCCAGCTCCCAGCAGGCCGGAGAGGAGCGAGCCAAACTAGATCCCAGCAAGCATGTCCGGTATTGGGATGTTTCAGACAGGGTATATGGTATGGCACTGATGGAAATTGTAATTCTTCCTCTTCTTTGTATAAGTCACAGGCTAAGGCCAAAATATGAGAACTTTCTGATCGAAACTGTCCTGATCCTCCTGTTTGAAGTGGAAGTATTCTTCCCCATAGGGGGTATCGGAGGTGTCTTAGAGCTTGTCCAGGCGGCACTTGAAACCACTGATATAAGCTTGGCCTTCTTTCCAATTAGGTGTGATCCTTTGAACAGTCCTTGGATCATTTAGGTCCTCCAAATTCATTACCACCCAGTCCCTGCTTAAGAGTCAATTTGGTATCACCCAGTTTAGATGTTATAGTCCACTCCTCAGGTTCCTTTACAGGTCCTTTGATTCTGCTGGTGTGGATACACCCTCTTTCCCTGATTTGGATTGCAGCCTCTGTTGTCAGCAGTACCTGAAAAGGACCTTCCCATTGTGGAGTTAAAGACTGTTCGTTCCATGTTTTTACCAGTACCTATTCCCCTGGATGAATATTATGAATTTTAAATTCTAAATGTGTGGTTTGAGGGATCATCCCTTTTAACCACAACTTTTCTAGCGTTCTGGCAATTGTGGTGACATATTTTCTAACACTCCCTTACTTCATAAGTAGCAGTTTCATGTTGAGTGGTAAGGAAGGGTAATCCAAACATCATCTCATAGGGTGACACTCCCAGGTCTGACCTGGGTTGTGTTTGGACCCTGTATAAGGCCAAAGGTAAACATTTTACCCATGACATTTGGGTTTCAATCATTGTTTGTTAAAGTTCTCTTTAAAGTCTGGTTCATCCTTTCTACCTGGCCTGAACTCTGTGGATGCCATGGAGTATGTAATTCCCATTTTATTCCCAGGGTTTGAGTTATTTGCTGTAAGACTCTTGACGTAAAATGTGTTCCTCTGAGTGTATTCTATTGACCATTCCATACCTGGGAATGATTTGTTACCAAAGGGTTTTACATACCACATTAGCTCTGACAGTGGGAACAGCTTCTACCCAATGAGTTAAATAGTCTATTACTACTAATAGAAACTGCTACCTCTGCACTTGGGGAAGTTCAGTAAAGTCCACTTGGATACTTTGGAATGGTGGCAGAGCTACCTCATGGCATCCTAAGGTTGTTTTTCTCATTACCTTTTTATTCACCTTTTGGTAAGTTATACATTTCTCACTTATTTGCTTTGCCAATCCAAAAATTCCAATGCACCCATAATTCCTTAGAAAGTGATCACACAAAGCCTGAGTACCTCAATAAGTTTTTTGATGTGTGTCATCTAATATTTTCTTAGTAACTGGCTTATTAAGTAACTGTCTTCCATCAGGGAGTTTCCACTTTCCAGATTGATCTCATTCTCCCCTATCTTAAGTAATTCTTTTTCTTCTTCCTCACTAAATTTAGGGATTTCCAATTCTTCCCTGTCTGGGGTCAAAATTAACATAACCCTTTTGGTCCCATTTTCTGCTGCATCTCTAGCCTCTTGATCTGCCAAGTTATTCCCTCTTATTTCTGGGGTCATTCCCCTTTGGTGTCCTTGAACATGTACTACAGCTATTTCTTCAGGCAATTTTAATGCCTCTAAAACCTCTAAAATGAGTTCCTCATGTACCAGTCCCTTCCCTTTTGAATTTAGTAACCTCCTCTTTCCCAAATTTTTCCAAAGGTGTGTACTACCCCAGAAGCATACTTTGAATCAGTATATATGGTTCCTTTCTTGTGTGCTAAATATTCCTGTGCTCTTTTTAGAGCATATAATTCACAAGATTGAGCCAATTAATTTGAAGGTAGACTTCCTTTTTCAATGGTCTGCATATTTTTCCCATCAACCAAGGCATATCCTGACATTAATTTTCCTTGTAAGCATCTGGATGAATCATCAACATATATTCTTTCCCCTTTCAGGAGGGCTTGGTCTGCTAGATCTTCCCGAACTTTAGTTTGGTATTGTATAATTTCTAAGCAATTATGTGTTAAGTCACTTTTTGGTTCTCCATATAGAAATTTGACTCAAACCCCAAGAGTGGCCCGGCTAGCTCAGTGATGAGGTTTCTCTTCACTCTGGTTTTGAGCCAGCATATGTTTGTGGGGTTCCCTGATTTTCTTCAGGAATTTGAGTCTATCAAGCGAGTAAAGAAATCAGGGGTGGACTCTCTCCCCAGAGTTGCATTCCACAGTTTATTTCTGTGAAGGGGAATCCAAGGGGTGAAAGACAAAGGATTTGGGGTCTGGGGGGTCTCTTTTAACAGGGTTTCTTGGAGGGAGGGAACATCAGAGAGAGAACCAATTATTTTTCTCAGCTAGTACATCTTACAAACTTTCTACAAATCAAGGTTACACACACCAAGATAAGAAAATAACAGACACCAACTTCTTCAAATGCCCACAAAGGTGTAGGAGTATACTCCACAGAGGGGCAGAGGGGGAGAGGGGGGAGGAGGCTGGTTTCCTGGCAACACAAGAGGGAAAGAAAGGGAAGTTAAGAATACCCTCTCAGCTTCCGTAGCTCAGAGGCATCCTGGGACTGGAAAAAACAAAGTTACAAACTTCCATGTTGGAAAGAAGGGTCTTTCTGCTATCACCCCTGCACTTTCCCGGGCTACCGAAACTTCAAGGATCTGGAAATGCCAGCAGGGTCTCCCCTCCACTCCATCGGGCTTCTCGCCGTGGAGCTGAGGAGAAAAACTTCAGTAACCATGGTAACCTGACTTCAGGTAAACAATAGGAGAAAGAAAAGCGGGGGGGGGGGAATCACAACTAAAACAGGGGAAATATACATTTCAAGCTATCAACTGCAAACATAAACTAACTTAACAACATTCTAACAACTTTACCACAAGAGAAATTGAGCTGGAGTAAAACTTTTGTTCACTTCTATTGTCAAGTCATCACTGTGTATCAAATTTGCTTCATATTTTAACATCCTGGAATCTGTTAAACATTTTTCACCTTTTTGATTTAACACAATTCCGAGCACATGAGGTGTACACACAATTAATTTACTTCCAGAAGTAAGTTTATGGCTCTCTTCTACCAGAATGGCAGTGGCTGCTATGGCTTGAATACATACTGGCCAGCCATGGCTCACTGGAGCCAACAATTTTGATAAATAAGTTATTGGTCTCTTCACTCTTTTCCACTCATGGACTAAAATTACATGAGCTACTCCACTTTCCACATTCACATATGAAAGGGCTTTTCTAATGACGCTAAGCTCAAGGCTGGTACCAAGGCTAGTTTCAACTTCAGTACTTCTAATTTATTCTCATCTTCCCTGGTTCACTTTAATATTGTCTCCCTCTGTCAACTTTTTATTTGAAAACTTTACTGCCTGTGTATATCCTTCAATCCATAGTCTGCAATATCCCAATAACCCCAGCAGCCTTCTAACTTCCTTCTGTGAATAGGGAGGAGGAAGGGATAAAATCCCTGCAATACTCTCAGGATTCAGCTTTTGGCTGCCTTTGCTTATCAAGTGACCAAGATATTTTACTTCTGATTCTACAAACTATAGTTTCCCTTTTGATACTCTTAGTCCTTTTTCCCCAAGAAAATTCAAAAGTTTTATAGTAGCCTCCCTAACTTCTACTTCCCCTGATAATAAAAGATCATTCACATATTGGATAATTTGTATTCCAGGAGGAGTGGGGAAAGTTTGTAATATTTCTTCTAATGCTTGTCTGAATATGTTTGGAGACTCCGTGAATCCTTGTGGTAATTTTGTCCATCTTAATTGCTGCTTTCTCCCAGTATTTAGATCTTCCAATTCACAGGCAAAAATATTTCAGCTTTGCTCTGCTAGTGGGCAAGCCCAAAAAGCATCTTTAAGATCCACCACACTGAACCACTGGTGCTGAGGTGGGACTTTACTTACAAGAGTATTGGGATTGGAAACCACAGGGTAATGGGTCCGAGTTCTCTTGTTAACTTCCCTTAAGTCTTGCGCTAATCTATAATTCCCATCAGACTTCTTTACTGAGCAATAGGGGTATTATGAAGAGACTTAAAAGGTTCCAATGTCCCATCCTTTATCAGTTCTTCTATTACTGGCTTTAAACCTTCTCTTCCTTCTAAAGATATAGGGTACTGATGCACATGTATAGGACATTCTTCTCTCTCACTTGTGAGCCTTATGGGGTCAATATTCAATCCTCCCCTATTTCATTCCTCAGCCCAAACTTCTTTGTTAATCTTTTCCTCATCTTCCTGACTGAGTTTTAACACTTTGGCTGTCATCTTCCCTTCTTCTGGTATAACCCCTATTCCTAATTGTATCTGTAAATATCTCCCCAATAAATTGCTACCTGCTCCAGGACTTAACAAGACATCTCCTATCCCTATTTTGGTTTCCCCTTCAATGTCTACATTTTTAATGACAAGAACTTTAAACCCTTCTCCTTTTTCTCCTGTTACTTTCACAGTATCATTACTTACACCATATCCTCTCAGAATATTTACTACACAAGTTCTCTCTGCCCCAGTATCAACTATAAATTCTAATAACTCTTCTTGGGGGCCTACTTTTAAAGTTATCAAAGGCTCCAGATGGTATCTATCCCCCAGAAAATAGAGCCCATGACCACCTTATTCTTCTTCTGGGTGTATCTCTTGGAATATTTTCAGGTTCCTTTTTATGTGAGGGCATTCCCTATTATAGTGCCTTTCTTCCCTATAATACAAATAGGTATCCTTAGTTTGCTCCTGAGATTTTGACCATATTGGAGTTCTATTTCTTCCCTTTTCCCTGTCTCTAATACCTGAATGCTTAAGAGTGGTACCTGGGTGTCACACTATATTGGGAATGTGTCCTAGTTTAGGGCAAATTAGGGAGGAAAACTCCAAATGGGGATTTCCCCAGGGAAATGCCCCTCCCCACTTCCTGGTCCGGGAAAAGAGAAAAAAAAATTCTTTGGAGAGAAGTGGAAAAAGCTGTTTATTTAACAGAAATTGAGTAATATTAAATAATAAAACCTCTTGTTGTTCGATGGGATGGCAAATCTAGGAAGAAAAGTCCTTTTCTCGTGGTGAACGGCTCGCTCAGTTTCTTATCAGTCCTTCCGGCGCTGGAAAGTGCCGAGGCCCAGGCCCCAGTGGGCCACAGGCGTGAGCTCCCGGGGTTTGGCTGGGTGTTCAGTCCAGAGCAGGCTTGCACAGATCCAAGAAAAGGAGAAAACAAAGGTCCAGGGAACTCCTCTGCCTCAGCTAGCTAAAACTAACTAAAAACCAGAGAGAAGCTCTGTCTCGCTGTCTGTCCGTGCTGCAGACACCACAGTCCAGGAGCGAGATGTGTGGGAGTGATGTTTTTCTTTAACACAAACTGCGCGCTTCTTCCCCCTCTCTTGCTCTCAAAGCCAGTCTTAAAGGTGCAGAACTCAATATATAACATAAACCAGACGACTGGGGATACCAGTAGCATAAAGTCACCCCAGGACATTCCACCCCTTATCCCCATATCGTCAACTTATTATCAAAATTAATATATATATATATTTTAACTCTACAACACATATATTATATACAGACAAGGGAATTAATTCATTATCTTCACCCAACCATCAGATCTCTCTGAGGTACACATTGTGTTGTTCCATCTTTCCGCATTATCCACCATGTGCAACCCAGTCCCTGAGCAAAAACAACCCCACGAATGGGTTTGTCTGCACTCGAAGTAGAATTGATCCAAACTGTCTTTCCTAACAAACCTCTGAGATGTACCGCTGGGACTTTGTCTCCGTCTACTACATGCAGGGCCTCGGATTGGGCTGGTCCTGCTCGGTTGGTGGAACCTCGGGTGTTAACTATCCAGGTGGCCTTTGCTAGATGCTGCTCCCAATTTTTGAAAGATCCCCCACCCAACGCCTTCAAGGTAGTCTTTAACAGTCCATTGTACCTCTCCACTTTTCCCGCAGCAGGTGCATGGTAGGGGATATGGTACACCCACTCAATGCCATGTTCCCTAGCCCAGGTGTTTATAAGGTTATTCTTGAAATGAGTCTCATTGTCTGACTCAATCCTCTCAGGAGTGCCATGCCTCCAAAGGACCTGCTTTTCAAGTCCCAGGATGGTGTTACGGGCTGTAGCATGAGGCACAGGGTAGGTTTCCAACCATCCAGTGGTGGCTTCTACCATTGTGAGCACATAGCGCTTGCCTTGGTGGGTTTGGGGCAGTGTGATGTAGTCAATCTGCCAGGCCTCCCCATACTTGTATCTGGACCACCGCCCACCGTACCAGAGGGGCTTCAACCGCTTGGCCTGCTTGATCGTGGCACACGTCTCACAGTCATGAATAACCTGAGAAATACTGTCCATGGATAGGTCCACCCCTCGGTCTCGTGCCCACTTATAGGTGGCATCTCTACCCTGATGACCTGAGGCGTCATGGGCCCATCGAGCCAGGAACAACTCTCCCTTGTGTTGCCAATCTAAGTCTATCTTTGACACCTCTATCTTTGCAGCCTGATCCACCTGTTAATTGTTTCGGTGCTCTTCATTAGCCTTACTCTTGGGGACATGGGCATCTACATGACGGACCCTCACAGACAGTTTCTCTACCCTGGTGGCAATGTCTTTCCACTCATTAGCAGCCCAGATGGGCTTTCCTCTGCGTTGCCAGTTGGCCCTTTTCCACCTTTCCAGCCATCCCCACAGAGCATTGGCTACCATCCATGAATCAGTGTAGAGGTAGAGTTTTGGCCACTTCTCTCTTTCAGCAATATCCAGGGCCAGTTGAACAGCTTTGAGTTCAGCAAGTTGGCTTGATCCACCTTCTCCTTCAGTGGCCTCTGCTACCTGTCGTGTGGGGCTCCATACGGCTGCTTTCCACTTCCGGTTCATCCCTACGATGCGACAGGAACCATCAGTGAAAAGAGCATAGCGTGTTTCTTCTGCTGGCAGTTGGTTGTTCGGTGGAGCTTCTTCAGCTCGTGTCACTTGTTCCTGCTCCTCTTCATCAGTGAGACCAAAGTTTTCACCTTCCGACCAGTTTGTAATTATCTCCAAAATCCCAGGGCGATTTGGGTTTCCAATACGGGCGCGCTGTGTGATGAGGGCGATCCACTTGCTCCATGTAGCGTCAGTGGCGTGGTGGGTAGAGGGAACCTTTGCTTTGAACATCCACCCCAGCACTGGCAGTCGGGGTGCCAGGAGGAGTTGTGCTTCTGTGCCAGTCACTTCTGAGGCGGCTTGAACTCCTTCATAGGCAGCTAAGATTTCCTTCTCTGTGGGAGTGTAGTTGGCTTCGGACCCTCTGTAGCTTCGGCTCCAGAATCCCAGTGGTCGGCCTCTAGTCTCCCCAGGCACTTTCTGCCAAAGGCTCCAGGACAGACCATGGCTCCCGGCTGCAGAGTAGAGCACGTTCTTCACATCTGGTCCTGTTCTGACTGGGCCAAGGGCTACTGCATGAGCGATCTCCTGCTTGATCTGAGCAAAGGCTTGTTGTTGTTCAGGGCCCCACTGGAAAGTGTTCTTTTTGCGGGTGACCAGGTAAAGAGGGTTCACAATCTGACTGTACTCAGGAATGTGCATCCTCCAAAAACCTATGGCACCTAGGAAAGCTTGCGTTTCCTTCTTGTTGGATGGTGGAGACATTGCTGTGATCTTGTTGATGACATCAGTAGGGATCTGACGCCGTCCATCTTGCCACTTAACCCCCAGGAACTGAATCTCACGAGCTGGTCCCTTAACTTTGCTCTTCTTGATGGCAAAACTGGCTTTCAGGACAACCTGGATGATTTTCTCTCCTTTCTCAAAGACCTCTTCAGCCGTCTTTCCCCAAACAATGATGTCATCAATGTACTGCAGATGTTCTGGAGCCTCACCCTTTTCCAGGGCAGCCTGGATCAGTCCATGGCAGATGGTGGGGCTGTGCTTCCACCCCTGGGGCAGTCGGTTCCAGGTGTACTGCACTCCCCTCCACGTGAAGGCAAACTGAGGCCTGCATTCTGCTGCCAGGGGAATGGAGAAAAATGCATTGGCAATATCAGTAGTGGCATACCACTTTGCTGCCTTGGACTTCAGCTTGTACTGGAGCTCCAGCATGTCCGGCACGGTAGCGCTCAGCGGTGGAGTCACTTCATTCAATGCACGATAGTCCACAGTCAATCTCCATTCTCTTTCAGATTTACGCACAGGCCAGATGGGGCTGTTAAAGGGTGAGTGGGTTTTGCTGACCACCCCTTGGCTCTCTAGTTCTCTGATCATCTTGAGGATGGGGATCACAGCATCTCGAGTTGTTCTATACTGTCGGCGGTGCACCGTCGAGGTGGCAACTGGCACTCGCTGTTCTTCCACTTTTAGGAGCCCTACTGCAGATGGATTCTCTGACAGTCCAGGCAAGGTGTTCAATTGCTTGATGCCCTCTGTCTCTACAGCTGCTATCCCAAATGCCCACCTAAGCCCCTTTGGGTCCTTAAAATACCCACTTCGGAGGTAGTCTATGCCCAAAATGCATGGGGCCTCTGGGCCAGTCACAATGGGGTGTTTCTTCCACTCATTTCCAGTCAGGCTCACATCAGCTTCTACTAAAGTAAAGGCCTGTGATCCCCCTGTCACACCAGCAATAGAAACAGATTCTGCCCCTACATATCTTGATGGGATTAGGGTGCACTGTGTCAACCAAGGCCTCATATTTTCGTGGTTCTGATGTGCCAGGCCAACGAATCCACACAGTCCAAAAGACACGGTTTTCTCTAGCCTCTACCTGGCTAGAGGCAGGGCCCCTCTAAGCCTGGTTATCCTTCTTTCCTTGGGTATATGTCTTGGAGGTTCCTTCAAGAGAATCAGACCTGTCATCATCATACTTGTCAGTTTGACTACAGGCTACTGGAGCAGCTTTCTTTTTGGTGGAGTATCCCCCCTGAGTCTTGCTGTCTTCCAATTCAAGCATCCGTTTTGCCAGAGCAGCAGTAGATTTTCCATCCCATCTTTTCATGTTTTCTCCACAGTCACGTAGGAAAAACCACAGCTCAGCTCGTAGCTTTTTCTCTCTATCTGGGGAACTTCTGCGTTGAGTACCAGGGCTCCTGGTCTGTACTGCCGAGACTGGAAGAAGGTCTTCCTTGAGTTTCTTGAAATTCTCCTCCGTTTTGTCGTGGAAGTTCTGCATATCTGTTCTCACAGCTGCAATTGTTGCCTGCATGGGGCCATGCACGGTATCTGCATATGCTTGAAGTTTCTTCGCCATATCCAGCACAGTCTCCTCCCGGTCATCCCGCTTCATTGTTGCTAAAGCAGAAGCGTATTCTTGTGGCCCAAGTCGAACGAGTTTTCGCCACATCACAGATGTACATGGCACCAAGTCTGGATTTCTAGTACCTAAGTCACCCACGAAGACAATCTCTACTATTGCCATTTCTCTCAAGCGCTGAATCCCTTATTCTATGTTTTTCCAACGAGTTTGCTGTATATAGAGATGATCTGCACACAGATATCTTTGTGCCACACTTCTCAGAACCCGTTCCCAGAGATTATAAGGGTCAGCCTCCCTCATGATTCCTTGATCGATAACCGGATCATGTGACAGGGACCCCAGATGCCTCGCTTCAGTACCGTCCAGAACCGTAGCCTCACCTGCAGCATCCCACAGACAGACTAACCAACTAATTATAGATTCATCAGGTCGTCGAGTGTAATCTTTTCTCAGGCCACGAAGGTCCTTCAGGGAGAAAGGTTCACCAGCGCCTTCTGATTTTTGATCAGTTGCTGGTCTTGAGGGTCCTTCCCCCGCATCGCCATTATCATCATCTACTGGCCGATCGGTTTTGGTTTTGAATTTCATACCTCTCGTGGTAGGAGCAACAGACACTGGCTTAGGCTCACTGTCTGGTTTGGCCACTGGCTTAGGCTCATTGTCTGGTTTGGCCACTGGCTTAGGCTCACTGTCTGGTTTGGCTGCTGGCTTAGGCTCACTGTCTGGTTTGGCTGCTGGCTTAGCTGCAGCCGGAGTGACTGTGGTAGCTGCTGATTTATCTGCCTGCTCTACAGTATCTAGCAGCGTGCGATAAGCATACGCTAGGGCCCAGCTTATTGCACTGAGATTTTTCTTCTTAGAATCATCACAGCAATTCTCTTCCAGATATTTCCCTACTTCATCTGGGTTCTGAATTAGTTCATGTGAAAATTCCCAGGCTGGGGAATCAGAAAATTCCTTCAGAGTTCGGCCAATTCTCTCCCATTCTCTACACCACTCAGGATTTCTCACACCTGAGTCTACTTCTGGGGCAGGGGTTTCATTGGCTCTTCTGGATATCTCAGCCCTCACTCTAGAGAAGTTGCAGACCATATAGAGGAAGCTTAACAGCTGAACTACCAGGAAAGTGGTATCCTTAACACTCAGGGGAAACTGGATATTCTCAAAGAGGGACATAACAGATTCAAAGGAGAAGAAGGAAAGAAAAGGCTGAAAAGCCTCATCCCCTGCTCTTCCTCTAACAAACTGGGTACAATTACTAATAAACTCCCAAAATGTGCTACTGGGACTGGGAGGCAGGGTCGGGCGAAGAAACCATAAGCCAAACATACCTGACAGAAACTTCAGTCGTTCTATGAACTTCCTATAAATCATTTTCACCAAGCCCAGCACAATAACCATTCTAATCCGTGCCTCTCTACTGTGAAAGAGGGCAAAGACAGGTATTAAAACCTCAAAAAATTCTAGGGACCAGATCGACATGAAGGCCTCCACCCCGAGAGATATTATGTATCCAAACAACATGGCTACTGACTGCTTTATCCCAATACAGAATAAATACAACCAAAAATACAACGAACAATCAGTACAGGTTTTTCCACTTTCTCTTGCCCCGCACTGGGCGCCAGAAAGTGTGTTTGTCCTAGTTTAGGGCAAATTAGGGAGGAAAACTCCAAATGGGGATTTCCCCAGGGAAATGCCCCTCCCCACTTCCTGGTCCAGGAAAAGAGAAAAAAAAATTCTTTGGAGAGAAGTGGAAAAAGCTGTTTATTTAACAGAAATTGAGTAATATTAAATAATAAAACCTCTTGTTGTTCGATGGGATGGCAAATCTAGGAAGAAAAGTCCTTTTCTTGTGGTGAACGGCTCGCTCAGTTTCTTATCAGTCCTTCCGGCGCTGGAAAGTGCCGAGGCCCAGGCCCCGGTGGGCCACAGGCGTGAGCTCCCAGGGTTTGGCTGGGTGTTCAGTCCAGAGCAGGCTTGCACAGATCCAAGAAAAGGAGAAAACAAAGGTCCAGGGAACTCCTCTGCCTCAGCTAGCTAAAACTAACTAAAAACCAGAGAGAAGCTCTGTCCCGCTGTCTGTCCGTGCTGCAGACACCACAGTCCAGGAGCGAGATGTGTGGGAGTGATGTTTTTCTTTAACACAAACTGCGCGCTTCTTCCCCCTCTCTTGCTCTCAAAGCCAGTCTTAAAGGTGCAGAACTTAATATGTAACATAAACCAGACAATTGGGGATACCAGTAGCATAAAGTCACCCCAGGACAGAATGGAGAATGTAACAACACGGACTCTCTTGTGGATTGTACAGGAGAGCAAGGTTTATTATCCCAGATCTTCTTTTATAGACAAGTCCGAGAAGGTATGTGTAGCAGTTTAGATTTGCCAATTTCGTTTCCCAGCCAATGCACCAAATAAATGTCATGGTTTTAAAGCAGTAACTAAAAAATTACTAGAAAACTTACTTATTTCTTGCTGTGAGATATGGATTAGAACAAGAGCAAAACAGGCTTAAAACTTAAAAGGAACAAAGGAAGTTTATTAACAAAAACTACAATAATAAGAAACCAGAATAAAACGTCCAGAAAACCTTTTTTTTCCCCCACTACCCAACTATTCCCTTGTTCACATGACAACATAGAGACGAAAAAAAACTTTGGTGTTTAAAACAGTCCCAATTCTTGCTGTAATCCTTTCATCAGTCTTTGTAGAGAAAAAGAAGTCTTCTTCTGCTAATCTATGGAGCTTTTCACAAGAAAACTGTTTTTCTTCATAGCTTTCTATTTCTCTGATGCCAGCTGCCCGGAAAATCTGCCATCAGTTGTCTCCTTCCATTTCACATCACTCTGAGGTGTGTATGGGTCATGAGTCTAGGGATGTCATATTTAAGGATGAGTTATTCAAAGGCAAAAGTTCTCTTCATCTGTTTTTGTGAGCCTCTCTGGAAACAGATGTTTTCTCTTTACGTCTTAAAGGCCACAAATCTTCAACTGTTACTTCTCCCCCCCTGTTCCAGCATCTTACAGGATCACAACCACTTCACCATTTGCTCAAAATCCACACTTTTAAACACTCCATTCCTCCCAATATACTGTCATGAATTAAAGGAGATTTTTTTTTTAAGAACACTACTGTCCATCTCCATAGCTTTAACAGAAAAATATTTCAGTTTATTAAAGCATCTCCTTATTTTCTCTTCCTCCACTAAAACTTAATTCCTTTCTTCACTGTCTTTGATAGTTTGTGGTGTCTCGTTACATGTTTATCACTCACTCTCTCTCTTCCCCTCTCTCTGGGAAAAAAAGGATTAATCTGCAAGTCTCATCTGGTTAATAAAAGAGTTAAAGTCTTGCTCAAGCTGCAGATGTTCATGGTATCAGGTTTCAGTTCAGCGGCAGAAACTGCAAACCGAGCTAGGAACTGACCTGGCCCGGCCGGCTCTGCTTTCCCCCCCCCCCACCCTCCGCAGCCTTGCCCGGCCTGGTGGGGGGGTTTGGTGGGGGGGAGGAGGAGGAGGCTGAGTGAGCCGGAGCCTGTTACCTCTTCAGAAGCCGGAAACTAAAGAGACCAATAAATTCCCAGACTTACATCTTAAGGTGGTGTGCACAAGTTGATCTCAATTTTCAATGGTCAAAACCACTGTCAGTTCTCAGAAATGGTCAGTTATCGGTCAGGAGAAAAAACTCCCATCAGCCTCCAGCAGTTTCAGCTAGGGAGCTTCCAAAGCTAATCTTAAAGATGCAGAAGTTAATATATATAAAGCAGGATACTGGGAATTCCAGTATCATAAAGTCACCCCAGGACAGTCTGGAAAAGTAAAACTCAGTAAACTAACACATCTCCATCATTGGTCAGTTGGGTACACTACCCCTCGACTTTCTCTTGCAAGAAAACAAGAAAGTGACAAAGAACACCTGCAAGGCTGTCTTCTGTCTCTAAGGATTATTTTCATTCCTCCTTATGATTTCCCAGGCCACATTTCTCAGGCCAGTCTGAGAAAGTTATGTGACTTGGTTTTCCATGGACACTGTGCTCCCTGTTTGCTTCTTGCATTTAGCATCCACACCTGGGGGCTTCAGATTCCTCTGGAAGTTACTCTCTCTCATAGTGGCTATCACAATTTTTGCTACCACTTTGGCTTTTTCTTCATCTCTCTACATAAATCCTTTGAGCTTCTTTTAATAAATCATTTAGCGACTTATCATGCCAGTCCTTCATTTTTTCCAGTTTTTTCCTAATATTTGGCCAGGCATGAGTGACAAAATTAACCCTCAATAGGGCTTGTCCCACTATGGTCTCAGGGTCTTTTCTGGAGTATTGTTTCATATTCTTTTGGAGCCTTTATAAGCTTTCAGTTGGAGTTTCTTCCTTTCCTTGCTGGCCCTCAAAAGCTTTTCTGACATTTTGCCCTAGGGGTGCTGTCTCTTTTATTCCTCCAATTATCAGTTTACGATAATCATTCATATGTCCTTGCCCTGCTTCTTCATTTTGGTTCCAGTTAGGAGGTGCTATTGGCATTTTCTAGTCTCCTGGTGGACCTTATTGGTTCTCTCTTTCCCAAATTCTCATTCCAGCAATTCTAATCATCTCCCTTTCCTCTTGGGAAAATATTATTATTTTCATTGTTGACTGAATTTCTTCCCACGTAAAAATGTTGGGACCTAAGAATTGATCTAGTTGTTCAGCTGTACCTATGGGATCTTTCAGTAACCCTTTAATCTCTTTTTTAAAATTTCTGACCTCTGAGGAGGTTAAAGGAGCATTCACAAACCCTGTCCCCCCTTGAACTCCTCCCATAGGTACTTCTTGTAATGGGAATAAATTAACTTCTCAATCCCAAGCTGTTTGTTCTTCAGTCTTTATAGCCCTTTCCCCTTGTTTTAGAGTAGTAATAGGGGAGAGATCATCGAGCTGCTTTTTAGCTTTGATTGCACCTCTTGTATTTTGATATGGTGCCCCTTCGCTAGGAAGAGGGTTCATTTGGACAGCAGAAGCTGGAATCACCAAGGGAACAGAGGTAGGGGCGTAGGTCAGCAGTAAAGCTGGAACCACCAGAGCGGGCGGGGGAGGGGCAGGGGCAGAAGTCGGCAATGAAGCTGGAACTGCCAAATCAGGGGGGGTGGGAGTGGAGGTTGAGGTGCTCGGCATGGGGGGGGGCTGGAGCCCTCGGCCCGAGCCATGGGGCTGAAGCTCCAGATACATGCAGGGAGGGTGGAACTCTTGGCATGAGCAGGAGGGGTGGGACTCCTGCCATAAGTGGGAGGGGTGGGACTGCTGGTATAAGCGGGGGTGAGGGGGGGGCAATATTTCCAGGGGGTCCCAGCCCTTTTCTTTCTTTTCCTCTGTTAGCTCTATCTCTGGGGCTTCTGATATCTTAAGAACTTTTTTCCCCCAGGGATTCTCTGTCTCCTGTCCAACAGGAGGCATATTCTTTTTCCTTCAGATCAAACGGTTCTTTTGAATTTACAAATATATTTAAGTCCTGGCAAATCCAAGCTTCAAAAGACCCGTATCTCGACCAGTAGACATGGTCAGATCTTATTTCCTCTTTTGTCCACTCCTTCATGCAATATTGGATCATTTTTACTTTATCTTTCCCCTTCATGCAAGGATCAACATTCCAATTAGCTAGCTTGATTCCCAGGGGACTATCTTGGGGTATAACCGCTGGCTGGCACTTTGTTACTACCTTTTTTCCTTGAACCCAGCTTACTGGTTCCTTGTCCCATTTTCCAGGATTTTTACCTGTTTGTCCCTGGTCTCTGTTTCTCCATTCTAACCCACTCCTTTTGACAACTGGAACACCACCCACTCTTCACAGCACAGAAAATCTTTTCCCCTAATAATATAATACAGTCCACCTCCCTCCAGAAATAAAGTTAAACTTTAAATCAACAATTACATATGATTTCATTCATTCATACTCACTTTTATTTCTTTGATATATCTGTCTCTCTCACAACAGGACAACACAATAGTAAGGTACCTTTACTTTCAAATCACTTGTTAATATCCACCCACAGGTATTATAAAATCTCAAACGTTGTTGGCCAACCCCAGATTCTCTTGTGTATGGTATCCCACACTTCCCACAGCATCTTGTGAGTTCCAATCCCTAAATCTGACAACTTTTAGGGGCCACTCCCCCTTTTGTCCCGTCTCCTAGTAGATTGTGCTAGGAAACTTGTGGCTCCCTTTCTTCAAGGGGTCCAACCCATCCCTGAGACCCAGTCCCAGTTACCCCTGGGGATCTTTCACTCCTTTATCTTTTGCTTCGTTTTGTCTCTGGCTGTCTCTCTCATGAAAGAACGGAACCGCAGTTCTTAGGGACTCCACACCTGCTTTGCAGGTCCAGAATAACCAGCCCATGTCTCATTCGCACACTCATCCCCCGTATATGCTCCCACTGAAAAATACTTACCAATCCTTTTTCTTATCCAGGTCTTCGTGCACTGTCAAGTTTCAATGGGGATTCCAGAAATATTTCTAGGTCTCAAAGAGACACGAGCAGTTGATGGTTGCTAGAAAGGTATTTATTGTATAAAAGCATCAGCCTCAAAGGCAAAGAGTTCAGAGAGTTAAATTCTTTGCTAAAAGCTTTTGGCATGAAGTCCTGAGTTCTGAGCAACAGCTCTCTGATATAAGGTCCTGATGTTCGGGGCAGCAGCTTCTCGGCACGGAGTTCTGTTGTCCTGGGCCACAAAAGCAGTTGGTGGTGATGATGGTGTTCTTCGGATGTTTTTTTTTGCATCCCAAATACAGGGGATTAAATTCATAAATCAACCAATCAGCTAAAAACACACTTCTAAAACAATACATTCTACACCAATCTGAACTTAATTCTATGATGCGAAAGCAATGTTCTTTTTACTTAAATCTTACGTATAGGGTATTATCTGTTTACGTGAATAATCCTATCTGTTCTTATCTAAGAATGCAAACTATATTTTCATTATGTCTAGAGCTAAGTTGAATCTGCGAAGGGTATTATCACTGAACTTGAAACTGGGTAATAAGGTTTTTCACTAGCTAACACAGACTCTTAGGGCACTTAAGCTATATTTTTGCTTACTTAAAACTAAAACTTATACTTTTACTCTATATCTATGGTTTAATATATTTTAATTCTTTTCTCTCTCTGAGGAGCTCAGAGAGGCTTTTATTTTTGATTCCAACATCTCCCCCTCCTTTTTGCAACATGTAGATCCCTTAGAAGTCTTATTAATCATCTATCAAATGCACTGGAGTAAACAAGGCACTATAATTAGCACAACTATTATGATGACTAAAATGTATAGACTCATTTTTAAAACTTTTTCACTTATGATGTTAAACTCCATCCATCAAACAAGCCATTTTTACAGAGCCAGGAATCTCTAATCTTTATAGTTCAAGAGATGCCTTAAGAAGGTTAGGAACCCACCAATCTCATGCATCTACTGAGGTTCAAAGATCTCATGTGGATGATCTTAATGAAACTTAAGGTTTACAGTTTTGCAAATGTACCTTGCATGGCTTCATTAATTTCTTTTGGAACTGACTAAGCATCCACTGGCACACTAATCAGGCAGGTGGAACATGATTTCTTTTGGGACTGTTGGTCAGACATATGGTATCTAAACCTGACACATTAGCTAAGGTTCTTTAAAAATTGGTTCTAGGCTGGCTAACTAGCAAATCTACACTACAAAAAGCAAGTAAAACAAACAAAGCAAAAATAAATATAAACTTAACATTTGGTTAAACTTAATGTTTCTTTAAAATTGTCTTTTGTCAAAAGAGACTTTTCTTAAATTTTAATTTTTAAGCAAATTTTAAAATGTATTTTTTTTTGTTTTGTTTTTTTTTGGTTATTTTGTTTCTTTCTAGTCTTGGTCATGGATTAACCTAGGATGAGAAACAAAGTTATTTTTGGCACATTCAAAATATTAGTATTGGTATTAGTATTAGTAGTATTAGTAGTATTAGTAGTATTAGTAGTATTAGTATTAGTATTAGTATTTTAATTTAGACATCTGATTTTTTTGCAAATTCTTTTTTGTAGTAGTGCATATTTGTGGGAGTTACTTAGATTCTGTGTAAACCCTCCCTGCAGCTGTGACGTGTTTTTCCCCTCCCCTCTCTGTCACTGAAATGTTATCCCATTGGTTGTTATATGTCTCCCCGCCCCTCTCCCGAGGTTTGAAAGAGTCTGGGAAAGGGATCCCCATCCTCTTCTCCACCCTGGAAGCCAGCCAGAATAAACATCCTCCATTACCCCGGAGGGAGAGGCAGCCCTTTGGTCTTTTTTCTTGGTCGTGAAGAACCTCCCTGACCCCCCTCTCGACAGAGCTAGCCAGTATTACTTCGGGGGGCAAAGGGAGATTACTTCACTTTTTCACATTCTTTTTTTGCTATTATTACTATGTCCCCCGCCCCTGTGCTACCACTGTCCACCCCGCAGCGGCCAGGGAGGCAGGGGAGGTAGATTAGCTTCTAAAGGAGACCCTAAAAACGAGGATCTTTGCCTTTGCTGAGATGGCAGTTACAGCTTTATTTCTTGGGATCTTTTGGGGTCAAGTTGCAGGAGAGAAAGAGGAAGAGGTATCGATAAGCAGTCCTTTTTGAGCACAGGGGAAAGGGGTGTCGGGGAATTGACACAACCAATAAGGGGAACTGGGGAGAACAAGATAAGGGAAAGAACTTACAAGTCTACATTTTCGGGGGTACATTTTTTGGGTCATACCATTTTTCCTAACTGCATTACAACATCTCACCCTTTCTTATTATATAAAATTTTTGTTTAAGGGTTGTGAGATCATTTTTATACCGGTCATGAGTTTGTCCACCACTCGTGATTGACGGGCTGGTCCAGTTGCTTATGGTCTGCTAGCTCTATGTGGTTGATCTCTGAGGTAGTAGATACTAATTTTTTGAGAGCTTTTAAAACTAAACAACGGACAATTCCGAAGGCTAGCACGATTAGAAACAGAGCAACAAAAAACAAGATTGTTTTGATTATTGAGGTCCACCATCCTGTGAGTTCCCAGCCTTTGAACAGCTCACTAAACCAGTCCTCAGCTTCTTGCTTCACTTGTCCGATCAAGTTCTTCATCTCTCGGAGGGCTCCGTGGATGTTGGGAGCTTTTGAGGACAGGTTTAGGCAGAAAAGTCCTTCAAATTCCTGGCACTCGTGTCCATGCAGCAGCAGAAGAAAATCTATGGCAGCCCGATTTTGGAGTGTGGATTGTCTGGCAATCTCCTCATCTTCGAGGAGGGAGCTGAGGGCGGCTGATGTTAAGTTGGCCTGTTTAATCACCTAGCACTCAAGCTGTCCTAATTCATCTAGTGCCTTGGCAGCTGCAACCCATGGAAGAAATATGGATGCAGCAACCCTTTTTGATTTTGCCCAATGAAATATATCCGAATCGCAATTTGAGTCTAAAATATCAGTGCTTCTTTTGTGAATTTCATGAGTCGAATTGTCTTTCCTAGTCCATCTAATAATTTGGGTTTGGTTGGGTGCAAACAGGGACAGCCTCCCAAAAGTGCAAGGCCCCCCTCAAAGGTGAGATGGGACTCCTGCCCATGCTTTATCTCCACATATTTGAAATATACCTTTAGGGAGGATTCTTGGATGTGAACGGCGAGGATCATTCGCTAAGGCCTGACTTAGCGTACCACACCATTGTTTTGCTTTGTATTCTTTTTGATACTGGATTATGTGATTGTATAGTTTTGTGTCTGGCAGTGAGCTGTAAATGAAGTGAACACAAAAGGGTGCAGGGGAAGAACCTAATAGCTCTAATTCTTGGGGCTCTTTATTAGCTCTGGGCAGTACTGATAACCACTTTTCTATAGGATTTTTCACTGCCACAGCTTGCCGTTTACGATTTTCATGTGGTTGGTCACTATGTGTTTTAGGCATTGTATTAAACTTGGGATCACTAAAGATGGCTGTAAAATCTTCAGCTTGCAGGGGAATTCCTACCAGACAGGTAGACATAGGGTCTTTTGCTGCTGCAGTGGACAGGCAGATATTGTCTTGTTGAAGTGTGTGTGCCAGGGTCACCCAGATGTTCTGTCGTGGCTGAGGGACGATCCAGGCAGTGGTCAGGCTGCTCAGAGCGAGCAGGAGGATAGCTGAAGTAAGGCTCATCATGGGTTTGAGTGTGAGGTAGGTTTTTTTCTAAAAGAAAAGAAACAAACATTTTTAAAACATATTCACAGTCAATGTAAGCAGGTGAGAGAATAGCCAGAGGTTAGGAAGGTTTCTTCTTGCTTTTCCCGGCGGCGTCTTCTTTTGAAAGCGACTGCCACTTGTCTCTCTTCTTCTTCTGTTGAGGCTGGGTTTTTGGGAACAAAAGGCTTTACCCATTTTTGAGGAATCCATTGGGGGCCTGCAGGGGTGGATACACACGCATAACCACGCCCCCAGGTGACAAGTTCATAGGGGCCCTTGGTTTGCCAAGTTTCAGGGTCCCTGATTAAAACCGGTGGACGCTGCAACAATTTAAACTGATCACCACTGTTAAAATGCTGAGTGACTGGAGGATTCATGTTTTCAAATGAACAGTTCAGGAAATTGATGGTAAACATAGCTTTACAAAGTTTTTGCTGTGAAGACATCCACACTGTCCCACTACTTTGCCTGGCTAGGACTTGTTTGAGCATCTGGTGTGTACGCTCAATCACAGCTTGACCTGTGGGGGAGTGGGGGATGCCACTTTTAGGTTCCACTGTAGTGGTTTAGATTTGTCAATTCTGTTTCCCGGCCAATGCACCAAATAAATGTCGTGGTTTTAAAGCAGTAACTAAAAAATTATTAGAAAACTTACTTATTTCTTGCTGTGAGATATGGATTACAACAAGAGCAAAACAGGCTTAAAACTTAAAAGGAATAAAGAAAGTTTATTAACAAAACTACAAGAATAAGAGCACCAGAATAAAACATCCAGAAAACCCCTTTTTCTCCCACTACCCAACCATTCCTTTGTTCACATGACAACATAGAGACAAAAAACTTTGGAACTTTGGTGTTTAAAACAGTCCCAATTCCTGCTAGAGTCTTTTCATCAGTCTTTGTAGAGAAACAGAAGTCTTTTCTGATAATCTATGGTGTTTCTCACAAGAAAACGATTTCTGTTATAGTTTTTTATTTCTCTGATGCCAGCTGCCCAGAAAAATCTGCCATCAGATTTTCTCCTCCCATTTCACATCACTCTGAAGTGTGTATGGGTCAATGAGTCTAGCGACGTCATTTTTAAGGATGAGTTATTCAAAAGCAAAAGTTTTCTTCATCTGTCTCTGTGAGCCTCCCTGGAAAACAGTTTTCTCTTTGCCTGAAGCGGCCTCAAATCTTCAACTATTACTTCGCCTCACTCTGTTCCAGCACCTCACTGTATCATAATTACTCCACCTTTTGCTCAAAATCCACACTTTGAACACTCCATTCCTCCCAATATACTCTGTCATGAATTAAAGGAGTTTTTTTTCAGAACACTATTGTCCATCTCCATAGCTTTAACAGAAAAATATTTCAGCTTAATTAAAGCATCTCCTTATTCTCTCTTCCCCATCTAAAACTTAACTCTTTTCTTCACTGTCTTTGATGGTTTTATGATGTCTTCTTCATGTTGATTGTCTCTCTCTCTCTGTCTCTCTGGGAAAAAGGAGTAATCTTTAAGTCTCATCCAAGTAGTAAAAGAGTTGAAGTCTTGGAAAGCTGCAGATGTTCATGGTGTCAGGTTTCAGTTCAGCAGCAGAAACTGCAAACCAAGCCAGGCCGGCCAGCTCTGTTTCTCCCTCCCCCGCCCTCTGTGGCCTTGTCCGGCCTGGAGGGTGGGGAGGAGGCTGAGACAGAGCCTGTTACCTCATCAGAAGCAGGAAACCCAAAGAGAGCAAGAGAGCCCTGGCTTTACATCTTAAGGTGGTGTTCACAAGTTGATCTCACTTTTCAATGGTCAAAACTGCTGTCAATTCTTAGAAATGACCAATAATTGGTCAGGAGAAAAGACTCCCATCAGCCTCCAGCAGCTTCAACTTCCTTAGCTCCCAAAGCTATCTTAAAGGTAAAGTCACCCCATGACAAGTTCCCTGGACTTTTCTTCCCTTTTTCTTAGATCTGGTAAAACCTGCTCTAGACTGAAAAAACAGCCAAACCCCCGGGAGCTCACGCCTTTGGCCCACTGGGGCCTGGGCCTCAGCACTTTCTTGCACCAGAGGGATTGATAAGGACTTGTGAGAGCTGAGCTACACCACATGAAAGACTCTTTTTCTAGATTTGCCATTTCATCGAACAGCGAGAGGTTTTATTGTTTAGTATTATTCAATTTCTCTTAAATAAACCGGTGTTGTGGTTTTAAAGCATTAACTAAAAAATTACTAGAAAACTTACTTATTTCTTGCTGTGAGATATGGATTAGAACAAGAGCAAAACAGGCTTAAAACTTAAAAGGAACAAAGAAAGTATATTAACAATAACTACAAGAATAAGAAACCAGAATAAAACCTCCAGAAAACCTTTTTTCCCCCAACTACCCAACCATTCCCTTGTTCACATGACAACAAAGAGACAAAAAAACTTTGGTGGATAAAACAGTCCCAGTTTTTGAAATAGTCCTTTCATCAGTCTTTGTAGAGAAAAAGAAGTCCTCTTCTGCAAATCTATGGAGTCTTTTACAAGAAAATAATTTTCTTCATGGCTTTCTATTTCTCTGATGCCACCTGCTTGGAAATTCTGCCATCAGTTGTCTCCTCCCATTTCACATCACTCTGAGGTGTGTTATGGGTCAATGAGTCTAGGGACGTCATTTTTAAGGATGAGTTATTCAAAAGCAAAAGTTCTCTTCATCTGTTTTTGTGAGCCTCTCTGGAAACAGAAGTTTTCTCGCCTCTTAAAGGCCACAAATCTTCAACTATTACCTCTTTTTTTCTGTTCCAGCATCTCATAGGATCACAACTACTTCACCATTTGCTTAAAATCCACACTTTGAAATAC
Organism: Poecile montanus; assembly: GCA_038429875.1. NCBI lineage: Eukaryota > Metazoa > Chordata > Aves > Passeriformes > Paridae > Poecile > Poecile montanus. Next base: position 27,838 of record CM076540.1, on the reverse strand, counting down.
TCCATTCCTCCCAATATACTCTGTCATGACTTAAAGGAGATTTTTAAAAAACACTACTGTCCATCTCCATAGCTTTAACAGAAAAATATTTCAGTTTATTAAAGCATCTCCTTATTTCTCTCCCCCCTCTCTGAAGCTTAATTCCGTTCTTCACTGTCTTTGATAGTTTATGGTGTCTCTTTACATGTTGATCACTCTCTCTCTTCCCCTCTCTCTGGAAAAAAAGGATTAATCTGCAAGTCTTATCTGGGTAGTAAAAGAGTTAAAGTCTTGCCAAGCTGCAGGTGTTCATGGTGTCAGGTTTCAGTTCATCAGCCGAGCTGGGGGACTGGCCTGGGCCCACTCCACCCTGCCTCCCCCCCGACTTGTCTGGCCTGGGCAGGGGGGAAGGAGGCTGAGCCGGAGCCCTGTTACCACTTCAGAAGCTGGAAACCAAAGAGAGGAAGAAATTTTCCGACTTACATCTTAAAGTGGTGTTCACAGGTTGATCTCACTTTTCAATGGTCAAAACCACTGTCAGTTCTCAGAAATGGTTAGTTATTGGCCAGGAGAAAAAACTTCCATCAGCCTCCAGCAGTTTCAACTTCCCTAGCTATCAAAGCTAATTTTAAAGGTGCAGAACTTAATATATAACACAAACCAGGCGTTTCGGGATACCAGTATCATAAAGTCACCCCAGGACAACAGGTTTTTTCCACTTTTCTCTGAAGAAATCTTTTTTCCTGAATCAGGTGGTGGAAAGACTGCTTGAATTTGCTTTTCTGGGGGGACCCCCATTTAGAAGTTCTCTCCCAAATTTGCACTAAACCAGGACACACGTCTTATACAAAACATCATCCAATTCTGATAACGTTTTAACCACGCCATTTGTTTTGATACATTAGCGTGTCACCTTGGGTCATATAAAGGGAAACTATCATTAACTGTCCCTTAAAGAGTTCTGGCTGCTTTTTGGGCCTAGATAGCAGTTATAACAGTCCTTCTAACCATCTGTCTTTCATCTAATAATGTGTCCATCACTGCATCTAGATGGCTTCAGTCTGGGTTTGGTGTTTTAATAGCCTTGTCTACAACATTAGCCCCCTTTTCTGGATTTTCTTTACACTGTACCACTGAGGCCTTCCACTGTTGCAGCTAAGCAAAAGGGGAACCTTAATATAGACAGGACCTTGATTACAGACTGCCTGCCTCACAGGGGCTTGTATGGTTGGTTCTTTTTCTGGCTCTTCCATTTCAGACCTGGTATGTTTGGCAACAGGACTGGGTGCTCCTATAGTTTCTTGTTCTGCTTTTCCCCTTTTCCTCTTGGCTACAGCAGAGGCTTTTTCCTCAGTTTCCTCTTCAGAGGAAGTGTCTGTATCTGTGCTATCCGACTCACTTTCATTCGGGTCTGTTCCACTGGTACTGGGTGTTACATTAGCCGGCTGGATGTTGGGAGACCGCCTCCTAGACTCAACGCCCACTGCGTGGCAGCAAAGGAGTGAGCCGGCCACGCCGGCTGGGTCTGCAGTTTTGCTGGCACCAGGCATTACGTCATGCCCTTCGCCAGCAAGTGCAGTTTCCATGGAAACCCAAGCACACACAGTCTCCATGGAAACCTGAGCATACTCTATTTTTGATGTGATGTTATGCATGCGTGGTCACAATGGGAGGTCCCCTCCCCACCCTCTCGATGGGAGGTTCTGACCTGCCCTCCCCCTGTTCAAGGGGTGGTGAGAGAGGCGGGGACACTGGAGAGGGGATGGAGGACACGGCAGTGGGAAGTAATTTCCTGGTCCCTTCTCCTACCGTACCGGCAGAGGTGGCAGGGGTGAAGGCGGCAGTGGGGCCTGGTGTCTTCCCTCAAAGCAAGTGCCACCAAGTCTACGTCTGCCATGTCTGAATTTTTAACACAGATTGGGCTAGCTAGAGGCTCCTCCTTTTTATCCTTTCTTCACTTCTCTTAAAAACGAGATTCACTTAATAAATTATAAAAAGAATTTAATATAAATAAAAAGACAATTAGGAGACAAAAGAAATAAAGCAAAGGGTTAAAACGGCCGGGTGCCCTGGCGAGTTGCCAGGAACACACCTGGTATCTCAGGAACACTCTTTTTATCCCCCTCTGCTGTGAGGGGTTAATGCATATTCAAAGCATGTCCCCTCCCTGGTTCTGCCTTCTTAGATCATGCTTTTGCACAACTTAATTTTCTGCTGGTCAACACTATTTTTGCTGGTCATCATTATTCTTGCTGATGAGCATTATTTTGGAGTTTGGTTTCCTTTCCTCTGGAAATGGTCACTGATCGATAAGATTCTAGGCCCCTCATCCTTCCTTTGAGGGTAGCTGGTCTTCATATCTTCCGCTGAGAACAGTTTGGACTCTATTGTTCTCCTGATAACAGCTTGGGCCCCACTGTCCTTGCCCTCTGGGGTTTCCTTGCCTTGTACCTAGGAAATTCTTTTAAGCTTAAGACTTGTTAGTAAGAAAAAAGTACATACATAGCTAAAAAGTATTTAACATATAATATTCATCTGTGAAAGCCAATATCACAATACAAATTTGTAACACTTCCCTCTTAGAACCATCGCAAACTGATCTTTCTAAGGTGTATGTAAAACTGGTTAATTTGAAAACATCATGAAAACTTGTGCATACAAAAGATCTTGCCAACGCTGTTCCTGGCAGAACTGGAATAATAATTTTGATATTAATTTGCTTTCTGAGCAGCTGAATGGAGGCCAGGTCCTTCCTTTCCCTAATACCTTCATAGGCCATACCTGTGTAGAAAGCTGTCTTGATAGGACATTTGTGGTTGGGTTCTTTTTCCCCCTTGGACTGAGATTGATGAGAGAGAGGCAGTTTTCTCTTGTTTGGACTTGGTTGTTTATTCTTCTTTTATCTATATGTATTGGTTCTAGAAGACAGGTGTCTGCTAGGGAGAGCAGGAGCTTCCCTTGGGATGAAAGAATGTAGGCCCCTCTCCCTCCGAATTATTATAATTTTGAAATCAAGGGGGCTTTCAGGCAGAGATCTGGGGATAGGAATAACAGTTCTTTACTAGTATAACCAGGCAAACAAACAACAATAACTACAGCATTAACAAGAAAACAGAACCAGGGACCCCGTGACAGCTTTCTCAGCTGAGACGGGATGGAGGAGAGGCTTTGTTTTCACAAACCCCTTTGGGCAGGCTGTCCCAGTGCTCCTGCAGGGCTCTGAGGAACAGTCGGCTGGAACAGCAGGAATGAGCTGAGATCCTGGGCTGGTGGATGAGGTGTATCAGCAGCTCCGCAGTGGTGCCTGGCACTGCCACGTCCCGGCAGGACAGGGGGTGTGAGGCCAACCAACGAAGAGGGAAGAAGGAGAAGAAGCAGCAGCTCCGTCTGGGTGATGGCAAAGTTCCCTTCTCTCTCCCGCAGCAGCTCCTCGACCCAGAAAAATGAATGTCTTTCCCGGAAGCCGAAGAAAGCCAGCCAAAAACTGTCCCCACCCTCCTTTCCTGCCCCCTTCCCCCCCTGGGCCCGGCCACTCTTTGTCCTTTGTCGAGCACCCACTAAATACCCACAGTTAGGTTGTCTCAGCAACTAATGGGTAAAAATTCCATGGGCAGGCCAGAACAACAAAACAAAAAAAAAGGACACCTAACCCTCAACACTATATTACATATTTACAGAGTACAAGGAGCTACGTGCACTAAGATAGAAAGATGCAAAATGGCTAACAAAGATCTTCTTCAAGGTCTTTTATATGTCCATTTACCCAATTAACAAATGCCAAGTAAATTATTTTTCTTCGTGACCCAATGACCCAACACCTGCGTGCTGCACTGCGACATTCTTTATCCAATCACCTACTAGTACCCAAAAACCTCTAGAAGAAGATGAAGAAGAAAGAAGGACAAGAGACAACACCCTGAATCCTCCATCTTCTTTTGTGTTTTCTAAACTACTTAAAACTCCAAACTTTAACTTTTTCACCCAGTGACTTAAGAAAACTTTCTAATTTACACACTCGCACTTTCAGTTTTTCTATTTAACTTTAACAGTTGTTTTCAGGGTGTTATATGAAATTCAGTGCTTTCTTGGATGTCAGAGCCAGGTATCAGAGATAAGGGCACACTCTCTGTGCCTCTGACTCCAACAGAAAGCCAAACTAGTTCTTCCCTGATAAGAGATGTCTTTTTGCCTGTTAGAATATGCCAACGTTTTAATATTAGCTTTAACAGGGAATTTCTGTGGATCTCTATTTCTTCCTCACTCGAGAACATGAATCCCATGTTTTTATTTAAAAATGGAAAAAAGTCGCTGAGAAAAGTGAGAGTGCAAGACAGAAAAAAGTTGTCATGGTCGGGATCGGAACTGAGGTCCCTAGGATTTAAAGACTAGTGCTTAATGCTGGTGCCTCTTGGCCACAGGCCAACCTACGAAATTACAGTATGAAGGCAATGCCTCTTCCCAAAACAACAATGGCTGCACCTTTGGTCACAGCCATTCTGAACCACTGCCTGCAGGGATCGGGGGAGAAGTAACATAGGAAACAAATAAAAGACCCCCACTCCATGGGCTGCCCTGGCTCCTTCCCCACCCAAACAAACTACAGATTTCCAAATGCAGAACCCACACATGCTAGCAACAAAATACCAGCTTTTATTGCCTATAAGTTACCATTACTTCTGTGTCAGATTCTGGAATCTCCAAAGTTTCTCAGATAGATGAAAAAAGCCCTTGTTTTAAAATGCCATCAGAATGGGGAACCGGGATGTTAACTCAATCAAAGAATCTGTATTCAGAAGTCTGTCTTGTGCTGGCAGAGTCACCAAGAAGCTGTTGCCTTTTTGGCCCCTGAAATCATGAGCCAGACACAGTTAGGTAATAAAATGTGTTTACCTTCTATGAAGGCTCCCCAGGTGCACAGTATGCTAAAATACACACTGAAAATATGCCAAAGATGCACACATGACATAGGGAAAGTACAGTTTTATAAGTTTAGCAAATAAGCATAATTGACAAGAATCCTCAATTAGAAACACAGATGATAAGGTAAGTCCCTGTTGGGGGTTGGGTTTCTTTCTTTTGTACTTATGGAATTTTTCCCCATACATTTTTAGGAAACTAACTATTGGGTGCTTATGAGTACTTAAGAAAAAGAAAAAAAAGTGATCAAGCTCACGGGAGACGGGAGGGGATACCTAGAGATTTGGGCAAGCAAAAAGATGAGGTTAGGGAGCTGCTAGGGCTCTCTCTCTGAGTTTTGGAGGAAGACAGGCAAGTTCTTGCTTACTGTGAAGAGAAATCACTGTCACCGCCTTTGAAAAACGACATTCAATTTCCTGGTAAATTTTAAAAGGTTTATTAAAAAAGACAATAGGAGACAAAGACAATAAAGCAAAAGGTTAAAATGGCAGGGTGCTTGGCACTCTGCCAAGAGCACACCTGGTGTTTTGGAAACACTCTTTATATACCATTTCTATTGCATCAACTTGAATCACCAACCAGGCGATTGGGGATACCAGTATCATAAAGTTACCCCAGGACATATATTCATAGACTTTATGCATATTCAAACTTTTCTATTAACTAGTTTACATTTTCCAGGAACTGTTTAGCATGGCCTCTCCTTGGGTCCACCTTTTTAGAGCATGTGTGTTTCTTGGCTTGTAGTTTTAATTCTCTTCTTATCACCTTTTAATTTGGGCCTTGGCTCCTTATTTCCACAAATGGTGACTATTGATAACCAGCAGGGTCCCCATCATCTGTTCATTGAATGCTATCCTAACTAAGCAGACAGTTCAAGCACACTATTTGGACTATTACAGCAAAGCCATTTTAACATTATAGATATAGCATTCATCTTAATACTTGTGAAAAACCAATATTATAATATGTATTTATAACACCACCACAGTCCAGTCCTGTGGGTGAGCCTTTGCTCATAAGAGCATCAGTTGGACTGGGACCTTATTAACACCCTACTTCACTAAAAGAGGGACCTATCCCCATCTACTCAGGTGCCTGGGATCTTGGGCTTGCCCCTCTCTGCCCTGATGAGAGCTGGGCGGCTGCTGTCCCACCCCTGCTGCTCTTCAGCTCTGCTCCGAGCTTTCACTGCACTGTAGCTCCGCACTTCCTTCCTGCTGAGACATTCTTCAGTTCCAGTCACAGCTCCGGAGTGTCAGGAAAATTAATCCACAAACACCAGAGGTTTATGTCCAAAAAGAAGACAGAGGAGTCCTTTTACTTTTTTTTGAATAAAGGGAGAAACCATGGGGCATTCCCCTGGGGTCTCACAAATTTTCAGAGGACGCAGCCTCCTTTTTATCCTAATTTCCCGGCCACATTTCCCTCTCTCTTTCCCTATAGTCTGAGGTACTTGAGAGGTACAGACTTCCTGGCATGCCTGATACCTAAGATTCCCCTCTAATGTATAACCCACCCTCTTAATTTTTAATTCTTATGGAATTTATGGTGTTTCCCCATTGTCTCTTTAATCTTTCAATATCCAATTTCATTTATCAGCAAACCTACAGTTTGTTTGTAAAGGGAAATATATTATTCCATTCATCAATCAGTGGAATCCATCCCATTGTTTCTTTTATCTCTCAGTGCTAGTTTTATTTACCAGCAGACCCACAACTTCTTTGTAAAGACAAATTCGTCATTCCTCTCAATCCCTTCTCTTTTATTTTCTTAATAATTGTCTTTACAAACTTTAGTTATCAATAACTTAATTTCTTGTTCCTGGGTATTTTTTGGTTTTGCAATTATTTGCAGTGACATCAATTTCTGTCCTTTTGTAGCCATCTCTGGATCAGTTGGCATGGCTACTGCCTGCATCCCTTTGTTCACATGTTGAATAAGTTGTACTAAGCAGGTGATCATGCATGGTAAAAAGATTAGAATTGCTACAGCACAAAAAAAATTTTTTTTAACTGATAGTTCACCAGGTAACCATGAAAACATGTCCTGTTCCCACGTATATGCTTCCTGTTCTATTTAGACAATAAATGCCTCTTTCAGAAGAATGAAGCCTTCATGGACTTCTTTCTTCATCCAAAAATCCTGTTCAATTATGGACTTTATTAAGGGTGCTAACCCACTATTTACGTTTTACTGAGCTGGCCACCCATGGCCAGTTTTCAGATCCCCCTGGCCTTCTGCAGACCTATTAAAAACGAGATTCACTTAATAAATTATAAAAAGAATTTAATATAAACAAAAAGACAATTAGGAGACAAAAGAAATAAAGCAAAGGGTTAAAACAGCCGGGTGCCCTGGCGGGTTGCCAGTGTTATAAACGTAATAGCAAAATAAGGTTAATATAAAAAGCAATTTATTATAAAACAATTTCAATCATAAGCAACGAGAGAAAAAACCACAGTAAATAAATCAGCGCAGCGCCGGGTGGACAGGGGTCTGCACCCAGAGGTACAGATTTTCCCAAATCCACGAAGGAGGGATTGCAGTCCGGGGTTTTTATAACGATTTTCGTATCCTGAGGCAAAACCCGGAGTGGGCACAGTCCAACAAAGAGTCTAGATGTGCGGTTGAATAGATTTCCCGGATCCATCGAGCTGAGTCAATAGTCAACTGGGCAGAGTCCTTTCACATGCGAATGGTTCTGGGTGCCTTCTGATTGCATCTTTTGGTTGGACTCCCGGGGTGGAGTGTCCAGGTCGGGTGCGAAGCAGATGGATATCTCAGCCAGGCTACTCTCATTGTCTGGCTTGATTGCCTGTGTCCTGCTCTTTATCTCGGGCTGATAAGCGTCGCCGTGGATCGTTAGGGAAGGAATCTTTAGATCATACTACATTTTATATCTTTACATTATTATAAATATAACATATATTTCTTTATTCTCCTTCACGAATTTTTATCCAATGCCACATTTATCACACCAGGAACACACCTGGTATCTTGGGAACACTCTTTTTATCCCCTCCTGCTGTGTGAGGATTTTATGCATATTCAAAACATGTCCCCTCCCTAGTTCCGCCTTCTTAGAATATGCTTTTGCACAATTTTTTTTTTCTGCTGGTCAGCACTATTTTTGCTGGTCATCATTATTCTTGCTGGTCATCATTATTTTTGCTGACCACCATTATTTTGAGTCTGGTTTCCTTTCTTCTGCAAATGTAGATAACAGTCCGGGCCTCTCAATCTTCCTTTGAGGGCAGCTGGGCTTCGTATCTTCTGCTGATAACCGTTTGGGCTCTATTGTTCTCCTGATAAGCAGCTTGGGCCCCACTGTCCTTGCCCTCTGGGGTTTCCTTGCCCTGTACCTAGGAAATTCTTTTAAGCTTAAAACTTGTTAGCAAGAAAAAAGTACATACATAGCTAAAAAGTATTTAACATATAATATTCATCTGCGAAAGCCAATATCACAATACAAATTTATAACAGACCCAACATTTTCTAAGGTTAAAGGTTTTTGCTACTTCCTCTCCCAAGGTTAAAAAATACTTTCCCACTTTTGGCCTCAACTTGGCAATAAAAAGGTAAAATTATTAAGAGAAACATTCTAATGGTGTCATCTAATTTCCTAACCTCATTTTCACTTTCACATTGTCTTTCACACCACCTGTGGAGAGTGAAGGCACAGAAACAGTTTAGCATAAAGAAAACAAGGACAGTGAGGATTGTCCCCCAATGACTGGAGATCTGAGAGAAGAGATGCCCACACAAACTATTTCAGCAGCCAGTGTGTGGGTAGGCACACGGGACTTTCCCTGATGTCGACACACTGGCTACTGCTCCAGTCTACTCCTGTGGAGTGTCAGTTGTAGCTTCCTGTCCTTCTCCTCCAGCTGAGATGTCCAAATCTCCAGGGCCTCAGAGACCTTGACCAGAGTGTGATGGGTCCACCCATGTTCACCTGTCTTGACAGCTGTTTCTGTGGTCAGCAACACCTGGAAAGGTCCACACCACTTAGCCACCAGTGGTGTTTCTTTCCACTCCTTAACTAGGACCCAGTCTCCTGCTTGGATGTTGTGAACAGCAAAGTCCAAAGGCAGGGTCTGTGCCAGCTGAGTTTTCTGTCAAAGAGATTTCACAAGAGACAGTACCTGGACCGCAAATTGTTTTAAATATACATCACTTATCTCTACCCCCCTTCCTGGCTGAGAATTACAAGGATAAAGAGTTCCAAACCTCAATTCAATGGGAGATAATTGAGTATCCCCCCTGGGTGTGGCCCTTATTCTTGCCAAAGCCAGTGGCAAGAGCTGTACCCATGGCATCTGAGTTTCTATCACCAGTTTCAGAAGGTGTTTCTTTATTTTCCCATTCATCCTTTCAACCCAGCCCAAACTCTGGGGGTGCCAGGGCGTATGGAGGTTCCATTGTATCCCTAAAGCAGTCATCACTCCTTTAAGAATTTTTCCTGTAAAATGAGTTCCCCTATCTGAGTCTATTGCTTCCACAATCCCATATCTTGGAATTATTTGTTCCAAAAATACTTTATTAACTGGTCCTGTGGGTGCCAAAATGTCTGGAAATGCTTCTGGCCACCTCGTTAACTGACATACTATTACCAGAAGATATTTAAATCTTGCCACATGGGGCATTTCAGTAAAATCCACCTGGCATCTCTGGAAGGGATGTACAGCCCAAGGCTTCCCTCCCCTGGCAAATTTCTTTGTAACTCTGTTATTGGTTTTAGCACAAATCAAACAACCCTTAATATTTCACTTTGCCAGGGTTAAAAACTCACAGCAGCATAAATTTTGAGGAAGGTCCTGCCAGTCCTCAAGAGCCCCAATGACTTTGTTATAAATGCAAAGGCAAATTCAGGTTAAATAAAAAGAGAAGTTTATTATAAAACAACAAAGAACAAACAGCGAGAAAAACCACAATAAAATGGGCAGCGCAGCGCTGGGTGGACAGGGTCTACACCAAAGGTATAGGAGTTCCCAAATCCACGCTTGAGGGTTCTCAAGCCTGGGTTTTTATAGGGATTTTGTGTCCTGAGGCTAGAATTCCAAGCAGGCACCATTCACCAAGGGTCCTTGATTGTCGGGTGAATGGATTTCCTGGCATTGGAAAGTAGAGTTAACAGGTGTCCGGACAGAATCTCCTCATATGTAAAGAGATTCTGAATGTTTCTTGATTTCATTTCGATTCGTGCCATCAGGACGGAGTGGTGGGATCCGGGCCGGAGCCGATGGATATCTCTGCTGTGCTTTTTCCCTTTGTCCCTTCTGATTGCTTCCCCAACAGCGGTCTGACAGGTGGGGTGTTCAGGTCTGGCGATGAATATCTCCTCTGAGCTTGTCTTTTTGTCAGCCTGATTGTTTCCCAACAGTGGTCTGCAGGGCGTGTTCAGGTCCGGCGATGGATATCTTTTCCGAGCAAGTTCCTTTGTCAGCCTGATGGCCCGTGTCCTGCCTATTCTTTTCAGTTGATGGGCGCAGGCTAGGGTTTTTGTCTGGGCGCCGGCTAACATTGTTTTCTCCTGGATGGGAATTCGCAACTAGATCTGGGGGAGGACTTTTTGTCACACTGTTTTACTTTATATTATTACAAATATATTTATTTAGACTTCTACGAATTTTTAATTCATAAGTATATATATTACAACTTCCTTCATGAAGTTGTTTTAACAACTGTAAGGCCAGAGCTTTTGGTATCCACTCCTTACCATCCCTTGTAAACCAATTATCCCCACTTATCCTTTGCCCCACTCTTTTTAATTATCTCAAGTTCCTCTGGCAGAAAAGACAGTTTCTCTGGCAGCGGATCAAGTACTGGGAGCAAGGGAAGGATCTTAGAGATTTCTGGCTACAATACAGCTTTCCAAGCTCATTCTTCAACCAGTCGGTTTCCTATTGCCTCCTCTGAGCACCCTGCCTGGTGGCTCTTGATGTGTCTTATCGCCACCCTTTTTGGTAAATTCACCACCTCCGATAGGTGGGAGATTAAGTTCTCATGAGCTAATGTCTTTCCCCTGCAAGTTAATAAACCTCTTTCTAGCCATAATTTCCCAAATGCATGTATCACTCCACACACATATTTAGAATCAGTAAAAATATTCACTCTCTTGGCATAATTCACAGGTTCTCACAAGCGCATACAGCTCTGCTGTCTGAGCTGACCAGGTGGGCAGTAACCCCTCCCCTTCCTTTAATTGCTTTCCATTCACGATAGAGTATCCTATAAATTGTTTCCCTTCTACCACTCTTGAACATCCATCAATAAATACATTTTCTCCCCCAGGCCAGGGAGTATCTCGTAAATCTTCCCTCACCCAGGTTTGGTGATCTATCATCTGAATGCAGTCATGGGTTTCTTCCTGGTCCCCTGCATCAGGGCTGTTCAAACAGGAGGCTGGGTTAAACATTTCCTCACTTTTAAATTCTACATCCTCCTGTTACATTAAACAAAATTCATACTGTAATAACTTAGCACTGGTCATCCACTTAGACACTGTCTCAGTTAACAAAGCTTTAATCTGATGTGAAACTTTAACAATCAGATACCCTCCCCTTGTCAGCTTTTGGGCCTCAGCCACCATCAGAGCTGTGGCTGAACAGTTCTGCAGACAATGAGGCCAGCCTCTGGCTACCAGGTCTAACAGCTTAGAAAAATAGGTGACAGGCTTCTGTGTTCCCCCATGCTCTTGCATCAAAATTCCTTTAGCATGACCCTGTTTATCATCCACATATAGTTCATGTTCCTTTTCTGAGTCTGCAAGAGTTAAGACTGGGGCATTAACCAATTTGTCTTTTAATTTTCTAAAGCTTTGCTACCCTTCTAGTGTTCATACCATGACATTACATTACATTAAGACTGTCTTGGGTTAAAAGGTCATATAAAGGTCTGGCCACAACAGAAAAATCCTCAATCCATACTCTGCAGTACCCCACCAACCCTAAAAACTGCTGTAATTCCTTTTTTTGTCTGGGGTAATGGTACTTGTGAAATCCCTTGTATTCTTTCTGGATCAATACGCCATAACCCTCCTGTCAGAATGTGTCCCAAATATCTGACTTTGTTTTTTTTTTGGTTTTTTGTTGGTTTTTTTTTTTTTCTACCAACTGTGCCTTCTTTTTGGACACTCTAAGTCCTTTTTTAGCAAGAAAATAAAGCATCTTTTCAGTAACTTCTTCAACCACCTTCTACTGTTTCCCCGACAAAAGCAAATCATCCACATACTGCAACAACCTAACTCCTGAGGGTGGAGTAAACTCTTAATATTTTCTGCAAAGTTTTCCCAAACAAAACCAGTGACTATATCCCTGCTGGAGGACTGTCCATGTCAATTCTTGCTTTACCATTTTCCCTCCTTTCATTCCAGTGATTTTCCTTTTAAACATGATCCAGTTCAGTGGTAGGCAATGCCACTGCCTAAAGCCAATCACATTTCTTGGCAACCAACTGCTCCCTGTCCCAATTTTTTGCATCAAGTCCATCTTAGGTGTAGGGAGGTGACTAACAAATTAACCAAGGAAAGATAATAAAATACTTTCTCCTAAAGTTTCCCTATAGCCCCTACAAAGGAAGCTGCATGATAAATACCTAGGCCTGCACAGGAGAAACACCATCCCCACAAAACACCAGCTGCAGAATTGGCCTCAGGATTACAACCTGCCAATTCTACCTCTCCACAACAGACCACAGACTGTTGGGGGTGTTCCCCACAAGACAGGAGTTGCAGAATTTGCTTCAGGACTGAAACCTGCTAATTCTGCCTTTTTACAACAAAACACACAAAAAGCAGAGCAGCATGGTCCCCTCCAAACAGGAGCCTTTCAGCTCTGCACGAAACCTCATGTAGACTGTTATAAATAAATCATTCAAATTTTATCAATAACAGTTTTTATTGAAAAAATTTGCAAAATCAAATTTCGGGATAGACATATTAAAGGCAACTTTAAATTAAAGCCTGGGATCGACGTTGGGTGTGAGAAAAACGAGGTTCACATAATTTTTATAGAATTTAAAAGTTTAATAAAAAAACAATTAGGAGAAAAAAATAAAGTATACAAATATGGCCAGGTGTCTCTGCATTCAGCCAAGAGAGCACACCTTACTGACAAAGGATTGCCCCATAAAAACAGAACCCTACTACATATCCATAAATTCTCATACATATTCATACATTCTTCTTAGGATCTTTGGTGTTCTTCTGTTTAGTTTTCTCTTGCCCCCTCCCCAATAGATCAATCTTCTTGGCACCATTGAGATTTACATTCTCTGATACCAGAAATGCAATAAATTCCTCCCCCAGAGTTCTGGTCACTGCTGTCTTCATCTGGGTAAGATAGTTTACAAATGCAGGAGTTCTCTAGTTATTTTTTATTTCCTCAGTCATTGGGTTATACAAACAAAAGCAGTTTTTATTTTAATACTATGCCATAGCCTAACATATATGTATTATACTACTATTTCTAAATTTCATCATGTCCTGGTTTAGGGCAAATTTGGGAGAAAACCTCCAGTGGGGCTCCCCTCGGGAAGCAAACCCACGTGGCCCTTTTCTCCCACCCCCCAACGTGTTCGGGAAGAGTTTTCTCTGAGAGAAGTGGAAAAAACCTGTTTATTTCACAGGCACAGCACTACCCAGCACAAAAATGAACAATATCAAATTACAAAACCTCTTGCCGTTCAGAAGAGATGACAAACTTCAGAGGGTCTCTTTCCTGTGGGTGTTCGCTCTGTTATCAGTCCCTCTGGCACTGGAAAATGCCGCTGCCCAGGCTGGGCTCCTGGTAGTCCACGGGTGCAAGCTCCTGGTGCTCCCCTGAGTCCCCAGTCCAGAGCAGGTTCGATTAGTTTCAAAAAAGGGAAGGAAAACAGTCCAGGAAGACCTCTCTGCATCAGCTAGTTGGAAAGCCAAGGCAATCTGTCTCTTGTTGTCTGTCTGTGCTGTAGTCAAAACTCCCGATGCGGGGGGAGCAAGTACAGTCTCTGATAACAGACTCGGTGCTTCTTTTCCACTCACTTTTACTCTTAGATGGAATTTTAAGAATACAAAACCTGTGTCTGGGTTAGGTGGACGAATGGGGATACAATTTAACATCATAATCAACCCAGGACATTCCACCCCTTATCCCCATATCGTCGACATACTGCCAAAACTAACATTCCAGCTCTGCACACATTTACATACATAGAAACTTTCCCTCTGCTCCACCCAAAAAATATAAGCAATATATCCATGATGCCCCTGTCACGCCCCACACCAAGCTACTGAATCCAGACCCCCACGCTGGAGAGCTGCAGGATTCCCCACTCTCTCATTTTACTCACTCAAAACACCATCTTTCACTTGCTCATACCTTCAACACTTACACATTTCCTTCTATTTCATGTCTGCATGGTTTAATGTACAGACCATGGCAGTAACCTTTTACCGAAGCATCAGGTCTCCCTGAGGTACACATCGTGTTGTTCCATCTCTCTGCATTATCCACCATGTACAACTTGGTCTTTGAGCAAAGACAACCCCACGAATGGGTTTGTCTGTGCTCGAGGTAGAATTGACCCAAACCGTCTTCCCTAACAGACCTCTGACATGTACCACTGGGACTTTGTCTCCATCTACTACATGCAAAGACTCAGACTGGGCAGGACCTGCTCGGTTGCTGGAACCTCTGGTGTTGACTAACCAGGTGGCCTTCGCTAGATGTTGCTCCCAGTTTTTAAAAGATCTTTCACCCAGTGCCTTTAAGGTGGCTTTTAACAGTCCATTGTACCTCTCCACTTTCCCAGCAGCAGGTGCATGGTAGGGGATATGGTACACCCACTCAATGCCATGTTCCCTAGCGCAGGTGTTTATAAGGCTGTTCTTGAAATGAGTCCCATTGTCTGACTCAATCCACTCAGGGGTGCCATGCCTCCAAAGGACCTGCTTTTCAAGTCCCAGGATGGTGTTACGGGCAGTGGCATGAGGCACAGGGTAGGTTTCCAACCATCCTGTGGTGGCTTCTACCATTGTGAGAATGCAGTTTGCCTTGGCGGGTTTGGGGCAGTGTGATGTAGTCAATCTGCCAGGCCTCCCCATACTTGTATCAGGACCACCACCCAGCGTACCAGAGGGGCTTCAACTGCTTGGCCTGTTTGATTGCAGCACACGTCTCACAGTCATGAATAACCTGAGAAATGCTGTCCATGATTAGGTCCACCCCTCAGTCCTGTGCCCACTTATAGGTGGCATCTCTACCCTGATGACCTGAGGCATCATGAGCCCATCAGGCTAGGAACAACTCTCCCTTATGTTCCCAATCCAACTCTATCTTTGACACTTGTATCTTTGCAGCCTGATCTACCTGCTTATTATTTTGGTGTTCCTCATTAGCTCTACTCTTGGGGATATGGGCATCTACATGTCGGACTTTCACTGGTAGTCTCCCTACCCTGGTAGCAATATCTTTCCACTCTTTAGCAGCCCAAATTGGTTTTCCTCTATGCTGCCAATTAGCCTCTTTCCACCTCTCCAACCATCCCCACAGAGCATTGGCCACCATCCATGAATCAGTGTAGAGGTAGAGCTTTGGCCACCTCTCTCTTTCAGCAATGTCCAGGGCCAGTTGAACAGCTTTGAGTTCCGCAAGTTGACTTGATCCACCTTCTCCTTCAGTGGCCTCTGCGACCTGTCATGCGGGGCTCCATACAGCTGCTTTCCACTTTCAGTTCATCCCTACGATGCAACAGGAACCATCAGTGAACAGAGCATAACGTGTTTCTTCTGCTGGCAGCTGGTTATATGGTGGAGCTTCTTCAGCCCTTGTCACTTCCTCTTGTTCTTCATCTGTGAGACCAAAATTTTCACCTTCAGGCCAGTTTGTAATTATTTCCAAAATCCCAGGGCGATTCAGTTTACCAATACGGGCGCGCTGCGTGATAAGAGCAATCCACTTGCTCCATGTGGCACTGGTTGCATGATGGGTGGAAGGAACCTTTCCTTTGAATATCCATCCTAGCACCGGTAGTCGGGGTTCCAGGAGGAGTTGTGCTTCAGTGCCAATCACCTCTGAGGCAGCTTGGACTCCTTCATAGGCAGCTAAAATTTCTTTTTCTGTTGGAGTGTAATGGGCTTCAGACCCTCTGTAGCTTTGACACCAAAATCCTAATGGTCGGCCTCGAGTCTCACCAGGCACCTTCTGCCAAAGGCTCCAGGACAGACCATGGCTCCCGGCTGCAGAGTAGAGCACGTTCTTCACATCTGGTCCTATCCTGACTGGGCCAAGGGCTACTGCATGGGCGATCTCCTGCTTGATCTGAACAAAGGCTTGTTGCTGCTCAGGGCCCCAATGGAAATTATTCTTCTTCGGAGTGACCAGGTAAAGAGGGCTCACAGTCTGACTGTATTCAGGAATATGCATTCTCCAAAACCCTATGGCACCTAAGAAAGCTTGTGTTTCCTTCTTATTAGTTGGTGGAGACATTGCTGTGATCTTGTTGATGACATCAGTAGGAATCTGATGCCATCCATCTTGCCACTTTACCCCTAGGAACTGAATCTCATGAGCTGGTCCCTTAACTTTGCTCTTCTTGATGGCAAAACCAGCTTCCAGGAGTATCTGGATGATTTTCTCTCCTTTCTCGAACACTTTTGCTGCTGTGTTCCCCCACACAATGATGTCATCTATGTACTGTAGATGTTCTGGAGCCTCACCCTTTTCCAGGGCAGCCTGAATCAGTCCATGGCAGATGGTGGGGCTGTGCTTCCACCCCTGGGGCAGTCAGTTCCAGGTGTACTGCACTCCCCTCCACGTGAAGGCAAACTGAGGCCTGCATTCTGCTGCCAGGGGAATGGAGAAAAATGCATTGGCAATGTCAGTAGTGGCATAGCACTTTGCTGCCTTGGACTTCAGCTTGTACTGGAGCTCCAGCATGTCCGGCACGGTAGCGCTCAGAGGTGGAGTCACTTCATTCAATGCACGATAGTCCACAGTCAATCTCCATTCTCTTTCAGATTTACGCACAGGCCAGATGGGGCTGTTGAAGGGTGAGTGGGTTTTTCTGACCACCCCTTGGCTCTCTAGTTCTCTGATCATCTTGTGGATGGGGATCACAGCATCTCGAGTTGTTCTATATTGTCGGCGGTGCACCGTCGAGGTGGCAATTGGTACTTGCTGTTCTTTCGCCTTCAGAAGTCCTACTGTAGATGGATTCTCAGACAGTCCAGACAAAATGTTCAGTTGCTGGACACCCTCTTTCTCCACAGCTGCTATTCCAAATGCCCACCTGAATCCTTTTGGGTCTTTGAAATACCCACTTCGGAGGTAGTCTATGCCCAAAATGCATGGGGCCTCTGGGCCTGTCACAATAGGGTGTTTCTTCCACTCATTTCCAGTCAGGCTCACGTCTGCTTCCACCAAGGTAAAATCCTGCGATCCCCCTGTCACGCCAGCAATAGAAACAGATTCTGCCCCTACATGTCTTGATGGGATTAGCGTGCACTGCGCACCAGTGTCAACCAAGGCCTCACATCTTTGTGGTTCTGATGTGCCAGGCCAACAAATCCACACAGTCCAAAAAACACGATTTTCCCTAGCCTCTACTTGGCTAGAGGCAGGGCCCCTCTAGGCCTGGTTACCCTTCTTTCCTTTGGTATATGTCTTGGATGTTCCTTCAAGGGGATCGGATATGTCATCATCATCATACCTGGCAGTTCGGCTAAGGGCAACTGGAGCTGCTTCCCTTTTGGTGGAACTTCCATTGTGACTCTTCTCCTCTTTCAATTCACGCACCCGTTGTGCCAGAGCTGCAGTAGATTTCCTATCTCATCTCTTCATGTTTTCTCTGCAATCACGCAGGAAGAACCACAGCTCAGCTCGTGGGGTATACCTTCTCTCCTGATCTGGCGAACGTCTGCATTGAGTGCCAGGACCTCTGATCTGTACTGCTGAGATTTGGAGAAGGTCCTCTTTAATCTCCTCTCTAAGTTTCTTGTGATTCTCCTCTATCTTACCTTCTAATTTCAGCAGACGTGTTTCCACAGCTGTGACTGTTGCATGTGTGGGGCCATGCACGGCATCTGTGTATGCTCGAAGCTTCTTTGCCATATCCAGCGCGGTCTCCTCCCTTTCATCCCGTTTCATCATTGCTAAAGCAGATGCATTTTCTTGTGGTCCAAGTCGTACTAATTTTCGCCACATCGCGGATGTACATGGCACCAAATCTGAATTCTTAGTTGGTATGTCATCTGAAAAAACTATCTCTGCCACTGCCATTTCTCTCAGGCGTTGGATCCCTTGTTTGATGGCTTTCCACTGTGTTTGCTGCTTGTAGAGATCATCTACACACAGATATCTTTGGGCTACAGTTTTAAGGACCTGTGCCCAGAGACTGTGAGGGTTAGCTCCCCTCATCATCCCCTGGTCGATAACCAGATCGTGTGACAGGGATCCCAGATGCCTCGCTTCAGTGCCATCTAGAACTGTAGCTTCACTTGCAGCATCCCACAGACGGACTAACCAACTAATTATAGATTGATCAGGTCGTCGAGTGTAGTCCTTCCTCAGGCCACGAAGGTCTTTCAGGGAAAAGTACTCAATATTAGCCTCTGATCTTGTGCCAGTTGCTTTGACTCTCGATTTCACGTCAGGAGGCGTTGAGGGTTTTTCTCCTGCATCATCATCATCATCATCATCCACTGGTCGATCGGTTTTGTCTGTGCACTTTCCACTTCTCGTGCTAGTAGCAACAGCCATTGGTTGAGGCTTGCTGTCTGGTTTAGCTACCAGCTTTCTAACTGGGAGGTTGGCTGCAGCCTGAGTAATTGGGGTAGCTGTTGATTTATCTCCCTGTCCCCTTCCTCCTGTTTGCTGCCCTACAGTATCCAGCAATGTACGATAAGCATATGCCAGGGCCCAGCTTACTGCAATGATATTTTTTTCTTTGGAATTAACCTGACACTTCTCTTTCAGGTATTTCCCCATCTCAGCTGGATTCAGAATTTGTTCATGTGGGAAGTCCTAAACTACAGGGTCAGAGAATTCCTTCAGGATTTGGCCCATATCCTCCCATTCTCCACTCCACTCAGGATTTTCCATGCTCGGTTCAGGGGTCTCATCAGTCCCTCTAGAAATCTCAGCCCTCATTCTAGAGAGGCTGAAGACTGTATAGAGGAAACTTACCAGATTAAATGCCAGAAAGAGGGTCTCTTTAACATTCAGGGGGAACTGAACACTCTTTAATAGTGATGTAACCGATTCAGAGGAGAAGAAGGAAAGGAAAGGTTGAAAAGCCTCATCTCCTGCTCCTCCTCTAACAAACTGGGTGCATAACCATACCCATGAATCCTTTATATTTGGAACAGACTCCAGCACCTGAATAAACTTCTAAGAAATCATAATCACTAGGCCCAGCCCAATAGCTATTCTAATCCGTGCCCCTCTACTGTAAAAGCTATGTGTTAGGGACAATACCGGGGCTAGTTGTGGATAAGAAAATAAACCAAGGGACCATAAAGGTATTAAAACCTCAAAAAAGTCTAGCAACCAGAAACACATGAAGGCCTGCGCCCCAAAAGACATTATTAATTCAAGCAGTATGGCTGGATGGCTAGGGACTGCTTTATCTTATCCCAATACAAAGTAATTGCCACTTCAGTACAATCAGTACAGGGTTTTTCCACTCTCTTGTGCCCCACGTTGGGCGCCAGTGAATGTATTTGTCCTGATTTAGGGGAAAATTTGGGAGAAAACCTCCAGTGGGGCTCCCCCCAGGAAGCAAACTCACGTGGCCCTTTTCTCCCACTCCTCAACTGGTTCGGAAAGAGATTTCTCTGAGAGAAGTGGAAAAAACCTGTTTATTTCACAGGCACAGCACTACCCAGCACAAAAATGAACGATATCAAATTACAAAACCTCTTGCCGTTCAGAAGAGATGACAAACTTCAGAGGGTCTCTTTCCTGTGGGTGTTCGCTCTGTTATCAGTCCCTCTGGCACTGGAAAATGCCGCTGCCCAGGCTGGGCTCCCGGTAGTCCATGGGTGCAAGCTCCCGGTGCTCCCCCGAGTCCCCAGTCCAGAGCAGGTTCGATTAGTTTCAAAAAAGGGAAGGAAAACAGTCCAGGAAGACCTCTCTGCATCGGCTAGTTGGAAAGCCAAGGCAATCTGTCTCTTGTTGTCTGTCTGTGCTGTAGTCAAAACTCCCGATGCGGGGGGAGCAAGTACAGTCTCTGATAACAGACTCGGTGCTTCTTTTCCACTCACTTTTACTCTTAGATGGAATTTTAAGAATACAAAACCTGTGTCTGGGTTAGGTGGACGAATGGGGATACAATTTAACATCATAATCAACCCAGGACACATCAATAACAGAAATAAAGAAAACTATATTAATACAACAAAATTTCTCATTCTTATACACATAACATTCATTTTAATATTTGCGAAAAGCCAACAATATAAAATGTATCTATAACAGGTGAACTCTGAACCAGTCTCTGTTGCACTGATTTCCCCAAGTTCACAAACTGTCTATTGGAGTGCCGAGTTTTTACAGTTTTTTGGCCTGAGGCCATGCAGTCTCACTTTTTATCCCCATGATGTGTTGTGCCATATTCAGAATTTAGCTGTTGAACTGCTGATGAAGTTTCTGGGAAGGGGATTAGGTCTCAGTGGATTTTCGGGAAGCAGTCTTTGAGAGGTAGAATTTTTTTTTGCTGAGATTTTCCCAGTAGGGGATGGAGTCTGAGTGGCTTTTTTTTCTTTTGGGAGACCGACATTGAGATTCATGGTCAACTGAATCGGTATCACATGCTGATCGCCGAATCCTTAGTGGCATGTCTTATCTGAGTGGATTCATCTCTCTCCTGGCACCCCCTTTGTCCTTTTGCAAACAGTCCTGAGCTCTCTGTCGTTGTGGCAATCCTCCGGTTGCTCAAGTTTTATGCATTATGCTTGAGTTATCTTTGTGCACTATACATGCGAATTATATCAAAAATACACATATTACATAGACAAATTAATTAAATCCCCAAATTAATTTACTGCAATTTCCACAATTCCCTCAGAGAAACATGTGTTCAAATTTCTAAGCCTATAGAAGAAATCACAGTTTTCACGACTCCTTTGGACAATCAAAGATCCTTTTGACAATTTTCCCCCCTTAGGGATAAAAATTAAGGTGTATTGAGAGGCCCCTGTGTTTACTAAGACACACCTCTTCTCAATCCAGACCCACCTTAAAAGTTAACAAAGGCTCCCGGGTGGTGGGTCCCTGGTACAATGGGAGCCCTTGACATCCCTGAAAATCCATTTCCATAATCCTCTGGACTTCCTCCTCTTGAGGGTCCAGCTGTTTTTGTGGACACTGCTGTTTTCAGTGTCCCTCTGCCCTTCAGATAGCACACTGATTCTTTCCCAACCGCTGTTTGGGTTGCATCTCCCCTGCTGGGGAGGGAATGCCTCTGCCACGTCCTTGTGGCTGATCCTGTCCCTTCTGTCTCAGGGGACCCCTTGGGCTCTGCTTTTTTTCCCTCTTGGGCCATAAAAATTCTGCCATCGCCTTCACCTTTCCTCCTTCTGCTCACTCTACCACACACCGTATACCAGATCCAATCCCTGTCCTGCTGCATTGTTCAAACAGCTCCTCCCCGCTCTGGTTCTCCTGGCGGGCACAGCCAGCAGCACCACAGGCTGCCAGGGTGTCCCGCAGTCTCATGGGGTCAGCAGCCACCGCTGCCCCTGCCCAAGGGTGGTGGGGTCAGGCACTGCCTGGCACTGAGTCCTTCCAGCCCCACAGGCCCCCAGCCCGTGCTCCCAGTCCTGCACATCCATTCCTGGTCCTACCGCTCCTTGCCTCAACCATATCTCTCCATTCTCCTCTTTAACCAATTCTGTTCCAACACACCAACACGATCCGTCCATCCCATGTTGTCAAGACTCCTTGTCAACTCCCCTTATTGTCCCCCTGGGCATGGAGTGGCAAGACCCCTTCTCAGTTTTCCTTTACTGCCCTCTTTGGACGTCTGTATCCTTAATTACCTCTGGGAGAATGTATAAACCAACTCCACATTCTTCCAAGGGATTCATTGGAGATATTTTGGGATCGTCATCCCTTTTGCTGGGGCCCCTTCTGGGCTTTAACCTTGCAACCCTTCATGGGTGCCCTCTCAGGCTTCCTCCCGAAGATCCCATTTTACTCACCCATGAGATTTTCAGTGGTCCTTCCCTGCGGACTCTTCATGGACCCCCCTGGTCCACCACTCGTCTGTCTCCTGGACAGTCACAGGAACCCAACTGATCACCTGGTGCTGGCTGCCACCAAGGAGAGCTGATCACCGAAACTGGGTGAGGCGCGCCTTCAGCCCTGCTCGCTGCCCTCCAGCCCAGACTGTGGAAATATGCCGGACAAAATCCCCCATTTTGTCAGGAAAATTAATCCACAAACACCAGAGGTTTATGTCCAAAAAGGAAACAGAGGAGTCCTTTTACTTTTTTTTGAATAAAGGGAGAAACCATGGGGCATTCCCCTGGGGTCTCACAAATTTTCGGAGGGCGCAGCCTCCTTTTTATCCTAATTTCCCGGCCACATTTCCCTCTCTCTTTCCCTATAGGCTGAGGTACTTGAGAGGTACAGACTTCCTGGCATGCCTGATACCTAAGATTCCCCTCTAATGTATAACCCTCCCTCTTAATTTTTAATTCTTAGGAATTTATGGTGTTTCCCCATTGTCTCTTTCATCTTTCAATATCCAATTTCATTTATCAGCAAACCTACAGTTTGTTTGTAAAGGGAAATATATTTTTCCATTCATCAATCAGTGGAATCCATCGCATTGTTTCTTTTATCTCTCAGTGATAGTTTCATCTATCAGCAGACCCACAGCTTGTTTGTTATTCCTCTCATATATATACTAGTGAAGAACTGTTAATCCTTTTCCCATACCTTTGCCTGGAAGCCCCATAATTTTGTAGTTATAATAATTTGGAGGGAAGGGGGTCAAATTCTTAGAGTGCATGGAGGACATTTTTTTGTTGCAGCTGGTGGGTGAGCCCACCAGGGGAGAGGCTATGTTAGATCTGCTGTTTGCAAATAGAGATGGGCTGCTGGGAGATGTGGTTGGAGGCCGCTTGGGGCACAGTGATCATAAAATTATAGAATTCTCGATACTTAGTGAAATCAGGAGGAACAAAAATAAGACTTTTACATTGGACTTCCCGAGGGCAGACTTTGACCAGTTTAGGAGACTTATTCAGAGAGTTCCTTGGGAAGCAGCCCTTAAAAATAAAGGAGTCCAGGAAAGGTGGATGTGCTTCAAAACAGTAGTGACTGGATGCTAGTCTGATGTCACTGCTTTCATTATAACTCTTTGTGCCTGACCTATGAACCATTTACCCAGCCATCGTCTAACACAGTTATCCAGCTGTATGCTGGACATTTTGTCTATAAGGATACTCTGACGGTATCGCAAAAGATTACATCTACTGGCTTTCCTAGATCAACTAGGTGGGTTACCCTGTCATTAAAGCAAATCATTTTCAACAAGCAGGACTTTACCCTCATTAAGCCATGCTGGCTGTGACTGATGATTGCATCGTCCTTCAGGTATTTTTCAAAACATTCCAGAATAGTCTTTTCCATTATTTGCCCTTAGTGAAGCTGTAGTGGCTTGACGCTGGCTAGATGACAGGTATCCATTATGTTGTTTTTCATGGCATTGTTTTTTGGTAGCAGGGGGGCCACAGATGTGGCTTCTTTGAGAAGCTGCTAGAAGCTTCCACCATGTCAGGTAGAGCCAATCCCTGATGGCTCTTGAGAGGGATGACGGGTTTGTCTTTACAAACAAGCTGTGGGTCTGCTGATAAGATGCAGCTATCAGTGAGAGACAACAGAAACAATGAGATGGATTCCAGTAGAAGATCAAAGGGGCACTGAAAGAACACTATGAATTCCATAAATGTTAAGAAGGGATTATGCATTGGGGGGGGGGGGAAGGTATCGCCGCCGGTATCAGGCGTTCCGGGAAGCCTGTACCTCTCAAGTACCTCAGCCTATGGGGAAAGAGAGAAGGGACAAGCGGCCGGGAATTAGGATAAAAAGGAGGCTGCGCCCTCCAAAAGTTTGAGAGACCCCAGGGGAATGCCCCATGGCCTCTCCCTTTATTCGAATAAAGAAGAAGGACTCCTCTGTCTCGTTTTTGGACATAAACCTCTGGTGTTTGTGGATTAATTTTCCTGACAATTTTGGGGGCTCGGTCCGGGATATTTCCACCATCCGGGGTGTCGGGCAGCGAGCGGAGCTGAAGGCGCGCCTCACCCAGTTTCGGTGATCAGCTCCCCTTGGTGGCCGCCGGCACCGGGCGATCGATTGGGTTCCCGAGACTGTCCAGGAGACAGACGAGTGGCGGACCAGGGGGGTCCGTGAAGAGTCCGCAGGGAAGGACCACTGAAAATCTCATGGGTGAGTAAAATGGGATCTTCGGGAGGAAGCCTGGGAGGGCACCCAGGGAGGGTAGCACAGGCAAGCCTGGGAGGGCACCCATGGAGGGTAGCAAGGGTACAGCCAGGAAGGGGTCCTGGGAAAAGAGATGATGATCCCATAATACCCCCGGAGAGTCCTTTGGGGAGAATGCTGATATCTTAGGACAGATTGTGCATTCACACAGAGGTAACTATGGAGATGGTGGTAAAATATTGTTATTATGTATGGCCAGAGTATAAGTTGCCAAATGGACTTATATGGCCACCTTAGAAAACAGATTTCATTTGTGTTGAGTTCTGTGAAGGTATCTAGAGGAGAATTGGAAAAGATGGATTGAATGGGAATGTGGATTGATATGGTTTAAACAAGCAACAGGAGAAATCTATGTGTTAAGAAAAAAAAGAAGAGGAAAAAGGGGGGGAAGAGGAAAACAGTGAAGACTGAGATGTTTTCCAGCACCTTCCCCCGTCTTGTCCTCCAGTGTTGCCAGCTGACCCAGGGACAGCTGTGGATCCCCTGTATCCTCACCTTCCAGAGCAAAGGGATCAGGGAAATGCTGTTCCTACAGCTCCACCTGAGAATAACAGTGGTGTAGGGGGAAGGAAGTAGCATATATCACCCCCTAGAACTAGAAGGGGTCTCGAGAATCCACGCCCGGGGTGGGGGGGCAATAAGGAGAGTCAAGAGTCTTTGACAACAGGGGATGGATGGATTGTGTTGGTGTGCTGGAACAGAATTGGTTAATGGAGAGTGTGGAGAGATATGGTTGAAGCAGAGACCAGGAGTGGAGGTGCAGGACCAGGAGCACTGGCTGGTGGCCTGTGAGGCTGCTGGGACTCAGCACTGGGCAGTGCCTGACCCCACCAGTCCTGGGCAGGGGCAGCAGCAGCTGCCGGCCCTTTGAGGCTGCAGGACGCCCTGGCCGCCTGTGGTGATGCCGGCCGTGCCCGCCGGGAGCACTGGAGCGGGGATGAGCTGTTTGGACAATGTGGCAGGACAGGGACTGGCTCTGGTATTCGGTGTGTGGTAAATAGAGTGAGCACAAGGAGGAAAGGTGAAGGTGATGGCCTTTTTCAGGCCAAAGAGGGAAAAACCGCAAGGCCCAAGGGGTCCCCCGGGACAGAGGGGACGGGATCGGGCACAAGGACATGGCAGAGGCTTTCTCTCCCGAGCAGGGGAGACCCACGCCAAACAGCGGTTGGGAAAGGATCTGTGTGCTGTCTTCAGGGCGTAGGACACTGAAAATGGCAATGTCTGCAAAAAAGCCAAAACCAGCTGGATTGTCGAGAAAGTCCAGAAGATAAGAGAAATGGATTGTTAAGAGTGTCAAAAGCTCTCATTATATCCACCAACCTAGAGCCGTTGTCAACTTTTAAAGTGAGTCTGGATCGAGGAGAGGTGTGTGTCTTAGTAAAAAGAAAGACCTCTCGATTCACCTTAATTTTTATCCCCGAGGGGGAAAATTGTCTAAAGAATTTTTTTGATCGTTCAAAGGAGTTGTGAGAATTGTGGTTTCTTCTGTGGGCTCAGAAGTTTGAACACATCCTTCTCTGAAAGAATTGCAAAAATTGTAGTAAATTAATTTGGAGATTTAATTAATTTGTCTACATGAAGTTTTGTGCAGAGCTGAATAACTCCAGTTTAGAGGAGACCACACCCCTCTGCTTTTTGTATGTTTTGTTGTAAAAAGCCAGAATTGGCAAATTTTAGTTATGAAGCCAATGCTGCAAGTCATACCTTGTGGAGAACACCCCCACCAGTCTGTGGTTTGTTGTGGCCCTAAAGCAAATTCTGTAGCTGCAACCTTGTGAAGATAGTGTCCTATGGAAAGCCTGTGTGTTTGTTATGCACTTCCTCTGTGGAAGTTATGGGAAAACTTTAAAGGAAAGTATTTTGTTTCTTTCCTTAATAAAAGTTTTAAATGTTAAAAGTTATAAAATGTTATAAATATTAGCGTTTCCTTAATAGAAGTTAATTTGTTAGTCACCTCCCTATGCCTAAGGTGGACTTGATGCAAAAATTGAGATAAGGAGTGGTTAGTTACTAAAAAATAAAGAAATGTAATGTAATTAGCTTGAAGCAGTGGCATTACTTGCTGCTGAACTAGATCATGTTTATACAAAGTCACCTGTTTTGTTTGGGCAAACTTTGCAAAAGAAAAATGTTAGGAGAGTTTGCTCCACCCTCAGAGGTTAAGATGTTGCAGTATGTGGATGATTTGCTGTTATCAGGGGAACAGGTGGAGATGGTTAAAAGAGCTACTGTGAAACTGCTTAAGTTTCGTGCTAAAAAAAAAAAAAAAAAAAAAAGGACTTAAAGTGTCCGAAAAGAAAGCACAGTTAGTAGTGTCAGGAAAATTAATCCACAAACACCAGAGGTTTATGTCCAAAAAGGAGACAGAGGAGTCCTTTTACTTTATTCGAATAAAGGGAGAGGCCATGGGGCATTCCCCTGGGGTCTCTCAAATTTTTGGAGGGCGCAGCCTCCTTTTTATCCTAATTCCCAGCCGCTTGTCCCTTCTCTCTTTCCCCATAGGCTGAGGTACTTGAGAGGTACAGGCATCCCAGAACGCCTGATACCGGTGGCGATACCTTCCCCCCCCCCCCAATACATAATCCCTTCTTAACTTTTATGGAATTCATAGTGTTCTTTCAGTGCCCTTTTGATCTTCTACTGGACTCCATCTCATTGTTTCTGTTGTCTCTCACTGATAGTTACATCTAATCAACTGACCCACAGCTTGTTTGTAAAGACAAGCTCATCATTCCTCTCAGTAGTGAAAAAAGTCAAATATTTAAGACATATTTTAACTGGAGGGTTACGGTGTATTGATCCAGAAAGAATACAAGGAATTCTACAAGTACCATTACCCCAAACAAAAAGGGAATTACGGCAGTTTTTAGGGTTAGTGGGATACTGCCGAGTATGGATAGAAGACTTTTCTGTTGTGGCCAGACCTTTATATGGCTTTTTAACACAAGACAGTCCTAATGTTGTGGTATAGACACCAGAAGGTGAGCAAAACTTTAAAAAAATTTAAAAGACAAATTGGTTAAAGCCCCAGTCCTAGCTCTTCCAGATATAGAAAAAGAATTTGAATTATATGTAGATGTTACACAAGGCCATGCAAAAGGAATTTTGGTTCAAGAGCATGGGGGAACACAGAGACCTGTTGCTTATTTTTCAAAAATGTTAGACCCGGTGGCCAGAGGCTGGCCCCATTGTTTGCAAAACTGTGCAGCCACAGCTCTGATGGTCACTGAGGCTAGAAAGCTGACAAGGGGGGGTTATCTGATTGTTAAAGTTTCACACCAGATTAAAGCTTTGTTAACTGAGAGAGCCTCTAAGTGGATGACCAGCTATCAGTTGTTACAATATGAGATGTGTCTATTAGAACAGGAGGATTTAGAATTTAAAAGCAAGGAAGGTTTTAACCCAGCCTCCTGTTTGAATGGCCCTGAAGAGGGGAGCCAAGGCAA
>CM076539.1:1736002-1904147 GCA_038429875.1 Poecile montanus | reverse complement strand
TTCTGTCCCCTGGTGTCACCCTGTGTCACCCTGTGTCACCCCGTGTCACCCTGTGTCACCCCGTGTCACCCCGTGTCACTCTGTGTCACCCTGTGTCACCCCGTGTCACCCTGTGTCACCCCGTGTCACACCGTGTCACCCTGTGTCACCCTGTGTCACCCTGTGTCACCCCGTGTCACCCCGTGTCACTCTGTGTCACCCTGTGTCACTCTGTGTCCCGACCCTGTGTCACCCCGTGTCACTCTGTGTCACCCTGTGTCACCCCGTGTCACCCTGTGTCACCCCGTGTCACCCCCCCGTGTCACTCTGGTGTCACCCTGGTGTCACTCTGTGTCACCCTGTGTCACCCCCGTGTCACCCCGTGTCACCCTGTGTCACCCTGTGTCACCCTGTGTCACCCCGTGTCACCCCTGTGTCACCCTGTGTCACCCCGTGTCACCCCGTGTCACCCTGTGTCACCCTGTGTCACCCCGTGTCACCCTGGTTGTCCCTGTGTCACCCACACCTTCCTGCGCTGCAAGGACGAGGTGAGGCCACGCCCCTGTCCCCCCTGTCCCCCTCCTTCTGTCCCCTGGTGTCACCCCGTGTCACCACCCGTGTCACCCTGTGTCACCCCGTGTCACCCTGTGTCACCCTGTGTCACCCTGTGCCACCCTGTGTCACCCTGTGTCACCCACACCTTCCTGCGCTGCTAAGGACGAGGTGAGGCCACGCCCCCTGCACCTGAGCCACGCCCCTGTCACCTCTGTCACCCTCCTTCTGTCCCTGGTGTCACCCCGTGTCACCCCGTGTCACCCCGTGTCACCCCGTGTCACCCTGTGTCACCCCGTGTCACCACCGTGTCCACCTGTGTCACCCCGTGTCACCCCGTGTCACCCTGTGTCACCCTGTGTCACCCACACCTTCCTGTGTTGCAAGGACGAGGTGAGGCCACACCCCTGGCCATGCCCCCCTGTCAATCACCCTGGCCACGCCCCCTGTCATTCACCCCTGGCCACGCCCCCTGTCAATCACCTGGTCACGCCCCCTGATAATCAACAGGCCACGCCCCCTGTCAATCACCTGGGCCATGCCCCTGCACCTGTGCCCCTCCCCATCGCTGGTGACGGTCCTGGTGGTCACTCAGGGGTCACTCAGGGTCAGGGGTCACTCAGGGGTCACTCAGTGGTCAGTGGTCACTCAGCGGTCACTCAGGGGTCACTCCCCTCGTGGTGGTCATCGGTGTTGTGTCTGTGCTGCTGAGCGCCCTGTCCTGGTGACCAACACACTGACCATCAGTTGTGTCATGGTGACCACACACTGACCATCCCTGGTGACCACCACTGACCATCACCTTCATCATGGTCACCACACACTGACCATCAGTTGTGTCATGGTGACCACACACTGACCATCCCTGGTGACCACCACTGACCATCACCTTCATCATGGTCACCACACACTGACCATCAGCTCTGACCCCACTGAGCACACACTGACCATCATCTCCATCATGGTGACCACACACTGACCATCACCCCTGTCATGGTGACCACACACTGACCATCCCTGGTGACCACCACTGACCATCACCCCTGTCATGGTGACCACACACTGACCATCCCTGGTGACCACCACTGACCATTCCTGGTGACCACCACTGACCATCACCCCTGTCATGGTGACCACACACTGACCATCTCTGGTGACCACCACTGACCATTCCTGGTGACCACACACTGACCATTCCTGGCCTGGCGACCACACACTGACATCACCCCTGTCATGGTGACCCACACATTGACCATCCCTGGTGACCACCACTGACCATCAGCTCCATTTTGGTGACCAGCACTGACCATCCCTGGTGACCACCACTGACCATTCCCGGTGATCACACACTGACCATCTCTCCTCAGCCCATCTCCCCACTGACCACTGCCCATCTCCCACCCTCCTGCCCATCTCCCCAGCCCCCTGCCATCTCCTCCCTGCCCATCTCCCCACTGCCCATCTCCCCCCCTGACCACTGCCCATCCCCCCACCCCCCTGCCCATCTCCCCACCCCCCTGCCCATCTCCCCCCTGCCCATCTCCCCCCTGCCCATCCCCCCACCCCCTGCCATCTCCCCCTGCCCATCCCCCCACCCCCTGCCATCTCCCCACCCCCCTGCCCATCTCCCCCCTGCCCATCTCCCCCCTGCCCATCCCCCCACCCCCTGCCCATCTCCCCACCCCCCTGCCCATCTCCCCCCTGCCCATCCCCCCACCCCCCTGACCATTCCCCCACCTCCTGCCCATCTCCCCACCCCCCTGCCCATCTCCCCCACTGATCGCTGCCCATCTCCCCCCTGACCACTGCCCATCTCCCCACCCCCCTGCCCATCTCCCCACCCCTCCTGCCCATCCCCCCACTGCCCATCCCCCCACCCCCCTGACCATCTCCCCACCCCCCTGCCCATCTCCCCCCGTCCATCTCCCCGCTGACCACTGCCCATCTCCCACCCCACTGCCCATCTCCCCACCCCACTGCCCATCTCCCCACCCCACTGCCCATCTCCCCCCTGACCACTGCCCATCTCCCCCCCTGCCCATCCCCCCACCCCCCTGACCATTCCCCCACCCCCCTGCCCATCTCCCCCACTGACCGCTGCCCATCTCCCCCCTGACCACTGCCCATCTCCCCCCTGCCCATCCCCCCCACTGCCCATCTCCCCAGCCCCCCTGCCCATCTCCCCACCCCACTGCCCACCTCCCCACCCCACTGACCATCTCCCCACCCCCCTGCCCATCTCCCCCCTGACCACTGCCCATCTCCCACTGCCCATCTCCCCACCCCCCTGCCCATCTCCTCCCTGCCCATCTCCCCACCCCACTGACCATCTTCCACCCCCGTGACCATTCCCTGTCCTGGTGGCCACACACTGCCCATCTCCCCACCTCCCTGCCCATCTCCCCACCCCCCCTGCCCATCTCCCCACCCCCCTGCCCATCTCCCCGCCTGCCCATCTCCCCACCCCCCCTGCCCATCTCCCCCTGACCACTGACCATCTTCCCCCCTGCCCATCTCCCCACCCTCCTGCCCATCTCCCCACCCCCCTGACCATTCCCCCACTCTCCTGCCCATCTCCCCACTCTCCTGCCCATCTCCCCCCTGCCCATCTCCCCACCCCCCTGACCATCCCCCCACCCCACTGCCCATCTCCCCCCTGACCACTGACCATCTCCCCACCCCCCTGCCCATTTCCCCACCTCCCTGACCATCTCCCCCCTGACCATCTCTCCACCCCCCTGCCCATCTCCCCACCCCCCTGCCCATCTCCCCCCGTCCATCTCCCCGCTGACCGCTGTCCGTTGTTGTCCCCGCAGACGACGGCCATCGAGGGCCGGGCCGAGGACCTGGGTCAGGAGGAGGTGGTGCAGCGCTGCATGCGCAAACCAGCCCTGGCTCGAGCGCCTCTTCGACTCCTTCAGCGACCTCCTGGCCCAGGCGCGCGCCAAGTGCGCCTGAGACCCCCCCCAAAACACGGGGAACCCCCCCAGAAACACCCCAGAACCTGAGACCCTCCCCAAAAACACCCCAGAACCTGAGACCCTCCCCCAAAACACGGGGAACCCCCCCAGAACACCCCAAAACCTGAGACCCTCCCCAAAAACACGGGGAACCCCCCCAAAAACACGGGGAACCCCCCCGGAACTCCCCAAAAACACGGGGAACCCCCCCAGAACACCCCAAAACATGGGAACCCCCCCCCAGAACTCCCCAGAACACGCAAAACACGGGGAACCCCCCCAAAAACACCCCAGAACACGGGGAACCCCCCCAGAACACCCCAGAACACGGGGAACCCCCCCCCAGAAACACCCCAAAACACGGGGAACCCCCCAAAAACACGGGGAATCCCCCGGAACACCCCAAAACCTGGGGAACCCCCCCAGAAACACCCCAAAACACGGGGAACCCCAAAAAAAACACGGGGAATCCCCCCCCCTGGAACTCCCCCCAAAACCTTGGGAACCCCCTGGAACTCCCCCAAAACCTGGGGGAACCCCCCCAGAACACCCCAAAACCTGGGAACCCCCCCTGAACTCTCCAAAAACACGGGGAAAGTCCCCAAAAACATGGGGATCCCCCCCAAAAAAACACGGGGAACCCCCAAAAACACGGGGATCCCCCCCCAAAACCACCGGGGATCCCCCCTGGAACTCCCAAAAACCTGGGGACCCCCCAGAACTCCCCAAAAACACGGGGGAACCCCCAAAAATACGGGGAACCCCCCTGAACACCCCAAAACCTTGGGGAACCCCCCCCAAACATGGGGAACCCCTCCATGAAAAGCTCAGAGCGAATGGAGCCCTGCCCTGCCTCCCCCTCCCAAAATGTGGGGGAGTGACCCCAAAATATGGGGGAGTCACCCTAAAATCTGGGGGGGATGGACCCCAAAATCTGGGGGGATGGACCCCAAAATCTGGGGGGGACACACCTCAAAATCTGGGGGGGTGGACCCCAAAATCTGGGGGATGGACCCCCAAGATGTGGGGGAGACACCCCAAAATGTGGGGGGACACACCTCAAAATATGGGGGGGACACACCCTAAAATATGGGGGATGGACCCAAAATATGGGGGGGAGCCACCCTAAAATATGGAGGAGTCACCCCAAAATTTGGGGGGACACACCTCAAAATATGGGGGAGCCACCCTAAAATGTGGGGGATGGACCCCAAAATCTGGGCGAGATGGACCCCAAAATATGGGGGAGTTCACCCCAAAATCTGGGGGACCCCTCCCAAAATGTGGGGGACCCCTCCCCAAAAACGCAGCGGGACCATCCCAAAAGCTCCCTGGAAATGGGGGGGGGGGTGGGGGGGATCCCGGGATTTGGGGGGACCCTAAAATTTGGGGGGACCCCCCCCCCCACCCCAATTTAAAAACCCCGGGGGGGACGTCCCCAAAGGAGGGGGAGTGGGAGGGAAATCCCTGAAGGGGGGGGGAGGGCACCCCAAAAAAACCGGGACCACCCCCAAAATTGGGTAGACACCTCCCCCTCCCCCAAATTTGGGGATCCCCCCCCCCCCTTTCTCTCTTTTTGGGGGGCATTTCTTTATTAGGGACCCCCCCCCAAAATGACCCCAAAAGGGTCTTTTTGTCCCCCCCCCTTTTCTTTGGGGGGCTCTGGCAGAGGCGCAGGGACCCCCCCTCAAATTCAAAAAACCAAGAGGGGGTGTCCCGACCCCCACCCAAAAAAGGGGGGGCCCCCCCAAAACCGCCCCTCCCCCTCCCCTATTTATATATATGTATAAATGTCTATTAGCACCCCCCCATTTCTGCCTGGGGGGGGGAGGGGGCGATTTTGGGGGTGGGGGGGTCCCTAATTTGGGGTGTGGGGGAGGGGGGGACCCCAACACTTGTGTGTTCCCCCCCCCCCTCAACCCGATTTTTTTTTGGGGGGGGGGGGTTCGGCCAAAATTTGCCCCTCCCCCCCCTCACCGGGACCACCCCTCACTCCCCTCCCCTCCCCCCCCTCGAGGGGGACTTGTATATAAATTTGGGGG
Organism: Poecile montanus; assembly: GCA_038429875.1. Taxonomy (NCBI): domain Eukaryota; kingdom Metazoa; phylum Chordata; class Aves; order Passeriformes; family Paridae; genus Poecile; species Poecile montanus. Next base: position 1,898,614 of record CM076539.1, on the reverse strand, counting down.
GGGGGAGGGGCAGAAATGGAGGAGGGGAGGGGTCAAAGGGGGGGGAGGGGCTCTGCCAAAATGGGGGAGGGGTCCCCAAAAATCACCATCAGCCCCCTCCCCTCACCCCCAACCCCCCAACCCCCCCTCCCCCCCACCGAGCTATTTATTGCCAAGTCGCCCCACCCCCACCCCCGGATGAATTTGGGGAGGGGGCGTTAAAAGGGAGTGGAAAAAAACCCCTCCCCCCCCTCCCCCCGGATTTTTTTTTTTTTTTTTTTTTTGGGGGGGGGGATGGGGTGGGAGGACCCCTCCCCCCTTTTTATCTCTTCCCCCACCCCCACCCCCCCTCCCCGGGATTTTGGGGAGGGGGCTGTAAATAGTGTACATGGTCAAAGTCTCTATGTATCATATTGTATTTGCCCCCCCAAAACCCCCTCCCCCCACCCCCGGGGGGGGTCGCATTTGCCCCCCCCCGGGGCAGTTCCCCCTCCCCCACCCCCCCCCCAGGGGCATTTATACCCCTCCCCCCCCCTCAATTTACCCCCCTCCCTGGGTGGGGTCGAATTTCCTCCCCTCCCCCCCCCCAGGTGTCCAACACAGCCCCTCCCCCACCCGGAGGGGGGGGGATTTACCCCTCCCCCCCCCCCCTTTAGCGCATAACCCCCCCCTCAATTTTTGGGGGGCTGGGGGCTTCTCCCCTCCCCTCCCCCAACCTCCCCATTTTATTTTTTTTTTTTGTTTGTTTATTTCGGGGTTTTTTTTAATTATTATTATAATTATTATTATATATATTTGGGGGGGGGAGGGGCGCCCCTTTCCCCCCCCGATCCGCCCCTCCCCCCCTTTTTTCCCCTCCCCCCCCCCGAGGGGTTTTTGAGGGGGGATGGGGGGGGGGGGATTTGAGGGGTTCTTTCCCCCCCCCCTCCCCGAAACCCCCTCCCCATTTTCTACGGTGTATCGTGACGGGCGTGTCGTGGGTGTTGCCGAGACCTTTTTATCGTTCCCGAGGCTCCGCGAGTTTTTTTTGGGGTGAAAATGGGGGAATTTGGGGGTGGGGGAGGTGCAGATTTTTGGGGGAGTCACTCAAATTTTGGGGGGTCAAATTTGAGGGTCCCGTCGTGGGCCAAGGGGGGGTTTCAGAATTTGGAGAGATGGTGAAAATTGGGTTCAGATTTTGGGGGGTTTACAAGAGTTGGGAGGGTCTTGGGGTCTGATTTTTTTGGGGGGCGTTCACACAATTTTGGGAGGGGGTTAAAATTTTGGAGTTCATATTTGGGAGGGTTCGGATTTGGGGGGTTTAAAATTTCGGAGTTTATATTTGGGAGGGCTCAGATTTGGGGATTCTCAGGATTTGGGGAGAGGGAGGCCCGGGATTCCCAAAATACACAAACACACACCCAAGCATGGACCCCAAAACTCCTGAGGGGAGCAAGCAAAGACAGAACCACCCAAAGCACTTTTCTCACCATTTTTTCCCTTTTTTACTCACATTTCCCACCCTTTTCCCCTCAAGTTTCCCACTTTTCCTCTCACATTTCCCTTCATTTTCGGCCTCACGTTGCCTGCTTTTTCCCCACGCTTTTACACCCATTTTCCCTCCCATTTCCCATCTTTTTCCCCTCATTTTTTTCCCCTTTCCTCCCCTTTCCGTTTCATACCTTTTCTTCCTCTCGTTTCCTGTCGTTTTCACTGAGGTTTACCGTCCTTTTTGCCTTCCATTTCCTGCCTTTTCTCCCCTCACGCTCCCCGCCATCTTGTCCCCTCACGTTTTCCCGCCCTTTTTCTCCCCTCACGTTTTCCCGCCCTTTTTCTCCCCTCACGTTTTCCCGCCCTTTTTCTCCCCTCACGTTTTCCCGCCCTTTTTCTCCCCTCACATTTTCCCACCCTTCTCACATTTCCCACTCAAAATTCTCACTTTTTCCCCCAAAATCTCCCTGCAATTTAACATTAATTGCCTCCAAAACGACGCACTTTGCTGGTACCCGTGTGGCGCGGCCGTTTTCTACAGACAATTAAAGCAGGTTACTCTCTTTAAAAAGCTAATATAGGTCTAAGTAATACATACAAAATATATCTTTAATACATATATATATATAATAATATATAACTCGTTTATATTTACATATATAAAATATATACATAAGGGAATGAACTTTTTAGAGCTGTAGTTGGTACTAAAAACCTGTTTGGCCCAGCCACGCCGAATCATCTCCGAGCCCTCAGGATTCTCCTCTCTGGCCCTCAACATTTCAAATTCTGAGACTGAATCATCTCCAAGCGTTTTAGACAGTTTGAGCCCTCAGGATTCTCCTCTCTGGCCTTCAATATTTCAAATTCTGTGACAAAAGCAAAGCCCAAATGAGCCCCGAGGATGATGAGAAGGGGGGGATTCGCCCCACCACAAAAGTTCTGACCTTTCTGCCCACAGGTGAGCTCCAAGCGGGCACATCCAGAGCCATAAAACGTCATTTTCCATCAAAAATGGCGTAAAAAACGTCCCAGCAGCTTCCCCAGGCCTGGGGGGGGGGTCTCCAGTTTTCATTTTGAGTCTGGGGGAGGCACGAGGAGGCCTGAGGGGGGCGGGCAGCTCCGCCATTTTGGGACGAGGTTAATCCCGACCGCGCCTCAGGTGAGGGTTTTTGGGAACCCCCAAAAAAAGGGAAAGGAATTTTGGGAATCACCTCGGGAAATCAGGGCGGGCTTTTCCACAGCCGAGGGTCCGGCGGTGTCGGCGTCCCCGTGGCGGCTCAGCGGCAGCAGCGGCACCAGCGGTGCAGGAGCCCCGGTGGCGGCCGCCGCTGCCGCAGGGAGTCGAGGAGCAGAGCGGTCTGAGCCGCCAGGCAGCGGATGGAGGCGTCCTTGTCCAGCGTCTTCATCCGGTCCAGGGCTCCAGGAGGAACGGGGAGAGCAGGGATGAGACCCCCAGGAACCCCCCTGAGACACCCAGGAACCCCCCTGAGACCCCCAGAAACCCCAGAGACCCCTCAGAGACTCCTGAGACCCCCAGGAACCCCGCAGAGACCCCCAGGAACCCCCCTGAGACCCCCAGGAACCCCCCTGAGACCCCCAGAAACCACTGAGACTCCTCAGAGACCCCCAGAAACCCTGCAGAGACCCCTGAGACCCCCAGAAACCCTCCTGAGACCCCTCAGAGACTCCTGAGACCCCCAGAAACCCCGCAGAGACCACCCAGAAACCCCCCTGAGACCCCTGAGAGACCCCCAGAAACCCCTCAGAGACCACCCAGAAACCCCCCTGAGAGACCTCAGGGACCCCTCAGAAACCTGTGAGACCCCACAGAAACCCCTCAGAGACCCAAGACCCCTCACAGACCCTTCAGAGATCCCAGAGACCCCTCAGAGACCCCTCAGAAGCCACTGAGACCCCTCTGAGACCCCTCTGAGACCCCTCTGAGACCCCTGAGAACCCTCAAAAACCCCTCAGAGATCCCAGAGACCCCTCAGAGCACCCTGAGACCCCTCAGAGACCCCTCAGAGACCCCTCAGACCCCTCAGAGACCCCTGAGACCCCCCAGAGAACCCTGAGACGCCTCAGAGACCCCTCAAAAACCCCTCAGAGACCCCTCAGAGATCCCAGAGACCCCTCAGAAACCTGTGAGACCCCACAGAAACCCCTCAGAGACCCCAGAGACCCCCCAGAGACCCCTGAGACCCTTCAGAGACCCCTGAGACCCCTCAGAGACTCCTCAGAGATCCCAGAGACCCCTCAAAGATGCCAGAGACCCCTCAGAGACCCCTAAGAAACCTGTGAGACCCCACAGAAACCCCTCAGAGACCCCTGAGACCCTTCAGAGACCCCTCAGAGACCCCTCAGAGATCCCAGAGACCCCTCAGAAACCACTGAGACCCTTCAGAGACCCCTCAGAGACCCCTCAAAGACCCCTGAGATCCCTCTGAGACCCCTGAGACCCCTCAGAGACCCCTGAGAACCCTCAAAAACCCCTCAGAGATCCCAGAGACCCTTCAGAGACCCCTCAGAGATCCCTGAGATCCCTCTGAGACCCCTGAGATCCCTCTGAGACCCCTGAGACCCCTCAGAGACCCCTCAAAAACCCCTCACAGACCCCTCAGAGACCTCAGAGACCCCTCAGGAACCCGTGAGACCCCCCAGAGACCCCTGAGACCCCTCAGAGACCCCTCAAAAACCCCTCAGAGACCCCTCAGAGACCCCTGAGACCCCCCAGAGAACCCTGAGACCCCTCAGAGACCCCTCAAAAACCCCTCAGAGACCTCTCAGAGACCTCAGAGACCCCTCTGAGCACCCTGAGACCCCTCAGAGACCACTCAGAGACCTGTGAGACCCCTCAGAGACCCCTCAGAGATCCCAGAGACCCCTCAGAGACCCCTCAGAAGCCACTGAGACCCTTCAGAGACCCCTCAGAGATCCCTGAGACCCCTCTGAGACCCCTGAGACCCCTCAGAGACCCCTCAGAAACCACTGAGACCCTTCAGAGACCCCTCAGAGATCCTTGAGACCCCTCAGAGACCCCTCTGAGACCCCTGAGATCCCTCTGAGACCCCTCAGAGACCCCTGAGAACCCTCAGAGACCCCTCAAAAACCCTCAGAGACCCCTCAGAGATCCCAGAGACCCCTCTGAGACCCCTCTGAGACCCCTGAGATCCCTCTGAGACCCCTGAGACCCCTCAGAGACCCCTGAGACCCTTCAGAGACCCCTCAGAAACCCCTCAGAGACCCCTCAGAAACCACTGAGACCCCTCAAAAACCCCTCACAGACCCCTGAGATCCCTCAGAGACCTCTCAGAGACCCCCCAGAAACCCCTGAGACCCCTCAGAGACCCCTCAAAAACCCCTCAGAGACTCCTAAGACCCCTCAGAGACCCCTCAGAAACCACTGAGACCCTTCAGAGACCCCTCAGAGATCCTTGAGACCCCTCACAGACCCCTCTGAGACCCCTGAGACCCCTCAAGACCCCTGAGAACCCTCAGAGACCCCTCCAAAACCCCTCAGAGACCCCTCAGAGACCTCAGAGATCCCTCAGAGACCCCTCAGAGATCCCAGAGACCCCTCAGAGACCCCTCAGAAACCTGTGAGACCCCACAGAAACCCCTCAGAGACCCCTGAGACCCTTCAGAGATCCCTGAGACCCCTCAGAGACCCCTCAAAAACCCCTCAGAGACCCCTCAGAGACCCCTCAGAAACCCCTCAGAAACCCCTCACAGACCCCTCAGAGACCCCTCAGAGATCCCAGAGACCCCTCAGAAACCCCTCAGAGACCCCTGAGACCCCTGAGATCCCTCTGAGACCCCTGAGACCCCTCAGAGACCCCTGAGACCCTTCAGAGACCCCTCAGAAACCCCTCAGAAACCCCTCAGAGATCCCAGAGACCCCTCAGAGACCCCTGAGAACCCTCAGAGACCCCTGAGATCCCTCAGACCCCTCAGAGACCCCTGAGACCCCCCAGAGAACCCTGAGACCCCTCAGAGACCCTTCAAAAACCCCTCAGAGACCCCTCAGAGATCCCAGAGACCCCTCAGAGATCCCAGACATCCCTCAGAGACCCCTCAGAAACCTGTGAGACCCCACAGAAACCCCTCAGAGACCCCTCAGAGACCCCTGAGATCCCTCTGAGACCCCTGAGACCCCTCAAGACCCCTGAGAACCCTCAGAGACCCCCCAGAGACCCTTCAGAGACCCCTCAGAGACCCCTCAAAGATGCCAGAGACCCCTCTGAGACCCCTAAGAAACCTGTGAGACCCCTCACAGACCCCTCAGAGACCCCTGAGACCCTTCAGAGACCCCTCAGAAACCCCTCAGAGACCCCCCTGAGACCCCTCAGAGACCCCTCAGAAACCTCTGAGACCCCTCAGAGACCCCCCTGAGACCCCTCAGAGACCCCCCTGAGACCCCTGGCTCCTCACTCACCCAGCAGAACCTCGGCCAGGGTCTCCTCGCCCCGCTCCGTCAGGTGCCGCGCCGCCACCCCTGCGCCCACAGAGCAAAGGTGGCCACCAAAACCACCCCTGTGGCCACCAAAACCACCCGTGTGGCCACCAAAACCACCCCTGTGGCCACCAAAACCACCCGTATGGCCACCAAAACCACCCCTGTGGCCACCAAAACCACCCGTGTGGCCACCAAAACCACCCCTGTGGCCACCAGGGGAGACCCCCCGGGGCTGGGTGGAGAGGAGGGGGACAGAGATGTCCCAAGATGGACCCCGAGGGTTGAGGGACCACCAAGATGGACCCCGAGGGTTGGACCAAGGTGGACCCCGAGGGTTGAGGGACCACCAAGGTGGACCCTGAGGGTTGAGGGACCACCAAGGTGGACCCTGAGGGTTGAGGGACCACCAAGGTGGACCCCGAGGGTTGAGGACCACCAGGGTGGACCCTGAGGGTTGAGGGGACCACCAAGATGGACCCCGAGGGTTGCACCAAGATGGACCCCAAGGGTTGAGGGACCACCAAGGTGGACCCTGAGGGTTGCACCAAGATGGACCCCGAGGGTTGAGGGGACCACCAAGGTGGACCCCAAGGGTTGGACCAAGATGGACCCTGAGGGTTGAGGACCACCAAGGTGGACCCCGAGGGTTGGACCAAGATGGACCCCGAGGGTCATGAGGACCACCAAGGTGGACCCTGAGGGTTGGACCAAGATGGTCCCCGAGGGTTGAGGGACCACCAAGATGGACCTCGAGGATTGTGAGGACCACCAAGGTGGACCCCGAGGGTTGGACCAAGGTGGACCCCAAGGGTTGAGGACCACCAAGATGGACCCCAAGGGTTGAGAGAGCACCAAGATGGACCCTGAGGGTTGAGGGACCACCAAGGTGGACCTCGAGGGTTGGACCAAGGTGGACCCCGAAGGTTGAGAGACCACCAAGATGGACCCCGAGGGTCATGAGGACCACCAAGGTGGACCCCGAGGGTCATGAGGACCACCAAGGTGGACCCTGAGGGTTGTGAGGACCACCAAGATGGATCCCGAGGGTTGGACCAAGATGGACCCCAAGGGTTGAGGGACCACCAAGGTGGACCCTGAGGGTTGGACCAAGATGGACCCTGAGGGTTGAGGACCACCAAGATGGACCCCAAGGGTTGGACCAAGATGGACCCCGAGGGTTGAGAACCACCAAGGTGGACCCCGAGGGTTGGACCAAGGTGGACCCCGAGGGTTGTGAGGACCACCAAGATGGACCCTGAGGGTTGCACCAAGGTGGACCCCGAAGGTTGAGGGACCACCAAGGTGAACCCTGAGGGTCATGAGGACCACCAAGGTGGACCCTGAGGGTTGAGGATCACCAAGATGGACCCTGAGGGTTGGACCAAGATGGACCCTGAGGGTTGCACCAAGGTGGACCCCGAGGGTTGAGGACCACCAAGGTGGACCCCAAGGGTTGGACCAAGATGGACCCTGAGGGTTGAGGGACCACCAAGATGGACCTCGAGGATTGTGAGGACCACCAAGGTGGACCCTGAGAGTTGAGGGACCACCAAGATGGATCCTGAGGGTTGTGAGGACCACCAAGATGGACCCCGACGGTTGAGGGGACCACCAAGGTGGACCCCAAGGGTTGGACCAAGATGGACCCCAAGGGTTGAGGACCACCAAGATGGACCCTGAGGGCTGTGAGGACCACCAAGATGGACCCCGAGGGTTGAGGGACCACCAAGATGGACCCCGAGGGTTGAGGGACCACCAAGATGGACCCCGAGGGTCATGAGGACCACCAAGGTGGACCCTGAGGGTTGTGAGGACCACCAAGGTGGACCCTGAGGGTTGCACCAAGATGGACCCCGAGGGTTGAGGACCACCAGGATGGACCCCGAGGGTTGAGGGACCACCAAGATGGACCCCGAGGGTTGTGAGGACCACCAAGATGGACCCTGAGGGTTGAGGACCACCAAGGTGGACCCCAAGGGTTGTGAGGACCACCAAGATGGACCCCGACGGTTGAGGGGACCACCAAGGTGGACCCCGAGGGTTGAGAGACCACCAAGATGGACCCTGAGGGTTGGACCAAGATGGACCCCGAGGGTTGGACCAAGATGGACCCCGAGGGTTGGACCAAGATGGACCCCGAGGGTTGGACCAAGATGGACCCCGAGGGTTGAGGACCACCAAGATGGACCCCGAGGGTTGAGGACCACCAAGATGGACCCCGAGGGTCATGAGGACCACCAAGGTGGACCCTGAGAGTTGAGGGACCACCAAGATGGACCCTGAGGGTTGGACCAAGGTGGACCCCGAGGGTTGAGGGGACCACCAAGATGGACCCTGAGGGTCATGAGGACCACCAAGGTGGACCCTGAGGGTTGCACCAAGATGGACCCCAAGGGTTGGACCAAGGTGGACCCCGAGGGTTGAGGGGACCACCAAGGTGGACCCCAAGGGTTGGACCAAGGTGGACCCCGAGGGTTGAGGGACCACCAAGATGGACCCCGAGGGTTGAGGACCACCAAGATGGACCCCGAGGGTTGGACCAAGGTGGACCCTGAGGGTTGAGGACCACCATGATGGACCCCGAGGGTTGGACCAAGATGGACCCCGAGGGTTGGACCAAGATGGACCCCAAGGGTTGAGGGACCACCAAGATCGACCCCGAGGGTTGGACCAAGATGGACCCTGAGGGTTGTGAGGACCACCAAGATGGACCCCGAGGGTTGGACCAAGGTGGACCCCGAAGGTTGTGAGGACCACCAAGATGGACCCCGAGGGTTGGACCAAGGTGGACCCCGAAGGTTGAGGGACCACCAAGATGGACCCCGAGGGTTGTGAGGACCACCAAGGTGGACCCCAAGGGTTGGACCAAGGTGGACCCCAAGGGTTGCACCAAGATGGACCCCGAGGGTTGAGGACCACCAAGGTGGACCCCGAGGGTTGAGGGACCACCAAGATGGACCCTGAGGGTTGCACCAAGGTGGACCCTGAGGGTTGAGGACCACCAAGGAGGACCCCGAGGGTTGCACCAAGATGGACCCTGAGGGTTGAGGGGACCACCAAGGTGGACCCCAAGGGTTGAGGGGACCACCAAGGTGGACCCCAAGGGTTGCACCAAGGTGGACCCCGAGGGTTGAGAACCACCAAGGTGGACCCCAAGGGTCATGAGGACCACCAAGATGGATCCCGAGGGTTGAGGGGACCACCAAGATGGACCCTGAGGGTTGAGGACCACCAAGGTGGACCCCGAGGGTTGTGAGGACCACCAAGGTGGACCCTCAGGGTTGTGAGGACCACCAAGATGGACCCCGAGGGTTGCACCAAGGTGGACCCCGAGGGTTGAGAGACCACCAAGATGGACCCCGAGGGTCATGAGGACCACCAAGATGGACCCCGAGGGTTGGACCAAGATGGACCCCGAGGGTTGGACCAAGATGGACCCCAAGGGTTGAGGGACCACCAAGATGGACCCCGAGGGTTGAGGGACCACCAAGATGGACCCCGAGGGTTGGACCAAGATGGACCCTGAGGGTTGTGAGGACCATCAAGATGGACCTCAAGGGTTGAGGGACCACCAAGATGGACCCCGAGGGTTGAGGACCACCAAGATGGACCCCGAGGGTTGGACCAAGATGGACCCCGAGGGTTGGACCAAGGTGGACCCTGAGGGTCATGAGGACCACCAAGATGGACCCCGAGGGTTGAGGGGACCACCAAGATGGACCCCGAGGGTTGAGGGGACCACCAAGGTGGACCCCGAGGGTTGAGGACCACCAAGATGGACCCCGAGGGTTGAGGGGACCACCAAGGTGGACCCCAAGGGTTGCACCAAGGTGGACCCCGAGGGTTGAGGACCACCAAGGTGGACCCCGAGGGTTGAGGGACCACCAAGGTGGACCCTCAGGGTTGTGAGGACCACCAAGATGGACCCTGAGGGTTGAGGGACCACCAAGATGGACCCCGAGGGTTGAGGACCACCAAGATGGACCCTGAGGATTGCACCAAGGTGGACCCCGAGGGTTGGACCAAGATGGACCCCGAAGGTTGAGGGACCACCAAGGTGAACCCCGAGGGTCATGAGGACCACCAAGGTGGACCCCGAGGGTTGAGGGGACCACCAAGATGGACCCCAAGGGTTGGACCAAGATGGACCCCAAGGGTTGAGGGACCACCAAGATGGACCCTGAGGCTTGAGGGGACCACCAAGATGGACCCCGAGGGTTGTGAGGACCACCAAGATGGACCCCGAGGGTTGTGAGGACCACCAAGATGGACCCCGAGGGTTGTGAGGACCACCAAGGAGGACCCCGAGGGTTGCACCAAGGTGGACCCTGAGAGTTGAGGACCACCAAGATGGACCCCAAGGGTTGGACCAAGATGGACCCCGAGGGTTGGACCAAGATGGACCCTGAGGGTTGAGGGGACCACCAAGATGGACCCTGAGGGTTGGACCAAGATGGACCCCAAGGGTTGGACCAAGATGGACCCTGAGGGTTGCACCAAGGTGGACCCCGAGGGTTGAGGACTCACCGATGAACCTGAGGGCCGCTTCTCTCACGGGAGCCTGAGGGTGGAGCAGGTAGGGCTGGCCGGCCCACACGAAGCGTTCGGCACCGCCGCGGCCGCGCTTGGCCAGCTGAGGAGAGCAGGAGGCCACGGCCACCGCTCAGTGACCCCGAGGAGGTGACACCGGAGCGAGGGACGGTGACAGAACCGCTCCCGACCCCGGAGCTTCGTCCTCACCAAACACTCGGCCGTTCTCCACGTCTGCTCCGTCTGCGCCAGCTCCCGCAGCTCCTTCCACCCGAGGAGATCCGCGATGGCCACCACGGCCGCCTTGGAGGCCTGGGGGACACAAGCCACGAGGTGACACCGGTAGCCATGAGGTGACACTGGTAGCCATGAGGTGACACCGGTAGCCATGAGGTGACACTGGTAGCCACGAGGTGACACCGGTAGCCATGAGGTGACACCAGTAGCCCTCACCCTGAGGGTCATCCTTGGAGGCCTGAGGGACACAAGCCACAAGGTGACACCGGTAGCCACAAGGTGACACCGATAGCCACGAGGTGACACCAGTAGCCACGAAGTGACACCGGTAGCCACAGGGTGACACTGGTAGCCACGAGGTGACACTGGTAGCCATCACCCTGAGGGCCATCCTTGGACGCCTGAGGGACACAAGCCACGAGGTGACACCGGTAGCCATGAGGTGACACCGGTAGCCACAAGGTGACACCAGTAGCCATCGCCCTGAGGGTCACCCACGGCGTCCTTGGAGGCCTGAGGGACACAAGCCACGAGGTGACACCGGTAGCCACAAGGTGACACCAGTAGCCATCACACTGAGGGTCACCCACGGCGTCCTTGGAGGCCTGAGGGACACAAGCCACGAGGTGACACCGGTAGCCACAAGGTGACACTGGTAGCCATGAGGTGACACTGGTAGCCATCACCCTGAGGGTCAGCCATGGAGGCCTGAGGGACACAAGCCACGAGGTGACACCGGTAGCCACAGGGTGACACCAGTAGCCATCAGCCTGAGGGTCAGCCATGGAGGCCTGAGGGACACAAGCCACGAGGTGACACTGGTAGCCACGAGGTGACACCGGTAGCCATGAGGTGACACCGGTAGCCACGAGGTGACACCGGTAGCCATCACCCTGAGGGTCACCCACGGTGTCCTTGGACACCTGAGGGACACAAGCCACGAGGTGACACCGGTAGCCACAGGGTGACACCGGTAGCCACGAGGTGACACCGGTAGCCACGAGGTGACACCAGTAGCCATCACCCTGAGGGTCATCCTTGGACACCTGAGGAACACAAGCCACGAGGTGACACCGGTAGCCACAAGGTGACACCAGTAGCCACCGCCCTGAGGGTCATCCTTGGACACCTGAGGGACACAAGCCATGAGGTGACACCGGTAGCCACAAGGTGACACCGGTAGCCATGAGGTGACACCGGTAGCCATGAGGTGACACCGGTAGCCACGAGGTGACACCGGTAGCCATGAGGTGACACCAGTAGCCACGAGGTGACACCAGTAGCCACGAGGTGACACCGGTAGCCACAAGGTGACACCAGTAGCCATGAGGTGACACCGGTAGCCATGAGGTGACACCGGTAGCCACAGGGTGACACCAGTAGCCATCACCCTGACGGCCATCCTTGGAGGCCTGGGGGACACAAGCCACGAGGTGACACCGGTAGCCACAGGGTGACACCAGTAGCCACGAGGTGACACCGGTAGCCACAAGGTGACACCAGTAGCCACGAGGTGACACCGGTAGCCACAAGGTGACACCAGTAGCCACGAGGTGACACCGGTAGCCACGAGGTGACACCAGTAGCCATCACCCTGAGGGTCATCCTTGGACACCTGAGGAACACAAGCCACGAGGTGACACCGGTAGCCACAAGGTGACACCAGTAGCCATCGCCCCTGAGGGTCATCCTTGGACACCTGAGGGACACAAGCCATGAGGTGACACCGGTAGCCACGAGGTGACACCGGTAGCCATGAGGTGACACCGGTAGCCATCACACTGAGGGTCATCCTTGGACACCTGAGGGACACAAGCCACAAGGTGACACCGGTAGCCATGAGGTGACACCAGTAGCCACAGGGTGACACCAGTAGCCATCACCCTGAGGGTCACCCACGGCGTCCTTGGACACCTGAGGGACACAAGCCACGAGGTGACACCGGTAGCCACAAGGTGACACCGGTAGCCACGAGGTGACACTGGTAGCCATCACCCTGAGGGTCACCCACGCTTCCTTGGAGGCCTGAGGGACACAAGCCACAAGGTGACACCGGTAGCCACAAGGTGACACTGGTAGCCACCACCCTGAGGGTCATCCTTGGACACCTGAGGGACACAAGCCACAAGGTGACACCGGTAGCCACAAGGTGACACCAGTAGCCACGAGGTGACACCAGTAGCCATGAGGTGACACCGGTAGCCACGAGGTGACACCGGTAGCCATCACCCCTGAGGGCCATCCTTGGAGGCCTGAGGGACACAAGCCACGAGGTCACACTGGTAGCCACGAGGTGACACCGGTAGCCACGAGGTGACACCGGTAGCCACAAGGTGACACCGGTAGCCACGAGGTGACACCGGTAGCCATGAGGTGACACCGGTAGCCACAAGGTGACACCAGTAGCCATGAGATGACACTGGTAGCCAAAAGGTGACACCAGTAGCCACAGGGTGACACCGGTAGCCATCGCCCTGAGGGTCACCCACGGCGTCCTTGGACACCTGAGGGACACAAGCCATGAGGTGACACCGGTAGCCACGAAGTGACACCGGTAGCCACGAGGTGACACCGGTAGCCACAAGGTGACACTGGTAGCCATCACACTGAGGGTCATCCTTGGACACCTGAGGGACACAAGCCACAAGGTGACACCAGTAGCCATGAGGTGACACCAGTAGCCACGAGGTGACACCGGTAGCCACAAGGTGACACCGGTAGCCACAAGGTGACACCGGTAGCCATAGCCCCGAGGGTCACCCACGCTTCCCTGGGTCAGGCTACTGATTATTTTTTTTTCCTCTAAAAAAATATTTTTAAAAAATACTTAAAATATTTAAAAATATTTTAAAAAATATTTAAAATATTTTTTAAAAATATTTTTGTTTCTCTATTTTTATTTCTGTATTTTTTTCTTTTTCTTCTTGGGTTTCTTTTTGGACTGAAATTTTTTTGGGGTTTTTCCCTGGTGGGGAGCTCTGCTTATCTCAGTTCTTAAAATTCAAAAAAATCTCTAAAGAGCTCATTAAAATCTCATTTCTTGTGTTTATTAACAGGGGAACACAAAAGTTAATAAAGTTTAATAATATGAAGTTAAATAATAATATGAAGATAAATAATAATATAAAGTTAAATAATAATATGAAATTCATGAGTGTGTTTTCATGGTGATACATGAGAATAAATGTTATAGTTAAATAATAATAAATGTTAAAGTTAAATAATAATAAATATTAAAGTTAAATAATAATATGAAATTAATGAGTGTGTTTTCATGGTGATACATGAGAATAAATGTTAAAGTTAAATAATAATATGAATTTAAATAATAATATGAAGATAAATAATAATATGAAGTTAAATAATAATATGAAGTTAAATAATAATATGAAATTCATGGGTGTGTTTTCATGGTGATGCCTGAAAATAAATGTTAAAGTTAAATAATAATGTGAATTTAAATAATAATATGAATTTAAATAATAATATGAATTTAAATAATAATATGAAATTAATGAGTGTGTTTTCATGGTGATACATGAGAATAAATGTTAAAGTTAAATAATAATAAATGTTAAAGTTAAATAATAATATGAAGTTAAATAATAATATGAAGTTAAATAATAATATGAAATTCACGACTGTGTTTTCACGGTGATGCATGAGAATAAATGTTAAATTTAAATAATAATAAATGTTAAATTTAAATAATAATAAATGTTAAAGTTAAATAATAATATGAAGTTAAATAATAATATGAATTTAAATAACAATATGAAGTTAATAATATGAAGTTAAATAATAATATGAAGTTAAATAATAATATGAAGTTAAATAATAATATGAAATTCACGGGTGTGTTTTCATGGTGATACATGAGAATAAATGTTAAAGTTCAATAATAATAAATGTTAAAGTTAAATAATAATATGAAATTAATAATATGAATTTAAATAATAATATGAAGATAAATAATAATATGAAGTTAATAATATGAAGTTAAATAATAATATGAAATTCATGAGAGTGTTTTCATGGTGATGCATGAGAAAAAATGTTAAATTTAAATAATAATAAATGTTAAAGTTAAATAATAATATGAAGTTAAATAATAATATGAAGTTAAATAATAATATGAAATTCACGGGTGTGTTTTCATGGTGATGCATGAAAATAAATGTTAAAGTTAAATAATAATGTGAATTTAAATAATAATATGAAATTAATGAGTGTATTTTCATGGTGATACATGAAAATAAATGTTAAATAATAATAAATATTAAAGTTCAATAATAATATGAAATTCAACATTTTTACAGCTGTTATAACTAAATATCAGGGTACAAAATGTGAATTTCCGGGCTGTACCTCGGCCACGGCGGGGGCCTGGTCGCTGATGTGCAGCAGCAGCTGCAAACACACTCGTGAATTTCATATTGTTATTTAAATTCATATTGTTATTTAAATTCATATTATTATTTAACTTTAACATTTATTATTATTTAACTTTAACATTTATTCTCATGTATCACCATGAAAACACACTCATGAATTTCATATTATTATTTAATTTTACATTATTATTTAACTTCATATTATTATTTAACTTTAACATTTATTATTATTTAACTTTAACATTTATTCTCATGCATCACCATGAAAACACATCTGTGAATTTCACATTATACGAAATTCAACGTTTTTACGGATGTTATAACTAAATATCAGAAACAAGGGCACAAACTCTGAATGCATGAGAATAAATGTTAAAGTTAAATAATAATAAATGTTAAAGTTAAATAATAATATGAATTTAAATAATAATATGAAGTTAAATAATAATACGAAATTAATGAGTGTGTTTTCATGGTGATGCATGAAAATAAATGTTAAATTTAAATAATAATATGAAGTTAAATAATAATATGAAATTAAATAATAATATGAAATTCATGGGCGTGTTTTCATGGTGATGCATGAGAATAAATGTTAAAGTTAAATAATAATAAATGTTAAAGTTAAATAATAATATGAAATTAAATAATAATATGAATTTAAATAATAATATGAAGATAAATAATAATATGAAGTTAATAATATGAAGTTAAATAATAATATGAAATTCACGGGTGTGTTTTCATGGTGATGCATGAGAATAAATGTTAAATTTAAATAATAATAAATGTTAAAGTTAAATAATAATAAATGTTAAAGTTAAATAATAGTATGAAGTTAAATAATAATATGAAGTTAAATAATAATATGAAATTAAATAATAATATGGAGTTAAATAATAATATGAAGTTAAATAATAATATGAAATTAATGAGTGTGTTTTCATGGTGATGCATGAGAATAAATGTTAAAGTTAAATAATAATATGAAGTTAAATAATAATATGAAATTCACAGGTATGTTTTCATGGTGATGCATGAGAATAAATATTAAATTTAAATAATAATAAATGTTAATTTTAAATAATATTAAATGTTAAAGTTAAATAATAATATGAAGTTAAATAATAATGTAAAGTTAAATAATAATATGAAATTCACGGGCGTGTTTTCATGGTGATACATGAGAATAAATGTTAAAGTTAAATAATAATATGAAATTTTTAAAATAAAAATATGAAACATTTTTACAGCTGTTATAACTAAATATCAGGGTACAAAATGTGAATTTCCGGGCTGTACCTCGGCCACGGCGGGGGCCTGGTCGCTGATGTGCAGCAGCAGCTGCAAACACACTCGTGAATTTCATATTGTTATTTAAATTCACATTATTATTTAAATTCATATTATTATTTAACTTTAACATTTATTATTATTTAACTTTAACATTTATTATTATTTAACTTTAACATTTATTATTATTTAACTTTAACATTTATTCTCATGTATCACCATGAAAACACATCTGTGAATTTCACATTATACGAAATTCAACGTTTTTACGGATGTTATAACTAAATATCAGAAACAAGGGCACAAACTCTGAATGCATGAGAATAAATGTTAAAGTTAAATAATAATAAATGTTAAAGTTAAATAATAATATGAATTTAAATAATAATATGAATTTAAATGATAATATGAAGATAAATAATAATACGAAGTTAATAATATGAAGTTAAATAATAATATGAAATTCATGGGTGTGTTTTCATGGTGATACATGAAAATAAATGTTAAATTTAAATAATAATAAATGTTAAAGTTAAATAATATTAAATGTTAAAGTTAAATAATAATATGAATTTAAATAATAATATGAAGATAAATAATAATATGAAGTTAATAATATGAAGTTAAATAATGATATGAAATTCACGGGTGTGTTTTCATGGTGATGCATGAGAAAAAATGTTAAATTTAAATAATAATAAATGTTAAAGTTAAATAATAATATAAAGTTAAATATTAATATGAAGTTAAATAATAATATGAAATTCATGGGTGTGTTTTCATGGTGATACATGAGAATAAATGTTAAAGTTAAATAATAATAAATGTTAAAGTTAAATAATATTAAATGTTAAAGTTAAATAATAATATGAATTTAAATAATAATATGAATTTAAATAATAATATGAAGTTAAATAATAATATGAAGTTAAATAATAATATGAAATTCACGGGTGTGTTTTCATGGTGATACATGAGAATAAATGTTAAAGTTCAATAATAATAAATGTTAAAGTTGAATAATAATATGAATTTAAATAATAATATGAAGATAAATAATAATATGAAGTTAATAATATGAAGTTAAATAATAATATGAAGATAAATAATAATATGAAGTTAATAATATGAAGTTAAATAATGATATGAAATTCACGGGTGTGTTTTCATGGTGATGCATGAGAATAAATGTTAAATTTAAATAATAATAAATGTTAAAGTTAAATAATAATATAAAGTTAAATATTAATATGAAGTTAAATAATAATATGAAATTCATGGGTGTGTTTTCATGGTGATACATGAGAATAAATGTTAAAGTTAAATAATAATAAATGTTAAAGTTAAATAATAATATGAAATTCAACATTTTTACGGATGTCATCACTAAATATCAGAAAGAAGGGTACAAAATGTGAATTTTCCGGCTGTACCTGGGCCACGGCGGGGGCCTGGTCGCTGATGTGCAGCAGCAGCTGCAAACACACTCGTGAATTTCATATTGTTATTTAAATTCATATTATTATTTTATAACTAAATATCAGAAAGAAGGGTCCAAAATGTGAATTTTCCGGCTGTACCTGGGCCACGGCGGGGGCCTGGTCGCTGATGTGCAGCAGCAGCTGTACCAGAACCTTCCAGCAGTTTCTGCGGACGCTCCGGGCGCTGCTCCAGGAGGTTTTAGCCAGCAGCTCCCGGAAGAGGCGCATGGAGCGCTCCCGGACACTGGCTTCATCCTGGGCACGGGGAACATGGACATGAGATTAAATGAAAATGACATGAAATGAAATGAAATGAGATGAGATGAAATGAAATGAAATGAAATGAAATAAAATGAAATAAAATAAAATGAAATAAAATAAAATAAAAATAAAATAAAATGAAATAAAATAAAATGAAATGAAATAAAATGAGATGAAATGAGATGAAATGAAATGAAATGAAATAAAATAAAATAAATAAAATGAAATGAAATGAAATGAAATGAAATGAAATGAATTGAAATGAAATGAAATAAAATAAAATAAATAAAGTAAAATGAAATGAAAAAATGAAATGAAATGAAATGAAATGAAATGAAATAAAATAAAATAAAATAAAATAAAATAAAATAAAATAAAAAAATGAAATGAAATGAAATGAAATGAAAAAAATAAAATAAAATAAAATGAAATGAAATGAAATAAAAATAAAATAAAATGAAATAAAATAAAAAAAAATGAAATGAAATGAAATAAAATAAAAATTAAAATAAAAATAAAATAAAATAAAATAAAATAAAATAAAATAAAATAAAATAAAATAAAATAAAATAAAATAAAAATTAAATAAAATGAAATGAAATAAAATAAAATAAAATAAAATAAAATAAAATAAAATAAAATAAAATTGAAATGAAATGAAATAAAATAAAATGAAATAAAATAAAATAAAATAAAAATAAAATAAAATAAAATAAAATAAAATAAAATAAAATAAAATTGAAATGAAATAAAATGAAATGAAATAAAATAAAATGAAATAAAATAAAATAAAATAATATAAAATAAAATAAAATAAAATGAAATAAAATTAAAATAAAATAAAATAAAATAAAATAAAATAAAATAAAATAAAATAAAAATAAAATGAAATTAAATGAAATAAAATAAAATAAAAATAAAATAAAATAAAATAAAATGAAATGAAATGAAATGAAATAAAATAAAATAAATTAAAATAAAATAAAATAAAATAAAATAAAATAAAATGAAATGAAATGAAATGAAATAAAATAAAATAAATTAAAATAAAATAAAATAAAATAAAATAAAATAAAATAAAATGAAATAAAATGAAATAAAATAAAATGAAATAAAATAAAATAAAATAAAATAAAATAAAATAAAAATAAAAATAAAATAAAATGAAATGAAATGAAATAAAATAAAATAAAAATAAAATGAAATAAAATAAAATGAAATAAAATAAAATGAAATAAAATAAAATAAAATAAAATAAAATGAAATGAAATGAAATAAAATGAAATGAAATGAAATAAAATAAAATAAAATAAAATAAAATAAAATAAAATAAAATGAAATAAAAATAAAAATAAAATAAAATAAAATAAAATAAAATAAAATAAAATGAAATGAAATAAAATGAAATGAAATAAAATAAAATAAAATAAAATAAAATAAAATAAAATAAAATAAAATAAAATAAATAAAAAAGAAATAAAATAAAATAAAATAAAATAAAATAAAATAAAATAAAATAAAATAAAATAAAATAAAATAAAATAAAATAAAATAAAATAAAAATAAAATAAAATAAAAATAAAATAAAAATAAAATAAAATAAAATAAAAATAAAAAGAATAAAAATAAAGAATAAAAAGGAAGGAGAAAAGGGAATAAAAAGGAAGGAGAAAAGGGAATGAAAAGGAGAAAAGGGAATAAAATGGAGAAAAGGGAATAAAAAGGAGAAAAAGGAGAAAAAGGAAGGAGAAAAGGGAATAAAATGGAGAAAAGGGAATTAAAAGGAGAAAAGGGAATAAAATGAAGGAGAAAAGGGAATAAAAAGGAGAAAAGGGAGAAAAAGGAAGGAGAAAAGGGAATAAAAAGGAAGGAGGAAAGGGAGAAAAAGGAAGGAGAAAAGGGAATAAAAAGGAGAAAAGGGAATAAAAAGGAGAAAAGGGAATGAAAAGGAGAAAAGGGAATAAAAGGAAGGAGAAAAGGGAATAAAAGGAAGGAGAAAAGGGAATAAAAACACGGGTGGGAAGGGCTGAGGGGTTGAGGGGTGATGTTCTGGGGGTCTGGAGGTCAGGAGAGCCCAGGGGAGCTCCCAGAGGTGTTTGGGGCTGTCCCAGGTGTGTTTGGAGGGTCCCAGGGTGTCCCAGGTGTGTTTGGGGGCTGTCCCAGGTGTGTTTTGGGGTGTCCCAGGTGTGTTTGGGGGTGTCCCAGGTGTGTTTTGGGATGCCCCAGCTGTGTTTTGGGCTGTCCCAGGTGTGTTTTGGGGGGTCCCAGAGGTGTTTGGGGGGTCCCAGGGTGTCCCGGGTGTGTTTTGGTGTGTTTTGGGGTGCCCCAGGTGTGTTTTGGTGTCCCAGGTGTGTTTTGGGGGGTCCCCATGCGTGTTTTGAGGTGTCCCAGCGTACCCCAGGTGTGTTTGGGGGTGTCCCAGGTGTGTTTTGGGGTGTCCCAGGTGTGTTTGGGGTGTCCCAGGTGTGTTCGGGGGGGTCCCAGGTGTGTTTGGGGGGGTCCCAGGGTGTCCCAGGTGTGTTTGGGCTGTCCCAGGTGTATTTTTGGCTGTCCCAGGTGTGTTTTGGGGTGTCCCAGGGGTGTTTTGGAGTGTCTCAGGTGTCCCAGGTGTGTTTTGGGGGGTTCCCAGCGTGCCCCAGGTGTGTTTTGGGGTGCCCCAGGTGTGTTCTGGGGTGTCCCAGATGTGTTTTGGCTGTCCCAGGTGTGTTTTGGGGTGTCCCAGGTGTGTTTTGGGGGGTCCCCATGCCTGTTTTGAGGTATCCCAGGGTGTCCCAGGTGTGTTTGGGGGTGTCCCAGGTGTGTTTTGGGGTGTCCCAGGTGTGTTTGGGGGGTCCCAGGTGTGTTTTGGGGTTTCCCAGGTTGGTTTTTGGCTGTCCCAGGTGTGTTTTGGGGTTTCCCAGGTGTGTTTTGGGGGGTCCCAGAGGTGTTTGGGGCTGTCCCAGATGTGTTTTGGGGGTCCCAGGGTGTCCCAGGTGTGTTTTGGGGGGTCCCAGAGGTGTTTGGGGGTGTCCCAGGTATGTTTTGGGGTGCCCCAGGTGTGTTTGGAGTGTCCCAGGGTGTCCCAGGTGTATTTTGGGCTGTCCCAGGTGTGTTTTGGGGTTTCCCAGGTGTGTTTTGGGGTGTCCCAGGTGTTTTGGGGTGCCCCAGGTGTGTTTGGAGTGTCTCAGGGGTCCCAGGTGTGTTTTGGAGTGTCCCAGTTGTGTTTTGGGGTGCCCCAGGTGTGTTTGGGCTGTCCCAGGTGTATTTTGGGCTGCCCCAGGTGTGTTTTTGGCTGTCCCAGGTGTATTTTGGGCTGTCCCAGGTGTGTTTTTGGCTGTCCCAGGTGTGTTTTGGGCTGTCCCAGGTGTTTTGGGGTGCCCCAGGTGTGTTTGGAGTGTCTCAGGGGTCCCAGGTGTGTTTTGGGGTATCCCAGGTGTGCTTTGGGGTGTCCCAGGTGTGTTTTGGGGTGTCCCAGGTGTATTTTGGGCTGTCCCAGGTGTATTTTGGGGTTTCCCAGGTGTATTTTGGGCTGTCCCAGGTGTATTTTGGGGTTTCCCAGGTGTGTTTTGGGGTGTCCCAGGTGTATTTTGGGCTGTCCCAGGTGTATTTTGGGGTTTCCCAGGTGTGTTTTGGGGTTTCCCAGGTTGGTTTTTGGCTGTCCCAGGTGTGTTTTGGGGTTTCCCAGGTTGGTTTTTGGCTGTCCCAGGTGTGTTTTGGGCTGTCCCAGGTGTGTTTTGGGGTGTCCCAGGTGTGTTTTGGGGTTTCCCAGGTGTATTTTGGGGTTTCCCAGGTGTGTTTTGGGGTTTCCCAGGTGTGTTTTGGGCTGTCCCAGGTGTGTTTGGGTTTCCCAGGTTGGTTTTTGGCTGTCCCAGGTGTGTTTTGGGGTGTCCCAGGTGTGTTTTGGGGTGTCCCAGGTGTGTTTTGGGGTTTCCCAGGTGTATTTTGGGGGTGTCCCAGGTGTGTTTTGGGATGTCCCAGGTGTGTTTTGGTGTGTCCCAGGTGTGTTTTGAGGTGTCCCAGGATGTTCCAGGTGTGTTTTGGGGTTTCCCAGGTGTGTTTTGAGGTGTCCCAGGTGTGTTTTGGGCTGTCCCAGGTGTATTTTGGGGTTTCCCAGGTTGGTTTTTGGCTGTCCCAGGTGTGTTTTGGGCTGTCCCAGGTGTATTTGGGCTGTCCCAGGTGTATTTTGGGCTGTCCCAGGTGTATTTTGGGCTGTCCCAGGTGTATTTTGGGGTTTCCCAGGTTGGTTTTTGGCTGTCCCAGGTGTATTTTGGGCTGTCCCAGGTGTATTTTGGGGGTGTCCCAGGTGTGTTTTGGGATGTCCCAGGTGTGTTTTGGTGTGTCCCAGGTGTGTTTTGAGGTGTCCCAGGATGTTCCAGGTGTGTTTTGGGGTTTCCCAGGTGTGTTTTGAGGTGTCCCAGGTGTGTTTTGGGCTGTCCCAGGTGTATTTTGTGCTGTCCCAGGTGTATTTTGGGCTGTCCCAGGTGTATTTTGGGATGTCCCAGGTGTATTTTGGGCTGTCCCAGGTGTATTTTGGGATGTCCCAGGTGTATTTTGGGCTGTCCCAGGTGTATTTTGGGCTGTCCCAGGTGTGTTTTCGGATGCCCCAGGTGTATTTTGGGCTGTCCCAGGTGTATTTTGGGGGTTTCCCAGGTAGTCCAGAAGCCATGAGAGCCACGGGGATCTCCCACATCAACCTTACCGCATCGAAGAGCCGCCAGAGGTTCTGCACCACCTTGGCAACCACAGGGCTGGCCTCGCCGCTCCTCAGCTGGCCCAGCACGTTCAGACAGGTGTCCATGGCCATCACCGAGATGTCCCAGGACCAATGCCAGAGGAATTTCAGCAGCTCGGGGAGGAGCCCTTTCATCATCCTCGCCTGCGTCAAAAAGAGTTTCTGTTCTGTGAGAGCTTCTGGCGCCGGAGGAGACGAAACAGAAGCGTGGATTCCAAACCACAGTGGTTTGGGGTGTCCCAGGTGTGGTTTGGGGTGTCCCAGGTGTGTTTTGGGGTGTCCCAGGTGTGTTTTGGGGTGTCCCAGGGGTGTTTTGGGCTGTCCCAGGTGTGTTTTGGGATGCCCCAGGTGTATTTTGGGGTTTCCCAGGGTGTCCCAGGTGTGTTTTGGGGTGTCCCAGGTGTGTTTGGGGTACCCCAGGTGTGTTTTGGGGTGTCCCAGGTGTGTTTTGGGGTGTCCCAGGTGTGTTTTGGGGTGTCCCAGGTGTGTTTGGGGTACCCCAGGTGTGTTTTGGGGTGCCCCAGGTGTGTTTTGGTGTGTCCCAGGTGTGTTTTGGGCTGTCCCAGGTGTGTTTTGGGTTTCCCAGGTGTGTTTTGGGGTGTCCTGAGGGGTTCCAGGTGTGTTTTGAGGGATCCCAGGTGTGTTTTGGGGTGCCCCAGGTGTGTTTTGGGATGCCCCAGGTGTGTTTTGGGATGCCCCAGGTGTGTTTTGGGCTGTCCCAGGTGTGTTTTGGGGTGTCTCAGGTGTGTTTTGGGGTGTCCCAGGGGTGTCCCAGGTGTGTTTGGGGTGTCCCCGGGTGTGTTTTGGGGTGTCCCAGGTGTGTTTTGGGATGCCCCAGGTGTGTTTTGGGGTGCCCCAGGTGTGTTTTGGGGTGCCCCAGGTGTATATTGGGGTGTCCCAGTGTGTCCCAGGTGTGTTTTGGGGTGCCCCAGGTGTGTTTTGGGGTGTCCCAGGTGTGTTTTGGGATGCCCCAGGTGTGTTTTGGGGTGCCCCAGGTGTGTTTTGGGATGCCCCAGGGGTGTTTTGGTGTGTCCCAGGTGTGTTTTGGGGTGCCCCAGGTGTATATTGGGGTGTCCCAGTGTGTCCCAGGTGTGTTTTGGGGTGCCCCAGGTGTGTTTTGGGGTGTCCCAGGTGTGTTTTGGGATGTCCCAGGTGTGTTTGGGGGTGCCCCAGGTGTGTTTTGGGGTTTCTCAGGGTGTCCCAGGTGTGTTTTGGGCTGTCCCAGGTGTGTTTTGGGTTTCCCAGGTGTGTTTTGGGGTGTCCTGAGGGGTTCCAGGTGTGTTTTGAGGGATCCCAGGTGTGTTTTGGGGTGCCCCAGGTGTGTTTTGGGATGCCCCAGGTGTGTTTTGGGATGCCCCAGGTGTGTTTTGGGCTGTCCCAGGTGTGTTTTGGGGTGTCTCAGGTGTGTTTTGGGGTGTCCCAGGGGTGTCCCAGGTGTGTTTGGGGTGTCCCCGGGTGTGTTTTGGGGTGTCCCAGGTGTGTTTTGGGATGCCCCAGGTGTGTTTTGGGGTGCCCCAGGTGTGTTTTGGGGTGCCCCAGGTGTATATTGGGGTGTCCCAGTGTGTCCCAGGTGTGTTTTGGGGTGCCCCAGGTGTGTTTTGGGGTGTCCCAGGTGTGTTTTGGGATGCCCCAGGTGTGTTTTGGGGTGCCCCAGGTGTGTTTTGGGATGCCCCAGGGGTGTTTTGGTGTGTCCCAGGTGTGTTTTGGGGTGCCCCAGGTGTATATTGGGGTGTCCCAGTGTGTCCCAGGTGTGTTTTGGGGTGCCCCAGGTGTGTTTTGGGGTGTCCCAGGTGTGTTTTGGGGTGCCCCAGGGGTGTTTTGGGGCACCCCAGGTGTGTTTTGGGGTGTCCCAGGTGTGTTTTGGGGTGTCTCAGGTGTGTTTTGGGGTGTCCCAGGGTGTCCCCGGGGTGTTTTGGGGTGTTCCAGGTGTGTTTTGGGGTGCCCCAGGGGTGTTTTGGGGCACCCCAGGTGTGTTTTGGGGTGTCCCAGGTGTGTTTTGGGGTGTCCCAGGGTGTCCCAGGTGTGTTTGGAGTGTCCCAGGTGTGTTTTGGGTTGTCCCAGGTGTGTTTGGGGTGTCCCAGGTGTGTTTTGGGGTGCCCCAGATGTGTTTTGGGCTGCCCCAGGTGTGTTTTGGGGTGTCCTGAGGGATTCCAGGTGTGTTTTGAGGGATCCCAGGTGTGTTTTGGGGTGTCCCAGGTGTGTTTTGGGGTGTCCCAGGTGTGTTTTGGGGTGTCCCAGGGGTGTTTTGGGCTGTCCCAGGTGTGTTTTGGGCTGTCCCAGGTGTGTTTGGATGTCCCAGGTGTGTTTTTGGGTGTCCCAGGTGTGTTTTTGGGTGTCCCAGGTGTGGTTTGGGGTGTCCCAGGTGTGTTTTGGGATGCCCCAGGTGTATTTTGGGGTGTCCTGAGGGGTTCCAGGTGTGTTTTGAGGGATCCCAGGTGTGTTTTGGGATGCCCCAGGTGTGTTTGGGGTACCCCAGGTGTGGTTTGGGGTGCCCCAGATGTGTTTTGGGGTGTCCCAGGTGTGTTTTGGGGTGTCCCAGGTGTGTTTGGAGTGTCCCAGGTGTGTCTTGGGATGCCCCAGGTGTGTTTTGGGCTGTCCCAGGTGTGTTTTGGGATGCCCCAGGTGTATTTTGGGGTTTCCCAGGGTGTCCCAGGTGTGTTTTGGGCTGTCCCAGGTGTGTTTTGGGTTTCCCAGGTGTGTTTTGAGGTGCCCCAGGTGTGTTTTGGGGTGTCCTGAGGGGTTCCAGGTGTGTTTTGGGTTTCCCAGGTGTGTTTTGGGGTGCCCCAGGTGTGTTTTGGGGTGTCCTGAGGGGTTCCAGGTGTGTTTTGAGGGATCCCAGGTGTGTTTGGGGTACCCCAGGTGTGTTTGGGGGTGCCCCAGGTGTGTTTTGGGGTGTCCCAGGGGTGTCCAAGGTGTCTTTGGAGTGTCCCAGGTGTGTTTTGGGTGTCCCAGGTGTGTTTGGAGTGTCCCAGGTGTGTTTTGGGGTGTCCCAGGTGTATATTGGGGTGTCCCAGGGTGTCCCAGGTGTGTTTTGGGGTGCCCCAGGTGTGTTTTGGGGTGTCCCAGGTGTGTTTTGGGATGTCCCAGGTGTGTTTGGGGGTGCCCCAGGTGTGTTTTGGGGTTTCTCAGGGTGTCCCAGGTGTGTTTTGGGCTGTCCCAGGTGTGTTTTGGGTTTCCCAGGTGTGTTTTGGGGTGTCCTGAGGGGTTCCAGGTGTGTTTTGAGGGATCCCAGGTGTGTTTTGGGGTGCCCCAGGTGTGTTTTGGGATGCCCCAGGTGTGTTTTGGGATGCCCCAGGTGTGTTTTGGGCTGTCCCAGGTGTGTTTTGGGGTGTCTCAGGTGTGTTTTGGGGTGTCCCAGGGGTGTCCCAGGTGTGTTTGGGGTGTCCCCGGGTGTGTTTTGGGGTGTCCCAGGTGTGTTTTGGGATGCCCCAGGTGTGTTTTGGGGTGCCCCAGGTGTGTTTTGGGGTGCCCCAGGTGTATATTGGGGTGTCCCAGTGTGTCCCAGGTGTGTTTTGGGGTGCCCCAGGTGTGTTTTGGGGTGTCCCAGGTGTGTTTTGGGATGCCCCAGGTGTGTTTTGGGGTGCCCCAGGTGTGTTTTGGGATGCCCCAGGGGTGTTTTGGTGTGTCCCAGGTGTGTTTTGGGGTGCCCCAGGTGTATATTGGGGTGTCCCAGTGTGTCCCAGGTGTGTTTTGGGGTGTCCCAGGTGTGTTTTGGGGTGCCCCAGGGGTGTTTTGGGGCACCCCAGGTGTGTTTTGGGGTGTCCCAGGTGTGTTTTGGGGTGTCTCAGGTGTGTTTTGGGGTGTCCCAGGGTGTCCCCGGGGTGTTTTGGGGTGTTCCAGGTGTGTTTTGGGGTGCCCCAGGGGTGTTTTGGGGCACCCCAGGTGTGTTTTGGGGTGTCCCAGGTGTGTTTTGGGGTGTCCCAGGGTGTCCCAGGTGTGTTTGGAGTGTCCCAGGTGTGTTTTGGGTTGTCCCAGGTGTGTTTGGGGTGTCCCAGGTGTGTTTTGGGGTGCCCCAGATGTGTTTTGGGCTGCCCCAGGTGTGTTTTGGGGTGTCCTGAGGGATTCCAGGTGTGTTTTGAGGGATCCCAGGTGTGTTTTGGGGTGTCCCAGGTGTGTTTTGGGGTGTCCCAGGTGTGTTTTGGGGTGTCCCAGGGGTGTTTTGGGCTGTCCCAGGTGTGTTTTGGGCTGTCCCAGGTGTGTTTGGATGTCCCAGGTGTGTTTTTGGGTGTCCCAGGTGTGTTTTTGGGTGTCCCAGGTGTGGTTTGGGGTGTCCCAGGTGTGTTTTGGGATGCCCCAGGTGTATTTTGGGGTGTCCTGAGGGGTTCCAGGTGTGTTTTGAGGGATCCCAGGTGTGTTTTGGGATGCCCCAGGTGTGTTTGGGGTACCCCAGGTGTGGTTTGGGGTGCCCCAGATGTGTTTTGGGGTGTCCCAGGTGTGTTTTGGGGTGTCCCAGGTGTGTTTGGAGTGTCCCAGGTGTGTCTTGGGATGCCCCAGGTGTGTTTTGGGCTGTCCCAGGTGTGTTTTGGGATGCCCCAGGTGTATTTTGGGGTTTCCCAGGGTGTCCCAGGTGTGTTTTGGGCTGTCCCAGGTGTGTTTTGGGTTTCCCAGGTGTGTTTTGAGGTGCCCCAGGTGTGTTTTGGGGTGTCCTGAGGGGTTCCAGGTGTGTTTTGGGTTTCCCAGGTGTGTTTTGGGGTGCCCCAGGTGTGTTTTGGGGTGTCCTGAGGGGTTCCAGGTGTGTTTTGAGGGATCCCAGGTGTGTTTGGGGTACCCCAGGTGTGTTTGGGGGTGCCCCAGGTGTGTTTTGGGGTGTCCCAGGGGTGTCCAAGGTGTCTTTGGAGTGTCCCAGGTGTGTTTTGGGTGTCCCAGGTGTGTTTGGAGTGTCCCAGGTGTGTTTTGGGGTGTCCCAGGTGTATATTGGGGTGTCCCAGGGTGTCCCAGGTGTGTTTTGGGGTGTCCCAGGGGTGTTTTGGGGTGCCCCAGGTGTGTTTGGAGTGTCCCAGATGTGTTTTGGGCTGCCCCAGGTGTGTTTTGGGGTGTCCTGAGGAGTTCCAGGTGTGTTTTGAGGGATCCCAGGTGTGTTTTGGGGTGTCCCAGGTGTGTTTGGGCGTGTCCCAGGTGTGTTTGGGTGAGGAGGCCGGGGCCTTTATTTCAGGGTTTTCAGCACCTTTTTTTAAGGTGTTCTGATAAAGGTTTAACATGGGTGGTAAAAGGAACAAGAGGAAAACACATTCGGAACATTTGTGGGCTGCTCTTTTGGGAAACAAAACCCAGTTTACGAAATAGTAACGCTTTCCTGCCATTTTCTCCCCTCATGTTTCCCTTTTCCCCCTCACGTTTCCCGCTCTTATTCCTTCTCATGTTCCCCACCATTTTCTCCCCTCACGTTTCCCGCTCTTTTCTCCCCTCATGTTTTCCGCCATTTTTTCCTCTCACAATTCCACCTTTTCTCCTCTCACATTTCTCATTTTTTACCTGTTTTCAACCCTTTTCCCCCTCATGTTTCCCTTTTCCCCCTCACGTTTTCCCGCTCTTTTCTCCCCTCACGTTTCCCGCTCTTTTCTCCCCTCACATTTCCTGCCCTTTTCTCCCCTCATGTTTTCCACCATTTTTTCCTCTCACAATTCCACCTTTTCTCCTCTCACATTTCTCATTTTTTACCTGTTTTCAACCTTTTTCTCCCTCATGTTTCTTGCCCTTTTTCCCCCTCACGTTTCCCACCATTTTCTCCCCTCACATTTTCCCGCTCTTTTCTCCCCTCATGTTTCCCGCCCTTTTCTCCCCTCACGTTTTCCGCCATTTTTTCCTCTCACAATTCCACCTTTTCTCCTCTCACGTTTCTCATTTTTTACCTGTTTTCAACCCTTTTTTCCCCTCACGTTTCCCGCTCTTTTCTCCCCTCACGTTTCCCGCTCTCTTCCCCTCCTGATCGCTCCCTTTTCTCCCCTCACGTTTTCCGCCATTTTTCCCTCTCACAACTCCACCTTTTCTCCTCTCACGTTTCTCATTTTTTACCTGTTTTCAACCTTTTTTTCCCGTCACGTTTCCCTTTTCCCCCTCACGTTTTCCCGCTCTTTTCCCCTCATGTTTCCCACCCTTTTCTCCCCTCACGTTTTCCGCCATTTTTTCCTCTCACAATTCCACCTTTTCTCCTCTCACATTTCTCATTTTTTACCTGTTTTCAACCTTTTCCCCCTCATGTTTCCCTTTTCCCCCTCACGTTTCCCGCTCTTTTTCCCCCTCATGTTCCCCACCATTTTCTCCCCTCACAATTCCACCTTTTCTCCTCTCACGTTTCTCATTTTTTACCTGTTTTCAACCCTTTTCTCCCCTCACATTCCTCACCATTTTCTCCCCTCACATTTTCCCGCTCTTTTCCCCTCACATTTCCCGCCCTTTTCTCCCCTCACGTTTTCCACCATTTTTCCCTCTCACAATTCCACCTTTTCTCCTCTCACGTTTCTCATTTTTTACCTGTTTTCAACCCTTTTCTCCCTCATGTTTCCCTTTTCCCCCTCACGTTTGCCACTCTTATTCCCCCTCATGTTCCCCACCATTTTCTCCCCTCACATTTTCCCGCTCTTTTCCCCTCACATTTCCCGCCCTTTTCTCCCCTCATGTTTTCTGCCATTTTTCCCTCTCACAATTCCACCTTTTCTCCTCTCACATTTCTCATTTTTTACCTGTTTTCAACCTTTTTCTCCCCTCACGTTTCCCGCCTTTTTCTCCCTCACGTTTCCTGCCCTTTTCTCCCCTCATGATTCCCGCTCTTTTCTCCCCTCATGTTTTCCGCCATTTTTTCCTCTCACAATTCCACCTTTTCTCCTCTCACATTTCTCATTTTTTACCTGTTTTCAACCCTTTTCCCCCTCATGTTTCCCTTTTCCCCCTCACGTTTTCCCGCTCTTATTCCCCCTCATGTTCCCCACCATTTTCTCCCCTCGCGTTTCCCGCCCTTTTCTCCCCTCATGTTTTCCACCATTTTTTCCTCTCACAATTCCACCTTTTCTCCTCTCACATTTCTCATTTTTTACCTGTTTTCAACCCTTTTCCCCCTCACGTTTCCCGCCATTTTCTCCCCTCATGTTTCCCGCCCTTTTCTCCCCTCACATTCCCCACCATTTTCCCCCCTCACATTCCCCACCATTTTCTCCCCTCACATTTCCCGCTCTTTTTCCCCTCATGTTTTCTGCTCTTTTCTCCCCTCGTGTTTCCCTTTTCCCCCTCACGTTTCCCGCCCTTTTCCCCCTCACCTTCCCCACCATTTTCTCCCCTCATGTTTCCCTTTCCCCCCTCACGTTCCCCACCATTTTCCCCCCTCACATTCCCCACCATTTTCCCCCCTCACATTTTCTCCCCTCACATCCTTGAGACACAAAACTTTCCCAAAAAGACTTTCCCTTGGGAAACAGCCTCTGGACAGGCTGAAAACTCCCTCAAGCTCAGAAAATCACGGCTCCCCAGGGAAGCACCAGGCCACAGCACGGCAGGGAATCCGGAACATTCCAGCCGCCATGTCCTGCCCCTGCCAGCCGCCTGCTCACCGTCTCGGCTGCCTCCGACAGCGTCACCAGGGCCCTGAGCACCAGAGGAACCATCTCCATCCTTGAAGACCTCAGAAGATTCAGGCTCTTGTACAACGAGCCCACTTTCTTCTCCAGCACGTCTCCAGAGGCCAACATCTGGAAGGAAGCAGCAGAGAGCCCGGGCGGAGCTGGCGTGGAAAACAAAAACCCCACGTGGAATTTTGGGATTTTGGCTGGTGACTCACAGCCAAGAAAGCGAAGCAGGACTTCTGCTGCTGAGTGAAGACTTCCTTCTGGTAGTCCCAGAGTTTCATGTGCAGCTCCCTCAGAACCTTCTCCAGAGACTGGCGCACGGAGAACATGGCCTTCCACAGACAGACTTTATCGCTGCGAGGCAGGGCAGGGTCAGCATGGCTGCCTCGGTCACCCCAGCACAGCCTGGGCAGGGTTTGGGGGTGCCTGGGGAGTTCTCTGTAGGGCTGGGAGAAGCTTTGGGAAGCGTGGTGGGATGGAGGGCGGCTTTTGGGGGTTCCTTGGGCCCGGCAGCCAGAGAATCTCGGGGTTCCCACACAGGGAACAAGCGCTCCAGGCTGTCATGGCCGGTACCTGAGTATCGGCGCGGCCTCCAGAGCTGTGCTGACGACCAGCCCGGGCCACAGGTCGGCCATGAGGGCGAGCAGGGCGTGGAAGGTGCGAGCGGTTGTGGCGTTTTTCTCGTCGCAGTAGGTGAAGATGTGTCTCACCACCTTTGGCACCTGGAGGGAGCGCAGGTGAGGGCGGTGCTTGCTCAGGCAGGTGTGGGGAAGCCTCGAGGCGGCTTCACACCCCAAGATTTGGGAGGGAGGGAGGCAGGAACGTGGTCCAGGCCGCTTACATCCACCAGCCACAGCTCAGGGGATTTCATGGCCACCTCCAGGAACTCCATTGGCACCCGCTTGTCCAGGAGGCTGGAGCGTCCCAGGATCTCGATGGCGGTGAGGATGATGTCTGTCCTCTCAGCAGGCCTGAGGTATCTCCCAAAAGCCTGTGGCGGGAAGGAAGGGAGCAGAGGCTGCTGACCCTGACCCAAAACTGCTCAGCCCTGCCCAAAGGCTCTGTGCAGGGGAGGATGAGGAGGGTCCCAGGGCAGGGAGGAAGGCTGGGGAGCTGCTGCTGCTGCTGCTGCTGGGCCACCACAGAGATCCCTGCTGGGGACAGCGGGAACCCTTCGCTGCCGGTCTCTCCCCTCACATTCCCCACCATTTCCTCCCCTCATGTTTCCTGCCCTTTTTCTACTCACATTTCCTGCCATTTTGTCCCCTCATGTTTCCTGCTCTTCTCCCCCCTCATGTTTCCCGCCCTTTTCTCCCCTCACGTTTCCCGCCCTTTTCTCCCCTCACATTTCTCACTCTTTTCTCCTCACGTTTCCTGCCCTTTTCCCCTCACATTTCCCACCCTTTCCCCCTCACACTCCCCACCCTTTTTCCTTCATATTTCCTGCTCTTTTCCTCTCACATTTTCTACCCTTTTTCCCTCACCCTCCCCACCCTTTTCCTCTCACATTTCCTCCCTTTTTCCTTGATATTTCCTGGTCTTTTCCTCTCACATTTTCTACCCTTTTCCCCTCACATTTTCTACCCTTTTCCCCTCACATTCCCACTCTTTTCCCCTCACATTTCCACCCTTTCCCCCTCACACTCTCCACCCTTTTCCCCTCACATTTCCACCCTTTTCCCCTCACATTTCCACCCTTTTCCCCTCACATTTTCCACCCTTTTCCCCTCACATTTTCTACCCTTTTTCCCTCACATTCCCACTCTTTCCCCCTCACATTTCCACCCTTTTCCCCTCACATTTCCCACCCTTTTCCCCTCACATTTTCTACCCTTTTCCCCTCACATTCCCACCCTTTTCCCCTCACATTTTCTACCCTTTTCCCCTCACATTTCCCACCCTTTTCCCCTCACATTTTCTACCCTTTTCCCCTCACATTCCCACTCTTTTCCCCTCACATTTCCACCCTTTCCCCCTCACACTCCCCACCCTTTTCCCCTCACATTTCCCACCCTTTTCCCCTCACATTTCCACCCTTTTCCCCTCACATTCCCCACTCTTTCCCCCTCACATTTCCACCCTTTTCCCCTCACATTTCCACCCTTTTCCCCTCACATTTCCACCCTTTTCCCCTCACATTTCCACCCTTTTCCCCTCACATTCCCCACTCTTTCCCCCTCACATTCCCCACCCTTTTCCTTTTCCCTTCACGTTTTCCACTCTTTTCCCTCACATTTCCACCCTTTTCCCCTCACATTCCCCACTCTTTTCCCCCCTCACTTTTCCCGCCCTTTTCCCCCCTCACGTTTCCCGCTCTTTTCTCCCCTCACACTCCCCAACCTTTCCCCCTCACACTCCCCACCCTCCATTCCTCTCAACCCTCATTTTCTCCATTCCCCCGCCCCTCCGCACACCCAAACCCCGCTGTTGACAGCACAGGTGACAACACCCTCACCTGAACTGTCCAGCTGCTGGGCATATCCAGGTAGGAATTGATCTCCGCTTCCCAGAACGCCGGGAGCTCCGCGTGCGCCTCTGGCAGCTTGGTGCCTGAAGAGAAGGGACGACAACATGGCGGCCAGGAGGGCGCGCGGAACCTTCTGGAATTCCCTAACCGAATTCCTTACGTTTCTGCCGGGAGAGGAAGGTCATGAGCGAGCAGAGGATCTCCACCACCATCCCACTGCTTTCCTCTTTCCTCAACAACTTCAAGAACAGATGGCCCAGCAGCTTGCCCAGCGCCGGGATCTGTCCGCTGGCAGCGCCGCTTTCCTCCTTTCCAGCCGTCTGCAGGAAACAGGTGGGTGAAAAATTAAAATAATTAAAAAATGAAGGGTGGGGATTTGAGGTTTGAAGGTGTTTCAGGGTCCAGGCTTTTACCTCCATGATGGAAGAGTTGGACAGAAAATGGCTCAGCAGTTTAATCCTGCCCATGACTCTTTCCTGCACGGCCGCTGTGTCGAAGAATAAATACTCCAGCAAAACCTGGCCAAAAAAAATAAGGTGTAAAGTTGTTGGGATGTGACACAAAAAACTTCTTTGAGTTTTTTTTATATTATCCAATTAACAAATGGCAAGTAAATTATTTTTGTTAGTGGCCCTGTGTGCTCAACTGTGGCATTTTCTATCCAATAGAAATAAAACTCCAGGGGGTTTTGGTGAGGCTGGGACCCCCCTGAGGGGGTTTTGGGGGGAGATTTTGGGGACTGTGACACCCCTGAGGAAGTTTTGGGGGGTTTTGGGGGTACTGTGACCCCCCTGAGGAGGTTTTGGGGTGACTGTGACCCCCCTGAGGAGGTTCTGGGGGAAGTTTTGGGGTGCTGTGACCCCCCTGAGGAGGTTTTGGGGTGACTGTGACCCCTCTGAGGAAGTTTTTGGGTAACTGTGACCCCCCTGAGGAGGTTTTGGGGAGAGATTTTGGGGACTATGACCTCCCTGAGGAGATTTTGGGGGTGCTGTGACCCCCCTGAGGGAGTTTTGGGGCACTGTGACCCCTCTTAGGGAAGTTTTGG
Organism: Poecile montanus; assembly: GCA_038429875.1. Classification (NCBI taxonomy): domain Eukaryota; kingdom Metazoa; phylum Chordata; class Aves; order Passeriformes; family Paridae; genus Poecile; species Poecile montanus. The sequence goes on along the minus strand of CM076539.1, from coordinate 1,864,731 downwards.
GGGGGTTTTTGGATAACTGTGACCCCCTGAGGAGGTTTTGGGGGGTTTTGGGGTGACTGTGACCCCCTGAGGAGGTTTTGGGGAGAGATTTTGGGGACTATGACCTCCCTGAGGAGATTTTGGGGGTGCTGTGACTCCCCTGAGGAAGTTTTTGGGTAACTGTGACCCCCTTGAGGAGGTTTTGGGGGAGATTTTGGGTACTGTGACCCCCCTGAGGAGGTTTTGGGGGGTTTTGGGGTACTGTGACCCCCCTGAGGAGGTTTTGGGGTGACTGTGACCCCCCTGAAGATGTTTTTGGGGGCTCTACAAAGGCCCCCCGTGTCCCTTCCAGCAGCTCCAGATCTCACCTCCAGGACATCCTGAAGAACGGCGCCGGTTCCGGAGCCAGGAGAGCCCAGAACCATCTCCTCCAGCATGGTGTCCATGGCCTGCAGCGTCTGCCAGGAGACAACACCTCAAATCAAACCCATTCCAGGTGAAAAACAACCCAAAACTCCTCAAATCAAACATTCACACCCATTTTGGGTGGAAAACAACCCAAAAACTCCTCAAATCAAACATTCACACCCATTTTGGGGTGAAAACAACCCAAAAACTCCTCAAATCAAACATTCACACCCATTTTGGGTGAAAACAACCCAAAAACTCTTCAAATCAAACATTCACACCCATTTTGGGGTGAAAAAACCGAAAAAAATCCTCAAATCAAACATTCACACCCATTTTGGGTGGAAAACAACCAAAAAATTCCTCAAATCAAACATTCACACCCATTTTGGGTGAAAAAACCGAAAAAATCCTCAAATCAAACATTCACAACCATTTTGGGGTGAAAACAACCCAAAACTCCTCAAATCAAACATTCACACCCATTTTGGGGTGAAAACAACCCAAAATATCCTCAAATCAAACATTCACACCCATTTTGGGTGAAAAACAACCCAAAAACTGCTCAAATCAAACATTCACACCCATTTTGGGTGAAAACAACAAAAAACTCCTCAAATCACACATTCACACCCATTTTGGGTGAAAACAACCCAAAAACTCCTCAAATCAAACATTCACACACATTCCAGGTGAAAAACAACCCAAAAACTCCTCAAATCAAACATTCACACCCATTTTGGGTGAAAAACAACCCAAAAACTCCTCAAATCAAACATTCACACCCATTTTGGGGTGAAAACAACCAAAAAAATCCTCAAATCAAACATTCACACCCATTTTGGGTGAAAAACAACCCAAAAACTCACAAATCAAACATTCACACCCATTCCAAGTGAAAAACAACCCAAAAACTGCTCAAATCAAACATTCACACCCATTTTGGGTGAAAACAACCCAAAAACTCCTCAAATCAAACATTCACACCCATTTTGAGTGAAAACAACCCAAAAACTCCTCAAATCAAACATTCACACCCATTTTGGGTGAAAACAACCCAAAAACTCCTCAAATCAAACATTCACACCCATTTTGGGTGAAAAACAACCCAAAACTGCTCACATCAAACATTCACACCCATTTTGGGGTGAAAACAACCCAAAAACTCCTCAAATCAAACATTCACACCCATTTTGGGTGAAAAACAACCAAAAACTCCTCAAATCAAACATTCACACCAATTTTGGGTGAAAAACAACAAAAAAATCCTCAAATCAAACATTCACACCCATTTTGGGGTGAAAAAACCGAAAAAATCCTCAAATCAAACATTCACACCCATTTTGGGTGAAAAACAACCAAAAAAATCCTCAAATCAAACATTCACACCCATTCCAGGTGAAAAACAACCCAAAAACTGCTCAAATCAAACATTCACACCCATTTTGGGTGAAAACAACCAAAAAAATCCTCAAATCAAACATTCACACCCATTTTGGGGTGAAAAATAACCAAAAACTCATCAAATCAAACATTCACACCCATTTTGGGGTGAAAAATAACCAAAAACTCATCAAATCAAACATTCACACCCATTTTGGGTGAAAACAACCAAAAAAATCCTCAAATCAAACATTCACACCCATTTTGGGTGAAAAACAACAAAAAAATCCTCAAATCAAACATTCACACCCATTTTGGGTGAAAACAACCCAAAAACTCCACAAATCAAACATTCACACCCATTTTGGGTGAAAACAACCCAAAAACTGCTCAAATCAAACATTCACACCCATTTTGGGTGAAAACAGCCCAAAAACTCCTCAAATCAAACATTCACACCCATTTTGGGGTGAAAAAACTGAAAAAAAACCTCAAATCAAACATTCACACCCATTTTGGGTGGAAAACAACCCAAAAACTCCTCAAATCAAACATTCACACCCATTTTGGGTGAAAACAACCCAAAAAATCCTCAAATCAAACATTCACACCCATTTTGGGTCAAAATAAATGATAATAAATAATAATAAATTATAAATAGTATAATAAATAGTATAATAAATGATAATAAGTGATAATAAATGATAATAAATGAAAATAAATGATAATAAATGATAATAAATGAAAATAAATGATAATAAATGATAATAAATAATATTAAATAATAATAAATAATATAATAAATGATAATAAATTATAATAAATTATAATAAATTATAATAAATTATAATAAATAATAATAAGTAGTATAATAAATGATAATAAGTGATAGCAAATGATAATAAATAGAAAAATAAATGATAATAAATAATAATAGTAAGTAGAATAATAAATATTAATAAATAGAATAATAAATAATAAATTTTAATAAATTATAATAAGTAATAAATGATAATAAATAGAATAATAAATGATAATAAATAGAATAATAAATTATAATAAATTATAATAAATAGTAATAAATTATAATAAATTATAATAAATTATAAATATAATAATAAATTACAATACATAATAAATAGAATAAATTATAATAAATACTAATAAATAGAATAACAAATGACAATAAATAGTAACAAATAGAACAATAAATGATAATAAATAATAAAAAGTAGAATAATAAATGATAATAAATGATAATAAATGAAAATAGATAATAATAAATGATAATAAATAGAATAATAAATCATAATGAATTATAATAAATGATAAATAATAATAAGTAGTATAATAAATGATAACTGATAGTAATTGATAATAAATAGGACAATAAACGATAATAAATAATAATAGGAAGTAGAATAATAAATGTTAATAAATAGAATAATAAATTATAATAAATTATAACAAATAATAAATAATAACAAATAGAATAATAAATGATAATAAATAGAATAATAAATCATAATAAATTATAATAAATAATAATTAGAATAATAAATGATAATAAATAATAAATAAATTATAATAAATAGTAATAAATAGAATAATAAATGACAATAAATAATAACAAATAGAACAATAAATTATAATAAATAATAATAATCAGAATAATAAATGATACTAAATTATAATAAATGATAATAGAGAATAATAAATGATAATAAATAGAATAATAAATGATAATAAGTGATAGTAAATGATAATAAATAGAACAGTAATTGATAATAAATAATAATAGTGAGTAGAATAATAAATGATAATAAATAGAATAATAAATAATAAATTACAATAAATTATAATAAGTAATAAATGATAATAAATAGAATAATAAATGATAATAAATAGAATTATACATTATAATAAATTATAATAAATTATAATAAATTATTAATAGAATAATAAATGATAATACATAATAAATAGAATAAATTATAATAAATAGTAATAAATAGAATAATAAATGACAATAATAACAAATAGAACAATAAATTTTAATAAATAATAATAAATGGAATAATAAATTATAATAAATTATAATAACTTATAATAAATTATAATAACTTATAATAACTTATAATAACTTATAATAAATGATAAAAATCAATAATAGAATAATAAATGATAACAAATAATTGACAACAATAAATGATAATAGATAATAATAAATGATAATAAATTATAATAAATAGAATAATAAACGATAATAAATAGAATTTATAAATGTTTATAAATTATAATAAGTGATAATAAATAGAACAATAAGTGATAATAAATGATAATAAATTATAATGAATGATAATAAATAATAATAAATATAATAATAAATAACAATAAATAGAATAATAGATTAATAGATGATAATAAATAATAGAATAATAAGTGGAATAATAGATGATAATAAACAATAAATAGAATAATAAATTATAATAAATCATTCTAAATGCTAATAAATAATAATAAACAGAATAATAAATGACAACAAATAGAATAATAAATGGAATAATAAATAATAATAGAATAATAAATAGAATAATGAATAATAAATAGAATAATAAATTATAATAAATCAAATAATAAATGATAATAATTAGAATAATAAATGATAATTAATGAGTACCCTTGTGTAGAGGTGCCCTTCCAGGACCTGCATCTGCTCCCGCGGCCGCAGGAAGAAGGCGCTGTCGAAGCAGGTCCTCAACGCCGCTCGTCCTTCCAGAACCTTCCCCAGGGCGCTGAGGAGAGACAACAGGACCTTGGGTCAGAACCAGAACCAGAACCGGAACCTTCTCGGCCTTCCAGAACCTTCCCCAGGGCGCTGAGGAGAGACAGCGGGACCTTGGGTCAGAACCGGGACCAGAACCGGAACCTTCTCGGCCTTCCAGAACCTTCCCCAGGGCGCTGAGGAGAGAGCGGGACCTTGGGTCAGAACCAGAACCAGAACCAGAACCAGAACCTTCTCGGCCTTCCAGAACCTTCTCGGCCTTCCAGAACCTTCCCCAGGGCGCTGAGGAGAGACAACAGGACCTTGGGTCAGAACCAGAACCAGAACCAGAACCTTCTCGGCCTTCCAGAACCTTCTCGGCCTTCCAGAACCTTCCCCAGGGCACTGAGGAGAGAGCGGGACCTTGGGTCAGAACCAGAACCAGAACCAGAACCAGAACCTTCGGGTCAGAACCAGAACCAGAACCGGAACCTTCTCGGCCTTCCAGAACCTTCCCCAGGGCACTGAGGAGAGAGCGGAACCCTCGGGTCAGAACCAGAACTGGAACCGGAACCTTTGGGTCAGAACCGGAACCGGAACCGGAACCCTCGGGTCAGAACCAGAACCAGAACCAGAACCTTCTCGGCCTTCCAGAACCTTCCCCAGGGCACTGAGGAGAGACAACGGGACCTTGGTTCAGAACCAGAACCAGAACCGGAACCTTCTCAGCCTTCCAGAACCTTCTCGGCCTTCCAGAACCTTCCCCAGGGCGCTGAGGAGACAACAGGACCTTGGGTCAGAACCAGAACCGGAACCGGAACCTTCTCGGCCTTCCAGAACCTTCCCCAGGGCACTGAGGAGAGAGCGGGACCTTGGGTCAGAACCAGAACTGGAACCGGAACCAGAACCGGAACCTTCTCGGCCTTCCAGAACCTTCCCCAGGGCACTGAGGAGAGACAGCGGGACCTTGGGTCAGAACCGGGACCAGAACCTTCGGGTCAGAACCAGAACCGGAACCGGAACCTTCGGGTCAGAACCAGAACTGGAACCTTCTCGGCCTTCCAGAACCTTCCCCAGGGCGCTGAGGAGAGACAGTGGAACCCTCGGGTCAGAACCAGAACCGGAACCCTCGGGTCAGAACCGGAACCGGAACCTTCAGGTCGGTACCGGGACCTTCAGGTCAGAACCTTCTCGTCCTTCCAGAACCTTCTCGGCCTTCCAGAACCTTCCCCAGGGCGCTGAGGAGAGACAGCGGGACCTTGGGTCAGAACCAGAACCAGAACCAGAACCGGAACCTTCTCGTCCTTCCAGAACCTTCTCGGCCTTCCAGAACCTTCCCCAGGGCGCTGCGGGGAGACACCGGGACCTTGGGTCAGAACCAGAACCAGAACCAGAACCGGAACCTTCTCGTCCTTCCAGAACCTTCCCCAGGGCGCTGAGGAGAGAGCGGGACCTTGGGTCAGAACCGGGACCAGAACCAGAACCGGAACCTTCTCGTCCTTCCAGAACCTTCTCGGCCTTCCAGAACCTTCCCCAGGGCGCTGCGGGGAGACACCGGGACCTTGGGTCAGAACCGGAACCGGAACCGTTTTTGGGTCAGAAACAGAACCTTTTGGGTCAGAACCAGAATCTGTTTTGGGTCGGAACCAGAACCTTTTGGATCAGAACCGGAACCGTTTTTGGGTCAGAACCAGAACCATTTTTTGGTCAGAACCAGAACCTTTTGGATCAGAACCGGAACCTTTTGGGTCGGAACCAGAACCATTTTTGGGTCAGAACCAGAACCTTTTGGGTCAGTACCGGAACCAGAACCATTTTTGGGTCAGAACCAGAACCTGTTTTGGGTCAGAACCAGAACCATTTTTGGGTCAGAACCAGAACCTGTTTTGGGTCAGAACCAGAACCACTTTTGGGTCAGAACCGGAACCATTTTTGGGTCAGAACCGGAACCTTTTGGGTCAGAACGAGAACCAGAACCATTTTTGGGTCGGAACCAGAACCTTTTGGGTCATTACCGGAACCAGAACCATTTTTGGATCAGAACCAGAACCAGAACCTTTTGGGTCAGAACCAGAATGGTTTTTGGGTCAGAACCAGAACCTTTTGGGTCAGAACCGAAACCTTTTGGATCAGAACCAGAACCTTTTGGGTCAGACCCAGAATCATTTTTGGGTCAGAACCAGAATGGTTTTTGTGTCAGAACCGGAACCTTTTGGGTCAGAACCAGAACCATTTTTGGATCAGAACCATTTCTGGGTCAGAACCAGAACCTTTTGGGTCAGAACTGGAACCAGAACCATTTTGGGGTCAGAACCAGAATGGTTTTTGGGTCAGAACCAGAACCATTTTTGGATCAGAACCATTTTGGGGTCAGAACCAGAATGGTTTTTGTGTCAGAACCAGAACCTTTTGGGTCAAAACCAGAACCATTTTTGGGTCAGAACCATTTTTGGATCAGAACCAGAACCATTTTTGGGTCAGAACCAGAACCAGAACCATTTTTGGGTCAGAACCAGAACCATTTTTGGGTGAGAACCAGAACCTTTTGTGTCAGAACCTGAACCATTTTTGGATCAGAACCAGAACCATTTTTGGGTCAGAACCAGAACCATTTTTGGGTCAGAACCATTTTTGGGTCAGAACCATTTTTGGGTCAGAACTGGAACCATTTCTGGGTCAGAACCGGAACCATTTTTGGGTCAGAACCAGAACCTTTTGGGTCGGAACCTGAACCATTTTTGGGTCAGAACCAGAACCAGAACCTTTTGGGTCAGAACCGGAACCTTTTGGGTCATTACTGGAACCAGAACCATTTTTGGGTCAGAACCAGAACCAGAACCATTTTTGGGTCAGAACCAGAACCATTTCTGGGTCAGAACCGGAACCATTTTTGGGTCAGAACCAGAACCATTTTTGGGTCAGAACCATTTTTGGGTCAAAACCAGAACCATTTTTGGGTCAGAACCATTTTTGGGTCAGAACCAGAACCAGAACCATTTTTGGGTCATTACCAGAACCATTTTTGGGTCAGAACCATTTTTGGGTCAGAACCAGAACCATTTTTGGGTCAGAACCAGAACCATTTTTGGGTCAGAACGGTTTTTGGGTCAGAACCAGAACCATTTTTGGGTCAGAACGGTTTTCGGGTCGGTACCTGAGTCCGGCGAGGGCCAGCATGGCGAATCGTCGCACCTGGCTGCAGATCTCGTACCTGGGCTCCAAACTCAGCAGCACCTGAGGGGGTTTGGGGAGATTTTTGGGGATTTTTGGAAGTTTTGGGGGAATTTTTGGAAGTTTTGGGGGATTTTTGGAAGTTTTGGGGGGATTTTTGGAAGTTTTGGGGAATTTTTGGAACTTTTGGGGAATTTTTGGAAGTTTTGGGGAATTTTTGGAAGTTTTGGGGGGTTTTTTGGAAGTTTTGGGGGATTTTTGGAAGTTTTGGGGGATTTTTGGAAGTTTTGGGGAATTTTTGGAGGTTTTGGGGGATTTTTGGAAGTTTTGGGGGATTTTTGGAAGTTTTGGGGAGGTTTTTTGGAGGTTTTGGGGAGGTTTTGAGAGGTTTTTGGAAGGTTTTGGGAGGTCTTGGGGATGATTTTGGGGTGATTTGGGTGGTTTTGGGAGGTTTTTGGAAGGTTTGGGGAGATTTTTGGGAGGTTTTGGGATGATTTTGGGGTGATTTGGGTGGTTTTGGGGAAGTTTTGGAAGGTTTGGGGAGATTTTTGGGTGGTTTTTGGAAGGGTTTGGGAGGTTTTTGGGAGTTTTCTTTGGCTGGTTTGGGGAGGTTTTTGGGTCTTTTTTTTCTTTGTGCCACCTGGGGGGTCCCTGATGTCACCTGGGGGGGTCCCTGATGTCACCTGGGGTGGTTCAGATGTCACTTGGGTGGTCTCAGGGTCACCTGGGGGGTCCCTGATGTCACCTGGGGGTCCCTGATGTCACCTGGGGGGTCTCAGGGTCACCTGGGGAGGTTCAGATGTCACCTGGGGGATCCCTGATGTCACCTGGGGAGTTCTGATGTCACTTGGGGGGGTTCAGATGTCACCTGAGGGGTCCCTGATGTCATCTGGGTGGTCTCAGGGTCACCTGGGGGGGTCCTGATGTCACCTGGGGGGGTTCAGATGTCACCTGGGGGGGTCTCTGATGTCACCTGAGGGGTCTCAGGGTCACCTGGGGGGTTCTGATGTCACCTGGGGGTCCCTGATGTCACCTGGGGGTCCCTGATGTCACCTGGGTGGTCTCAGGGTCACCTGGGGGGGTCCCTGATGTCACCTGGGGGGGTTCAGATGTCACCTGGGTGGTCTCAGGGTCACCTGGGGGGGTCTCAGGGTCACCTGGGGGGGTTCAGATGTCACCTGAGAGGTTCTGATGTCACCTGGGGGGGTCCCTGATGTCACCTGGGGGTCCCTGATGTCACCTGGGGGTTCTGATGTCACCTGGGGGGTTCTGATGTCACTTGGGGGGGTCCCTGATGTCACCTGGGGGGTCTCAGGGTCACCTGGGGGTCTCAGGGTCACCTGGGGGGGTCCCTGATGTCACCTGGGGGGGTCTCAGAGTCACCTGGGGGTCCCTGATGTCACCTGGGGGGGTCTCAGGGTCACCTGGGGGGGGTCTCAGGGTAACCTGAGGGGTTCTGATGTCACCTGAGAGGTTCTGATGTCACCTGGGGGGTTCCGATGTCACCTGGGGGGGGTCTCAGGGTCACCTGGGGGGGTTCAGATGTCACCTGGGGGTCCCTGATGTCACCTGGGGATCTCAGGGTCACCTGGGGATCTCAGGGTCACCTGGGGGGGGTTCAGATGTCACCTGGGGGGTTCTGATGTCACTTGGGGGGGGTCTCAGGGTCACCTGGGGGGTCCCTGATGTCACCTGGGGGGGTCTCTGATGTCACCTGAGGGGTCCCTGATGTCACCTGAGGGATCTCAGGGTCACCTGGGGGGGGTCTCAGGGTAACCTGGGGGTCCCTGATGTCACCTGAGGGGGTTCAGATGTCACCTGGGGGGTCTCAGGGTCACCTGGGGGGTCCCTGATGTCACCTGGGGGGTTCCGATGTCACCTGGGTGGTCTCAGGGTCACCTGGGGGGGTCTCTGATCTCACCTGGGTGGTCTCAGGGTCACCTGAGGGGTCCCTGATGTCACCTGGGGGGGTTCAGATGTCACCTGGGGGATCCCTGATGTCACCTGGGGGTCTCAGAGTCACCTGGGGGGGTCCCTGATGTCACCTGAGGGGTCCCTGATGTCACCTGGGTGGTCTCAGGGTCACCTGGAGGGTCCCTGATGTCACCTGGGGGGGTCTCAGGGTCACCTGGGGGGGGTTCAGATGTCACCTGGGGGGGTTCCGATGTCACCTGGGGGGGTTCTGATGTCACTTGGGGGGGTCCCTGATGTCACCTGGGGGGTCTCAGGGTCACCTGGGGGGTCTCAGGGTCACCTGGGGGGGTCCTGATGTCACCTGGGGGGTCTCAGGGTCACCTGGGGGTCTCAGGGTCACCTGGGGGGGGTCTCAGGGTAACCTGGGGGTCCCTGATGTCACCTGAGGGGGTTCAGATGTCACCTGGGGGGTCTCAGGGTCACCTGAGGGGTTCTGATGTCACCTGAGAGGTTCTGATGTCACCTGGGGGGGTTCTGATGTCACCTGGGGGGGGTTCAGATGTCACCTGGGTGGTCTCAGGGACACCTGGGGGGTCTCAGGGTCACCTGGGGGGTCTCAGGGTCACCTGGGGGGGTTCAGATGTCACCTGGGTGGTCTCAGGGTCACCCGGGGGTCCCTTCCCCACCTGCACCGCCTCTCCCAGCTCGTGCCCTCGGCAGAATTCCCGCAGCTCCCGGCTGAAGCCGCCGCTCCGGGCGTCCCGGCACAGGGAGCAGACGCTGTGGAGGAACCGCAGCTTCAGCTCCTCCTCCTGCAGCTGGGGGGGACAAGGAGGTGAGGAGAGGACAGGAACAGCTCTGGGGGGACAAGGAGGTGAGGAGAGGACAGGAACAGGAACAGGAACAGGAACAGAGCTCTGGGGGTGAGGAGAGGACAGGAACAGCTCTGGGGGTGAGGAGAGGACAGGAACAGGAACAGGAACAGGAACAGGAACAGGAACAGGAACAGGAACAGAGCTCTGAGGGTGAGGAGAGGACAGGAACAGCTCTGGGGGTGAGGAGAGGACAGGAACAGCTCTGGGGGGACACCCAGGAGAGCTCTGGGGGTGAGGAGAGGACACCCAGGGGCAGGAACAGCTCTGGGGGTGAGGACACCCAGAGCTCTGGAGGTCAGGAGAGGACACCCAGGAGAGCTCTGGGGGTGAGGAGAGGACACCCAGGAACAGCTCTGGAGGTCAGGAGAGGACACCCAGAGCTCTGGGGGTGAGGAGAGGACACCCAGGAGCAGGAACAGAGCTCTGAGAGGACACCCAGGAACAGCTGTGGACATCAGGAGAGGACACCCAGGAGAGCTCTGGGGGTGAGGAGAGGACACCCAGGAGAGCTCTGGAGGTGAGGAGAGGACACCCAGGAGAGCTCTGGACATCAGGAGAGGACACCCAGGAACAGGAACAGAGCTCTGAGAGGACACCCAGAGCTCTGGGGGTGAGGAGAGGACACCCAGGAGAGCTCTGGGGGTGAGGAGAGGACACCCAGGAGAGCTCTGGGGGTGAGGAGAGGACACCCAGAGCTCTGGAGGTGAGGAGAGGACACCCAGGAGAGCTCTGGGGGTGAGGAGAGGACACCCAGAGCTCTGGAGGTGAGGAGAGGACACCCAGGAACAGCTCTGGAGGTCAGGAGAGGACACCCAGAGCTCTGGAGGTCAGGAGAGGACACCCAGGAGAGCTCTGGACATCAGGAGAGGACACCCAGAGCTCTGGAGGTGAGGAGAGGACACCCAGGAACAGGAACAGAGCTCTGGGGGGACACCCAGGAACAGCTGTGGACATCAGGAGAGGACACCCAGGAGAGCTCTGGGGATGAGGAGAGGACACCCAGGAACAGCTCTGGAGGTGAGGAGAGGACAGGAACAGCTCTGAGAGGACACCCAGGAGAGCTCTGGGGGTCAGGAGAGGACACCCAGAGCTCTGGAGGTGAGGAGAGGACACCCAGGAACAGGAACAGCTCTGGAGGTCAGGAGAGGACAGGAACAGCTCTGGGGGGACACCCAGGAACAGCTCTGGGGGTGAGGAGAGGACAGGAACAGCTCTGGGGGGACACCCAGAGCTCTGGAGGTGAGGAGAGGACACCCAGGAGAGCTCTGGACATCAGGAGAGGACACCCAGAGCTCTGGGGGTGAGGAGAGGACACCCAGAGCTCTGGGGGTGAGGAGAGGACACCCAGGAGAGCTCTGGAGGTCAGGAGAGGACACCCAGGAGAGCTCTGGAGGTCAGGAGAGGACACCCAGGAGAGCTCTGGGGGTGAGGAGAGGACACCCAGGAACAGGAACAGAGCTCTGGAGGTGAGGAGAGGACAGGAACAGCTCTGGGGCTGAGGAGAGGACACCCAGGAGAGCTCTGGAGGTGAGGAGAGGACACCCAGAGCTCTGGGGGTGAGGAGAGGACACCCAGGAACAGCTCTGGGGGTGAGGAGAGGACACCCAGGAACAGCTGTGGACATCAGGAGAGGACACCCAGAGCTCTGGGGATGAGGAGAGGACACCCAGGAGAGCTCTGGACATCAGGAGAGGACACCCAGGAACAGGAACAGAGCTCTGGGGGTGAGGAGAGGACACCCAGGAGAGCTCTGGAGGTCAGGAGAGGACACCCAGGAGAGCTCTGGGGGTGAGGACACCCAGAGCTCTGGGGGTCAGGAGAGGACACCCAGGAACAGGAACAGAGCTCTGGAGGTGAGGAGAGGACAGGAACAGCTCTGGGGCTGAGGAGAGGACACCCAGGAGAGCTCTGGAGGTGAGGAGAGGACACCCAGAGCTCTGGGGGTGAGGAGAGGACACCCAGGAGAGCTCTGGAGGTGAGGAGAGGACACCCAGGAGAGCTCTGGACATCAGGAGAGGACACCCAGAGCTCTGGAGGTGAGGAGAGGACACCCAGGAACAGCTCTGGGGGTGAGGAGAGGACACCCAGAGCTCTGGGGCTGAGGAGAGGACACCCAGGAGAGCTCTGGGGCTGAGGAGAGGACACCCAGAGCTCTGGGGGTGAGGAGAGGACACCCAGGAGCAGGAACAGCTCTGGGGGTGAGGAGAGGACAGGAACAGCTCTGGGGGGACACCCAGAACTCTGAGGATGAGGAGAGGACACCCAGGAGAGCTCTGGGGCTGAGGAGAGGACACCCAGGAACAGCTCTGGAGGTCAGGAGAGGACACCCAGGAGCAGGAACAGAGCTCTGAGAGGACACCCAGAGCTCTGGAGGTGAGGAGAGGACACCCAGGAGAGCTCTGGAGGTGAGGAGAGGACACCCAGTAACAGCTCTGAGAGGACACCCAGAGCTCTGGGGGTGAGGAGAGGACACCCAGGAACAGGAACAGAGCTCTGGGGGGACACCCAGGAACAGCTCTGGGGGTCAGGAGAGGACACCCAGAGCTCTGGAGGTGAGGAGAGGACACCCAGATGTCACCTGAGGGGTCCCTGATGTCACCTGGACATCAGGAGAGGACACCCAGAGCTCTGGAGGTCAGGAGAGGACACCCAGGAACAGCTCTGGGGGTGAGGAGAGGACACCCAGGAGAGCTCTGGGGGTGAGGAGAGGACACCCAGGACACCTCCCCAGAGCCCAGGGTTACCTGCTCGGGGCTGCTGAGGAAGCTCTGGATGAAGGTCAGGGCTCCCCGGGCGTGAGCAGGAGCCCAGCTGGTGTCTGCAGGGTGGGGAGAGGAGACAGAGCTGAGGAGAGCAGGGGGAGGAGCTGCAGCCCCTCTGCTGTGCCCCTTCCTCATCCTGAACCCCTTCCTCATCCTCGGCATCCTCATCCTGTCACCTTCCTCATCCTGTCACCTTCCTCATCCTGTCCCCTTCCTCATCCTGAACCCCTCCTCATCCTCAGCATCCTCATCCTCAGCATCCTCATCCTGTCACCTTCCTCATCCTCAGCATCCCTCCTCATCCTGTCCCCTTCTTCATCCTGAACCCTTCCTCATCCTGAACCCCTTCCTCATCCTCAGCATCCTCATCCTGTCCCCTTCTTCATCCTGAACCCCTTCCTCATCCTCAGCATCCTCATCCTCAGCATCCTCATCCTGAACCCCTCCTCATCCTGTCCCCTTCCTCATCCTGTCCCCTTCCTCATCCTCGGCATCCCTCCCACCCCTGAGATCCCCATTTAGAAACCTGATCCCAGTATGGAACTGGTCCCAGTCCCACCTTTGACATCCCATTTACCTGATCCCAGTATGGAACTGGTCCCAGTCTCACCTCTGAGATCCCCATTTCCCTGATCCCAGTATGGAACTGGTTCCAGTCCCACCTTTGACATCCCCATTTCCCTGATCCCAGTATGGATCCATTTAGAATCCTGATCCCAGTATGGAACTGGTTCAGGGATCCAGTATGATCCCCATTTCCCTGATCCCAGTATGGAACTGGTTCCAGTCCCAGCCCTGAGATCCCATTCCCCTGATCCCAGTATGGAACTGGTTCCAGTCCCAGTCCTGAGATCCCATTTCCCTGATCCCAGTATGGAACTGGTTCCAGTCCCAACCCTGAGATCCCATTTCCCTGATCCCAGTATGGAACTGGTCCCAGTCCCACCTTTGACATCCCCTTTTCCCTGATCCCAGTATGGAACTGGTTCATGGATCCAGTATGATCCCCATTTCCCTGATCCCAGTATGGAACTGGTTCCAGTCCCAGCCCTGAGATCCCCTTTTCCCTGATCCCAGTATGGAACTGGTTCCAGTCCCACCTTTGACATCCCCATTCCCCTGATCCCAGTATGGAACTGGTTCCAGTCTCACCCCAAGATCCCATTTACCTGATCCCAGTATGGAACTGGTTCCAGTCCAGTCCCAGTCCTGAGATCCCCTTTTCCCTGATCCCAGTATGGAACTGGTTCATGGATCCAGTATGATCCCCATTTCCCTGATTCCAGTATGGAACTGGTCCCAGTCCCACCTTTGACATCCCCATTTCCCTGATCCCAGTATGGAACTGGTCCCAGTCTCACCCCAAGATCCCATTCCCCTGATCCCAGTATGGAACTGGTTCCAGTCCCACCTTTGAAATTCCCATTTAGAATCCTGATCCCAGTATGGAACTGGTTCAGGCATCCAGTATGATCCCCATTTACCTGATCCCAGTATGGAACTGGTCCCAGTACAGTCCCACCTTTGACATCCCCATTTCCCTGATCCCAGTATGGAACTGGTTCCAGTCTCACCCCAAGATCCCATTTCCCTGATCCCAGTATGGAACTGGTTCCAGTCCCACCTTTGAGATCCCCATTCCCCTGATCCCAGTATGGAACTGGTTCCAGTCCCAGCCCTGACATCCCCATTTCCCTGATCCCAGTATGGAACTGGTTCCAGTCTCACCCCAAGATCCCATTTCCCTGATCCCAGTATGGAACTGGTCCCAGTCCAGTCCCACCTTTGACATCCCCATTTCCCTGATCCCAGTATGGAACTGGTCCCAGTCCCACCTTTGACATCCCCATTTCCCTGATCCCAGTATGGAACTGGTTCCAGTCCCAACCCTGAGATCCCATTTCCCTGATCCCAGTATGGAACTGGTTCCAGTCTCACCCCAAGATCCCATTTCCCTGATCCCAGTATGGAACTGGTTCTAGTCCCACCCCTGAGATCCCATTCCCCTGATCCCAGTATGGAACTGGTCCCAGTCCCACCCCTGAGATCCCCATTCCCCTGATCCCAGTATGGAACTGGTTCAGGGATCCAGTATGATCCCCATTCCCCTGATCCCAGTATGGAACTGGTCCCAGTCCCACCTTTGACATCCCCATTTCCCTGATCCCAGTATGGAACTGGTTCATGGATCCAGTATGATCCCCATTTCCCTGATCCCAGTATGGAACTGGTTCCAGTCCCACCCCTGAGATCCCATTCCCCTGATCCCAGTATGGAACTGGTCCCAGTCCCACCTTTGACATCCCCATTTCCCTGATCCCAGTATGGAACTGGTTCATGGATCCAGTATGATCCCCATTTCCCTGATCCCAGTATGGAACTGGTTCATGGATCCAGTATGATCCCCATTTACCTGATCCCAGTATGGAACTGGTTCCAGTCTCACCCCTGAGATCCCCATTTCCCTGATCCCAGTATGGAACTGGTCCCAGTTCACTCACCGCGCCGCAGCGGCCGCACCGTTGTCACCTCGCTGGTCTCCACCGCAGCTCCTCTCTCCTGAGGGGTCCCCACCTCCTCCCAGGCCACCCTGGGCCGTCTCGGGGGTCTCTTCTCCATTTCACAGCAAAACCAAAAAGCGCCGAGAGCGAAAAGAACCAGAAAAGTTTTGTCAGGTGAGGGTTGGTTCCAACCCAACAAATCCTGGCACCTGTTGCCAGGGGAGGGTGGCGGGTCACAGCCACCCCTTTGTGACATTTGTCCCCAAGATGCCACCAGTCATGGGGTTACTTCACCTTGGAGAAAGTTGGATTTGCTGGGGAGTGCCTGGAGTCTTTTCTCCTGACCAATTATCGGTCATTGCTGAGAATTGACAGCAGTTTCAGCCATTGAAAAGTGGAATCAACTTGTGAACCCCACCTTAAAGTGTAAAACCAGAGCTCTGTTGGGCTTTTTGTTTCTTGGCTGTGAAAGGCAGCAGAGCTCCGGTCTCCGGTTCTCTGGCCGGGCTGGTCCTGCTGTTCTCCCGGCCGGGAGATGGGGCCAGCGGGGGTTTGCCCCGAGCCAAGCCGGGTGTCATGGGGTTACTTCACCTTGGAGAAAGTTCAAGTTGCTGGGGACCGCCTGGAGTCTTTCTCCTGACCAATTATCGGTCATTGCTGAGAATTGACAGCAGTTTTAGCCATTGAAAAGTGGGATCAGCTTGTGAACCCCACCTTAAAGTGTAAAACCAGAGCTCTGTGGTTCTCTTTGTTTCCTGGCTGTGAAAGGCAGCAGAGCTCCGGTCTCCGGTTCCCTGCCCAGCCCAAGCCGGGCCAGGCCGGTTCCTGGCTTGGCTGCAGGTTTTGCCGTGATGGAATTTACCAGAAAGTGTCGAGTGAGGAAGGAGAAGAGCTCTGAGCCTGCAGCGAGCAGAGACACCGACCACACTCTCCAGAGCAGCCGTGAGGAACTTTCCATCGCAGACAGCTCCAGCTCCTGCTCAGCAGAGATCACCTGTCATGAAGTTACTTTACCTTGGAGAAAGTTGGAGTTGCTGGGGACTGCCTGGAGTCTTTCTCCTGACCAATTATCGGTCATTGCTGAGAATTGACAGCAGTTTTAGCCATTGAAAAGTGGGATCAACTTGTGAACCCCACCTTAAAGTGTAAAACCAGAGCTCTGTTGGGCTTTTTGTTTCTTGGCTGTGAAAGGCAGCAGAGCTCCGGTCTCCGGTTCTCTGGCCGGGCTGGTCCTGCTGTTCTCCCGGCCGGGAGATGGGGCCAGCGGGGGTTTGCCCCGAGCCAAGCCGGGTGTCATGGGGTTACTTCACCTTGGAGAAAGTTCAAGTTGCTGGGGACTGCCTGGAGTCTTTCTCATGACCAATTATCGGTCATTGCTGAGAACTGACAGCAGTTTTAGCCATTGAAAAGGGGAATCAACTTGTGAACCCCACCTTAAAGTGTAAAACCAGAGCTCTGTGGTTCTCTTTGTTTTCTGGCTGTGAAAGGCAGCAGAGCTCCGGCCTCTCGCTCTCTGCCCAGGCCACGTGGCCGGGCGGGGGCCGGGCTGGTCCTGCCTGTTGGGAAGGTAGAATTAGAAAGAAATTATAAATATGACTCTGTAGCCAGAAAGGCTGAGGAAGAAATACAAATGAAAGCACGGTTTGAATAATTCAAATAAACCGGGCTGGTGTGCCAGAACACATTCTGTCCCCCAATAAAACCAAGCTGAGACCCCTCTCCCCAGCCTTATAAGGAAAGGTCTGAAAGACCCTGAGATAACTAAAAATATGCAAAAATAGCGATTTCTATAGGTTGCACACAAATGTTACTGTATTAGGATACTTAGAAAGATTGGTTAGTAAAGGAATAGAATA
This sequence comes from Poecile montanus, assembly GCA_038429875.1. Classification (NCBI taxonomy): domain Eukaryota; kingdom Metazoa; phylum Chordata; class Aves; order Passeriformes; family Paridae; genus Poecile; species Poecile montanus. The sequence goes on along the minus strand of CM076539.1, from coordinate 1,847,118 downwards.
TTCAATGTATAGGTTGTATAAGTAATTGTAAAAGAGAGTTCGCTCTCTTGGTCTCTCCTAACTCTTAGTAACTCTTCACTCTTCACTCTTCACTCTTCACTCTTAACTCTTGGTCTCTCTTAGCTCTCTCTTTTTTCCCGGCTCTCTCACTTCTGTTCTGTTCTGTTCCTCTCTTTCTCAGCAATCTTAACTCTTGAACTCCTGTATTCGTATTTTACCCTATTTTGTATTGCTCTCTCTGAGCCCGCTTTGAGCTCTATCTGCTGGCTCACAGCAGAGCTCCCTCTCTCTCTCTATCCCATGCCCTGAAATAAACCTCTAACCCCTAACTCGCTGATAGAGCTCTTTGTCGTGTCTCACACCGTCCCAGAAAGGGTCTCCTACACTGCCGTTCTCCCGGCCGGGAGATGGGGCCAGCGGGAGCTTGCCCCGAGCCAAGCCGGGTGTCATGGGGTTACTTCACCTTGGAGAAAGTTCAAGTTGCTGGGGACTGCCTGGAGTCTTTCTCCTGACCAATTATCGGTCATTGCTGAGAATTGACAGCAGTTTTAGCCATTGAAAAGTGGAATCAACTTGTGAACCCCACCTTAAAGTGTAAAACCAGAGCTCTGTTGTTCTCTTTGTTTCCTGGCTGTGAAAGGCAGCAGAGCTCCGGTCTCCGGTTCCCTGCCCAGCCCAAGCCGGGCCAGGCCGGTTCCTGGCTTGGCTGCAGGTTTTGCCGTGATGGAATTTACCAGAAAGTGTCGAGTGAGGAAGGAGAAGAGCTCTGAGCCTGCAGCGAGCAGAGACACCGACCACACTCTCCAGAGCAGCCGTGAGGAACTTTCCATCGCAGACGGCTCCAGCTCCTGTTCAGCAGAGATCACCTATGGTCATGGGGTTACTTCACCTTGGAGAAAGTTAAAGTTGCTGGGGACTGCCTGGAGTCTTTCTCCTGACCAATTATCGGTCATTGCTGAGAATTGACAGCAGTTTTAGCCATTGAAAAGTGGGATCAACTTGTGAACCCCACCTTAAAGTGTAAAACCAGAGCTCTGTTGGGCTTTTTGTTTCTTGGCTGTGAAAGGCAGCAGAGCTCCGGTCTCCGGTTCCCTGCCCAGCCCAAGCCGGGCCAGGCCGGTTCCTGGCTTGGCTGCAGGTTTTGCCGTGATGGAATTTACCAGAAAGTGTCGAGTGAGGAAGGAGAAGAGCTCTGAGCCTGCAGCGAGCAGAGACACCAACCACACTCTCCAGAGCAGCCGTGAGGAACTTTCCATCGCAGACAGCTCCAGCTCCTGCTCAGCAGAGATCACCTGTCATGAAGTTACTTTACCTTGGAGAAAGTTGGAGTTGCTGGGGACTGCCTGGAGTCTTTCTCCTGACCAATTATCGGTCATTGCTGAGAATTGACAGCAGTTTTAGCCATTGAAAAGTGGGATCAACTTGTGAACCCCACCTTAAAGTGTAAAACCAGAGCTCTGTTGTTCTCTTTGTTTCTTGGCTGTGAAAGGCAGCAGAGCTCCGGCCTCTCGCTCTCTGCCCAGGCCACGTGGCCGGGCGGGGGCCGGGCTGGTCCTGCCTGTTGGGAAGGTAGAATTAGAAAGAAATTATAAATATGACTCTGTAGCCAGAAAGGCTGAGGAAGAAACACAAATGATAGCACGGTTTGAATAATTCAAATAAACCGGGCTGGTGTGCCAGAACACATTCTGTCCCCCAATAAAACCAAGCTGAGACCCCTCTCCCCAGCCTTATAAGGAAAGGTCTGAAAGACCCTGAGATAACTAAAAATATGCAAAAATAGCGATTTCTATAGGTTGCACACAAATGTTACTGTATTAGGATACTTAGAAAGATTGGTTAGTAAAGGAATGGAATATTCAATGTATAGGTTATATAAGTAATTGTAAAAGAGAGTTCGCTCTCTTGGTCTCTCCTAACTCTTAGTAACTCGTAACTCTTCACTCTTCACTCTTCACTCTTCTCTTGGTCTCTCTTAGCTCTCTCTTTTTTCCCGGCTCTCTCACTTCTGTTCTGTTCTGTTCCTCTCTTTCTCAGCAATCTTAACTCTTGAACTCCTGTATTTGTATTTTACCCTATTTTGTATTGCTCTCTCTGAGCCCGCTTTGAGCTCTATCTGCTGGCTCATAGCAGAGCTCCCTCTCTCTCTCTCTCCCACGCCCTGAAATAAACCTCTAACCCCTGACTCGCTTATAGAGCTCTTTGTCGTGTCTCACACCGTCCCAGAAAGGGTCTCCTACACTGCCGTTCTCCCGGCCGGGAGATGGGGCCAGCGGGAGCTTGCCCCGAGCCAAGCCGGGTGTCATGGGGTTACTTCACCTTGGAGAAAGTTGGAGTTGCTGGGGACTGCCTGGAGTCTTTCTCCTGACCAATTATCGGTCATTGCTGAGAATTGACAGCAGTTTTAGCCATTGAAAAGGGGAATCAACTTGTGAACCCCACCTTAAAGTGTAAAACCAGAACTCTCTTGTTCTCTTTGTTTCCTGGCTGTGAAAGGCAGCAGAGCTCCGGTCTCCGGTTCCCTGCCCAGCCCAAGCCGGGCCAGGCCGGTTCCTGGCTTGGCTGCAGGTTTTGCCGTGATGGAATTTACCAGAAAGTGTCGAGTGAGGAAGGAGAAGAGCTCTGAGCCTGCAGCGAGCAGAGACACCGACCACACTCTCCAGAGCAGCCATGAGGAACTTTCCATCGCAGACGGCTCCAGCTCCTGTTCAGCAGAGATCACCGAACCATCTACAAAAGCTTGGGCAGGATTTTAATTCTTTCTTATCCAGATGAGACTTGCGGATTAATCTTTTCATCCAGAGAAAAAAAAAAGAGAGTGATCAACATGAAAAGAGACTTTATAAACTACCAGTGACAAGAAAGAAAAGAAGCTTCAAGAAAGGTAGAGAATTAAGGAGATGCTTTAATTAAGCTGAAATATCTTTCTGTTAAAACTATGGGGATGGAGAATGAAGTCCTGAAAAGAACTCCTTTAATTCATGATGGAGAATGGGGAGGAACAGAGTGTTCAAAGTGTAAATTTGAGTAAAAAGTAGAGTAATTATGGGATAGTGAAGTGCTGGGAGATTTGAAGCCTTGAGATGTTACCTCTCTCTCTCTGCCTCTCCTGGGCTCAGTTCTCTGTGGATACAACTCTTCTCTAGTTCCCCAGCCTTCTCTGGGCTGAATTCTCTGTAGATACAGCTTTTCTCTAATTTCTCAGCCTTCTCTGGGCTGAATTCTCTGTAGATACAGCTTTTCTCTAATTTCTCAGCCTTCTCTGGGCTGAATTCTCTGTAGATACAGCTTTTCTCTAATTTCCCAGCCTCCTTTGGGCTGAATTCTCTGTAGATACAGCTTTTCTCTAATTTCCCAGCCTTCTCTGGGCTGAATTCTCTGTAGATACAGCTTTTCTCTAATTTCTCAGCCTTCTCTGGGCTGAATTCTCTGTAGATACAGTTTCTCTGGTCTCTCAGCCTCCTTTGGGCTGAATTCCTCTGGGATCCTCCCTCGTGGGGAGTTCCACTTATCTCAGTCTTTATGATTCAAAGTAAACTCTCGAGCTCGTTAGAATCTTGTTTCTCGTGTTTATTGAAGGATCCTTACAAAACTTAACAGGTCTCTCTAGGCTGGTCACAAGGTTAATCTTTGCAATTTGGAACATTTCTTTCTTCTGATGGTACAAACAAGGCCTTGTGGCTCACTTCATGTCTGATACACAAAATGGCCCCGAACTACGCAGTTCTTTTATCTTTATACTTATTTTTATCCAATTAACAATAGACACCTATATTATTTTTCTTAATGACCCAATGACCCATCACCTCTGTGATGCACTGCGGCATTTTCTATCCAATCACTCACTATCACCCAAAAACCTCCAGGAGAAGAAGATGAAGAAGAAAGAAGAAGGACAAGAGACAACACCCTAAATCCTCCATCTTGTCTCCTGTTCTCTAAACTACTTTTTCACCCAGTGATTTAAGAAACTTTCTAATCTACACACCTACACCTTTAGCTTTTTTCATCTAACTCTATCATTTGTTTTCATGTATTACCATGAAAACATGCTCATGAATTTCATATTATATGAAATTCAGTGTTCTTTTGGATCTCAGAACTAAATATTAAAAACAAGGGCACTCAGTCTGTATCTCAGACTCCAACATGAGAGGCAATGAGAAAACTGTTTTCTAGTGAAGCTCACAGAAACAGATGAAGAAGACTTTTTACCTCTGAATAACTTATCCTTAAAATGCTATCCTCACACTCATGACCTATAACACATTTCAGAGTGATGTGGAATGGGAGGGGTAAACTCTGATAACAGCAGCTCTGAGCAGCTGATATCAGAGAAACAGAAAACTATAACAAAAATCGTTTTCTTGTGAGAAACTCCATAAATTAACAGAAAGAAACTTCTGTTTCTCTACAGAAACTGAGGAAAAGACTGTAGAAAGAATTAAGAATTGTTTCAACCATCAAAATTCTAAAGTTTTTGTCTCTGTTGTCATGTGAACAAAAGAATGATGGGCAGTGAGAAATGAAAAGGTTTTTCTAAAAGTTTATTCTGGTGTTCTTATTCTTGTAGTTTGTCAATAAACTTTCTTTATTCCTTTTAAATTTTATGCCTGGTTTGCTCTTGTTTTAATCCAGATCTCACAGCAAGAAATAAATAATTCTTTTTCCCCTTTTTGTTAATTACTGGTTCAAAACCACGACAGGGATGGAGCCCGGATCCGGGAAAAATAAAAACTCTGGGATTTGGGGAGGGAATTTTTGGGATCTGGGGGGGTTCTCACCTGAGCTGGGAATTTTTGGGATTCACCAAATCCCGAAAGGTTTTGGGTTCGTTCCCGGCGGATTCCGACCAAAAATTCCCGGAGCGCGGATCCCGCTCGGCCTGTGAAGCTCCAGATTCCCCCTCATCCCAAATTTCCCCCCTCATCCCAAATTTCCTTCAATCCCAAATTCCTCCCATCCTAAATTTCCTTGTTTGATCCCGAATTTCTGCATCCCAAATTTCTTCTTATCCCAAATTTCTTCTTATCCCAAATTTCCCCCCTTGATCCCAAATTTCCCCCCTTGATCCCAAATTTCTTATCCCAAGTTCTTTCTTATCCCAAATTTCCCTTGATCCCGAATTTCCCTCCTCAATCCCAAATTTTCCCTCTTTATCCCAAATTTCTTCTTATCCCAAATTTTCCCATCAATCCTGAATTCTTCCTTTGATCCCAAATTCCTCCTCATCCCAAATTTCCCCCTTGATCCCAAATTTCCTTCAATCCCAAATTTCCCTCCTCATCCTGAATTCCCCCTTATCCCAAATTCCTCCTCATCCCAAATTTCTTCTTATCCCAAATTTCCCTCGATCCCCAAATTTCCCCATCCCAAATTTCTTATCCCAAATTTCCCTCGATCCCGAATTTCCCCATCCCAAATTCTTCCTTATCCCAAATTTCTTCCTCGATCCTGAATTTCCCCCCTTGATCCCAAATTTCTCTCCTTACCTCAAATTCCTCCTCATCCCAAATTTTTCCTCCTTATCCCAAATTTTCCCCATCCCAAATTTCCCTTGATCCTGAATTTCCCTCCTCGATCCCAAATTCTCCTCGATCCCAAATTCTCCTCAATCCCAAATTTCTTCTTATCCCAAATTTTCCCCCTTGATCCCAAATTTCTCTCCTTATCTCAAATTCCTCCTCATCCCAAATTTCTTATCCCAAATTCTCCTCAATCCCAAATTTCCCCCATCCCAAATTTCCCCCCTCAATCCCAAATTTCCCCCCTCAATCCCAAATTTCCCCCCTCAATCCCAAATTTCCCCCCTCAATCCTAAATTCCCCCCTCGATCCCAAATTTTTCCTCCTTATCCCAAATTCCCCCCCTCAATCCCAAATTTTCCCATCAATCCCGAATTCCCCTCAATCCCAAATTCCTCCTCGATCCCGAATTTCCCTCCTTGATCCCAAGTTTTCCTCCTCATTTCAAATTCCCTCTTATCCCAAATTTCTTCTTATCCCAAATTTTCCCATCAATCCTGAATTCTTCCTTTGATCCCAAATTCCTCATCCCAAATTTCCCCCTTGATCCCAAATTTCCTTCAATCCCAAATTTCCTTCAATCCCAAATTTCCCCCTCGATCCCGAATTTCTGCATCCCAAATTCCTCCTCATCCCAAATTTCTTCTTATCCCAAATTTCTTATCCCAAATTTCCCCCCTTGATCCCAAATTTCCCTCCTTATCCCAAATTTCTTCTCTTTCTTATCCCAAATTTCCCTTGATCCCGAATTTCCCTCCTCAATCCCAAATTTTCCCTCTTTATCCCAAATTTCTTCTTATCCCAAATTTTCCCATCAATCCTGAATTCTTCCTTTGATCCCAAATTCCTCCTCATCCCAAATTTCCCCCTTGATCCCAAATTTCCTTCAATCCCAAATTTCCCTCCTCATCCCAAATTTCCCTTGATCCCAAATTTTCCCATCGATCCCAAATTTCTTATCCCAAATTTCTCCTCATCCCAAATTTCCCCCCTCAATCCCAAATTTTCCCCCTTTATCCCAAATTTCCTTCAATCCCAAATTTCCCCATCCCAAATTCCTCCTCATCCCAAATTTCCCTTGATCCCAAATTTCCCCCTCGATCCCAAATTTCCCCCCTCGATCCCAAATTTTCCCCTTGATCCCAAATTCCCCCCAAATTCCCGTTTTTCTCCACACGGATCGAGTGCAAAAATTCCCATTTTATTCAGCCAAGCCAAAAAAATCCAACAGCAAAAAAAAGGGAATTTTTTGGGATGGGAATTCCCAAATTTGGGGGGAATTTTGGGAGGAATTCCCAAATTTTGGGGAATTTTGGGGAGGAATTCCCAAATTTGGGGGGAATTTTGGGAGGAATTCCCAAATTTTGGGGGAATTTTGGGAGGAATTCCCAAATTTGGGGGAATTTTTGGAGGAATTCCCAAATTTTGGGGGAATTTTGGGAGGAATTCCCAAATTTTGGGGGAATTTTGGGAGGGAATTCCCAAATTTTGGGTGGGAATTCCCAAATTTTGGGGGAATTTTGGGAGGAATTCCCAAATTTTGGGGGGGATTTTGGGAGGGAATTCCCAAATTTTGGGGGAATTTTGGGAGGAATTCCCAAATTTTGGGGAATTTTGGGGAGGAATTCCCAAATTTTGGGGGAGGGATTTTGGGTGGAATTCCCAAATTTTGGGAGGGAATTTTTTGGGAGGGAATTCCCAAATTTTGGGGGAATTTTTTGGGAGGAATTCCCAAATTTTGGGGGGAATTTTGGGAGGAATTCCCAAATTTTGGGGGAATTTTTTGGGAGGAATTCCCAAATCTTGGGGGGGAATTTTTTGGGAGAGAATTCCCAAATTTTGGGGGAATTTTGGGAGGAATTCCCAAATTTTGGGAGGGAATTCCCAAATTGGGGGGGAATTTTGGGAGGGGGGGAATTTTGGGGAGGAATTCCCAAATTTTTGGGGAATTTTGGGAGGAATTCCCAAATTTGGGGGAATTTTGGGAGGAATTCCCAAATTTTGGGGACCCTCTCCCAAATAATTGATCCAAATTTGGGGGATCCAGGGGAGAATTTTGGGAATTTTTTGGGAATTTTTTTGGGGAAATTTGTTGGGTTTTTTTAAGGAATTTTTTGGGTTTTTTTGGGATTTTTTGGGAGATTTTTTGGAATTTTTTTGGACATTTTTGGGATTTTTTTTGGATTTTTTTGGGGTTTTTTTTGGGATTTTTTATTTTTATTTTTTGGGATTTTTTTGGGGAAGTTTTTGGGATTTTTTTTTTTAATTTTTTGGGTTTTTTTGGGATTTTTTATTTTTATTTTTTTTGATTTTTTGGGGAATTTTTTTGGGGAAGTTTTTGGGAATTTTGGGGGTTTTTTTGGGGATTTTTTATGGGATTTTTTATGGGATTTTTTTGGGGATTTTTTTGGGAACTTTTGGGGATTTTTTAAAAAAAATTTTTTTGGATTTTTTTTAGATTTTGATTTTTTTGGGACTTTTTTTGGATTTTCTGGGATGTTCCATGATTTTTGGGAATTTTGGGGATTTTTTTGGAATTTTTTGGGTTTTTTGTGAATTTTTTGTGAATTTTTTTATTTATTTTTTTTTAATTTTCTTGATTTTTTTTTTTATTTTTTGGGATTTTTTGGGGTGTTTTGGGGTTTTTTTGGGGTTTCTGGGGGTGTTTTTGGGGTATTTTTGGGTGTTTTTGGGGTTCCTGGGGTTGTTTTTGGGTGTTTTTGGGGTATTTTTGGATGTTTTTGGGGTTCCTGGGGTTGTTTTTGGGGTATTTTTGGGTGTTTTTGGGGTTCCTGGGGTGTTTTTGGGGTTCCCCCCTAGATGAGGTCCATCAGGATGTTCTCCTCCATCACCCTGAGGGTCTGGAGACCCCAAATTTGGGAATTCCTGGGGGATTTTGGGTGGTTTTGGGGTGTTTTTGGGGTTTCTGGGTGTATTTTTGGGGTTCCTGGGGTTGTTTTTGGGGTTCCTGGGGATGTTTTTGGGGTATTTTCGGGTGTTTTTGGGGTATTTTTGGGTGTTTTTGGGGTATTTTTGGGTGTTTTTGGGGTATTTTTGGGTGTTTTTGGGGTTCCTGGGGTTGTTTTTGGGGTTCCTCCCCTAGATGAGGTCCATCAGGATGTTCTCCTCCACCACCCTGAGGGTCTGGAGACCCCAAATTTGGGGGTTCCTGGGGTTGTTTTTGGGGTATTTTGGGGTATTTTGTGGATTTTTGGGTGTTTTTGGGGTTTTTTTGGGGTTCCTGGGGGTATTTTTGGGTGTATTTTTGGGGTATTTTTGGGTGTTTTTGGGGTATTTTTGGATGTTTTTGGGGTTCCTGGGGGTGTTTTTGGGGTTCCTGGGGGTGTTTTTGGGGTATTTTTGGGTGTTTTTGGGGTTCCTGGGGTTGTTTTTGGGGTTCCTCCCCTAGATGAGGTCCATCAGGATGTTCTCCTCCATCACCCCGAGGGTCTGGAGACCCCAAATTTGGGAATTCCTGGGGGATTTTGGGGTATTTTGGGGTATTTTGTGGATTTTTGGGTTGTTTTGGGTGTTTTTGGGGTTCCTGGGTGTATTTTTGGGGTTCCTGGGGGTGTTTTTGGGGTATTTTTGGGTGTTTTTGGGGTTCCTGGGGTTGTTTTTGGGGTTCCTGGGGTTGTTTTTGGGGTTCCTCCCCTAGATGAGGTCCATCAGGATGTTCTCCTCCACCACCCTGAGGGTCTGGAGACCCCAAATTTGGGAATTCCTGGGGGATTTTTGGGGTTTTTTGGGGTTTCTGGGGGTATTTTTGGGGTGTTTTTGGGGTATTTTTGGGTGTTTTTGGGGTATTTTTGGGTGTTTTTGGGGTTCCTGGGGTTGTTTTTGGGGTTCCTCCCCTAGATGAGGTCCATCAGGATGTTCTCCTCCATCACCCTGAGGGTCTGGAGACCCCAAATTTGGGAATTCCTGGGGGATTTTGGGGTATTTTTGGGTGTTTTGGGGTTTCTGGGTGTATTTTTGGGGTATTTTTGGGTGTTTTTGGGGTTTCTGGGGTGTTTTTGGGGTATTTTTGGGTGTTTTTGGGGTTCCTGGGGTTGTTTTTGGGGTTCTCCCCTAGATGAGGTCCATCAGGATGTTCTCCTCCACCACCCTGAGGGTCTGGAGACCCCAAATTTGGGAATTCCTGGGGGATTTTTGGGGTATTTTGGGGTTCCTGGGGGTATTTTTGGGTGTTTTTGGGGTATTTTTGGGTGTTTTTGGGGTTCCTGGGGTGTTTTTGGGGTTCCCCCCTAGATGAGGTCCATCAGGATGTTCTCCTCCATCACCCTGAGGGTCTGGAGACCCCAAATTTGGGAATTCCTGGGGGATTTTTGGGGTATTTTGGGGTTCCTGGGGGTATTTTTGGGTGTTTTTGGGGTATTTTTGGGTGTTTTTGGGGTTCCTGGGGTGTTTTTGGGGTTCCCCCCTAGATGAGGTCCATCAGGATGTTCTCCTCCATCACCCTGAGGGTCTGGAGACCCCAAATTTGGGGGTTCCTGGGGTTGTTTTTGGGGTATTTTGTGGATTTTTGGGTGTTTTTGGGTGTTTTTGGGGTTTCTGGGTGTATTTTTGGGGTATTTTTGGGTGTTTTTGGGGTATTTTTGGGTGTTTTTGGGGTTCCTGGGGTTGTTTTTGGGGTCCTCCCCTAGATGAGGTCCATCAGGATGTTCTCCTCCATCACCCTGAGGGTCTGGAGACCCCAAATTTGGGAATTCCTGGGGGATTTTGGGTGTTTTTGGGGGTGTTTCGGGGTTTCTGGGTGTATTTTTGGGGTATTTTTGGGTGTTTTTGGGGTATTTTTGGGTGTTTTTGGGGTATTTTTGGGTGTTTTTGGGGTATTTTTGGGTGTTTTTGGGGTATTTTTGGGTGTTTTTGGGGTTCCTCCCCTAGATGAGGTCCATCAGGATGTTCTCCTCCATCACGCTGGGGGTCTGGAGACCCCAAATTTGGGAATTCCTGGGGGATTTTGGGTGTTTTTGGGGGTGTTTTGGGGTTTCTGGGGGTATTTTTGGGGTATTTTTGGGTGTTTTTGGTGTTTTTGGGGTTCCTGGGGGTGTTTTTGGGGTTCCTGGGGTTGTTTTTGGGGTTCCCCCCTAGATGAGGTCCATCAGGATGTTCTCCTACATCACCCCGAGGGTCTGGAGACCCCAAATTTGGGAATTCCTGGGGGATTTTGGGTTTTTTTGGGGTTCCTGGGGGTGTTTTTGGGGTTCCTGGGGGTGTTTTTGGGGTTCCTGGGGTTGTTTTTGGGGTTCCCCCCTAGATGAGGTCCATCAGGATGTCCTCCTCCATCACGCTGGGGGTCTGGAGACCCCAAATTTGGGAATTCCTGGGGGATTTTGGGGTATTTTGGGGTTTCTGGGGGTATTTTTGGGTGTTTTTGGGGTTCCTGGGGTTGTTTTTGGGGTTCCTGGGGGTGTTTTTGGGGTTCCTCCCCTAGATGAGGTCCATCAGGATGTTCTGCATCACCCTGAGGGTCTGGAGACCCCAAATTTGGGAATTCCTGGGGGATTTTGGGTGTTTTTGGGGGTGTTTTGGGGTTTCTGGGGGTATTTTTGGGGTGTTTTTGGGGTGTTTTTGGGTGTTTTTGGGGTTTCTGGGGTTGTTTTTGGGGTTCCTGGGGTTGTTTTTGGGGTTCCTCCCCTAGATGAGGTCCATCAGGATGTCCTCCTCCATCACGCTGGGGGTCTGCACGGGCTGGAGCCCCCCCGGGGGGACGGGACCTCTGGGGCCGGGGGGCAGCAGCATCTGCCCTGGGGGGGGGGAAAGGGGGGTCAGGGGGGGACCCCAAAACCCTGGGGGGGTCCCAGAGGGGGTTTTGGGGGGTCCCAGAGGGGGTTTGGGGGGTCCCAGGGGGGGTTTGGGGGTCCCGGGAGTGGTTTGGGGGTCCCAGGGGGGGTTTTGGGGTCCCAGGGAAGGTTTGGGGGTCGCAGGGGCAGTTCTGGGGTCCCAGGGGGGGTTTGGGGCATCCCAGGATTGGTTTTGGGGTCCCAGGGGTGGTTTTGGGAGTCCCAGAGGGGATTTTGGGGGGTCCCAGGGGGGATTTTGGGGTCCCAGGGGCAGTTTTGGGGTCTCAGGGGGGGTTTGGGGGGTCCCAGGATTGGTTTTGGGGGTCCCAGGGGGGATTTTGGGGTCCCAGGGGGGATTTTGGGGTCCCAGGGGGGATTTTGGGGTCCCAGGGGGGTTTTTGGGGGTCCCAGGGGTGGTTTTGGGGGTCCCAGGATTGGTTTTGGGGTCCCAGGGGTGGTTTTGGGGGTCCCAGAGGGGACTTTGGGGGGGTCCCAAGATTGGTTTTGGGGTCCCAGAGGAGTTTTGGGGGTCCCAGGAAGGGTTTGGGGCATCCCAGGATTGGTTTTGGGGGTCCCAGGATTGGTTTTGGGGTCCCAGGGGGGGTTTTGGGGTCCCAGGGGGGATTTTGGGGTCCCAGGATTGGTTTTGGGGTCCCAGGGGTGGTTTTGGGGTCCCAGGATTGGTTTTGGGGGTCCCAGGGGGGGTTTTGGGGTCCCAGGGGGGGGTTTGGGGGGTCCCAGGGGGGATTTTGGGGGTCCCAGGGGTGGTTTTGGGGGGTCCCAGGGTGGGTTTTGGGGGGTCCCAGGGGCGATTTTGGGATCCCAGAAGGGTTTTGGGGGGTCCCAGGGCCATTTTTTGGGGTCACTCACCTGGAATTGGGGCTCGGGGTCCCCCCAACTGCCCCGGCCAGGGCTGCCCCGGTGGGGGAGGGTGGAGGAGGGGCAGCTGCCCCGCCCCTCCCCCCCCCAGCCCTTGGTGGGGAGGGGGCAGCAGGGGCTGAGCCTGGGGGGGTCCCGGGGGGGGCTGCAGATGATGAAGGGGCTGAGCTGGGGGGGGGACCCCCCCTTGGGGCTGGGGGAGACACAAAAAAAAGGGGGGGGAGGGGTTAGAGAGAGAGAGAGGGGGGGGAGGGGCACCCCAAAAATGAGCCGGGGTTGCCCCTCCCCCCACTCAAAATTGGAATTTTTTACCCATTTTTAGAGACACCCCCCCCCCCCCAGAATGAAAATTCCCAAATTCCCGTGGGAAAGGCCCCAGAATTCCCAAAATCCCAAATTTTTCCTCCCCCTGAAAATTCCAGCCCCAAATTCCCGTGGGAAAACCCCAAAAATTCCCCAAATCCCAAATTTTTAGGGATCATCCCCAAAATCTTAAATTTCAGCCCCAAATTTCAATGGGAAAACACCAAAAATTCCCCAAATCCCAAATTTTCCCCTCCTCTAAAAATTCCAGCCCCAAATTCCTGTGGGAAAACCCCAAAAATTCCCCAAATCCCAAATTTTTAGGGATCATCCCCAAAATCTTCAATTTCAGCCCCAAATTCCTGGGGGAAAACCCCAAAAATTCCCCAAATCCCAAATTTTTCCCTCCTCTAAAAATTCCAGCCCCAAATTTCAATGGGAAAACACCAAAAATTCCCCAAATCCCAAATTTTTCCTCCCCCTGAAAATTCCAGCCCCAAATTCCCGTGGGAAAGCCCCAAAAATTCCCCAAATCCCAAATTTTTCCCTCCTCTAAAAATTCCAGCCCCAAATTTCAATGGGAAAACACCAAAAATTCCCCAAACCCCAAATTTTTAGGGATCACCCCCAAAATCTCAAATTCCAGCCCCAAATTCCTGTGGGAAAGTCCCAAAAATTCTCCCAAATCCCAAATTTTTAGGGATCACCCCCAAAATCTTCAATTTCAGCCCCAAAATCCTCAGGATAATCCCAAAATCCCCCAAAATTATCTTGATTTTTTGGGAATTTCTGGGCTTTTTTTTTGGGAATTCTCATTTTTTTGGGGGGAATCGCAAATTTTTTGTGGGTTTTTTGGGGGAGAATCCCAATTTTCTGCTCTTTTTTTGGGGGGGAAAATCCCCATTTTTTGGGTGATTTTTTGGGGTGTAAATCCCCATTTTTTGGGTGAATTTTGGGGTGTTAATCCCCATTTTTTGGGGTGTTAATCCCCATTTTTTGGGGTGTAAATCCCCATTTTTTGGGTGATTTTTGGGGTGATAATCCCCATTTTTTGGGGTTGTAAATCCCCATTTTTGGGGGTGTAAATCCCCATTTTTTGGGGTGTTAATCCCCATTTTTTTGTGTGAAAATCCCCATTTTTTGGGTGATTTTTGGGGTGATAATCCCCATTTTTTGGGGGTGTAAATCCCCATTTTCAGTGTGATTTTTGGTGTGTTAATCCCCATTTTTTGGGGTGATAATCCCCATTTTTTAGGGTGTAAATCCCCATTTTTTGGTGTGTTAATCCCCATTTTTTAGGGTGTAAATCCCCATTTTTTGGTGTGTTAATCCCCATTTTTTGGGGTGTTAATCCCCATTTTTTGGGGTGTTAATCCCCATTTTTTGGGGTGTTAATCCCCATTTTTTGGGGTGTAAATCCCCATTTTTTGGGGTGATAATCCCCATTTTTTTGTGTGAAAATCCCCATTTTTTGGGTGAATTTTGGGGTGATAATCCCCATTTTTTGGGGTGTAAATCCCCATTTCTTGGGTGATTTTTTGGGGTGTAAATCCCCATTTTTTGGGGTGTAAATCCCCATTTTTTGGGTGATTTTTTGGGGTGTAAATCCCCATTTTTTGGGGTGTAAATCCCCATTTTTTGGGGTGATAATCCCCATTTTTTGGGGTGTAAATCCCCATTTTTGGGGTGATAATCCCCATTTTTTGGGGTGTAAATCCCCATTTTTGGGGTGATAATCCCCATTTTTTGGGGTGTAAATCCCCATTTTTTGGGGTGATAATCCCCATTTTTTGGGGTGTAAATCCCCATTTTTGGGGTGAAAATCCCCATTTTTTGGGGTGTAAATCCCCATTTTTTGGGTGATTTTTGGGGTGAAAATCCCCATTTTTTAGGGTGTAAATCCCCATTTTTTGGGGTGTTAATCCCCATTTTTTGGGGTGTAAATCCCCATTTTTTTGTGTGAAAATCCCCATTTTTTGAGTGATTTTTGGGTGATAATCCCCATTTTTTTGGGTGTTAATCCCCATTTTTTAGGGTGTAAATCCCCATTTTTTGGGGTGTAAATCCCCATTTTTTGGGGTGTAAATCCCCATTTTCAGTGTGATTTTTTGGGTGATAATCCCCATTTTTTGGGTGATTTTTGGGGTGATAATCCCCATTTTTTGGGGTGATAATCCCCATTTTTTAGGGTGTAAATCCCCATTTTTTGGGGGTGTAAATCCCCATTTTCAGTGTGATTTTTTGGGTGATAATCCCCATTTTTTGGTGTGTTAATCCCCATTTTTTTGTGTGTAAATCCCCATTTTTTGGGGTGTAAATCCCCATTTTTTGGAGTGTAAATCCCCATTTTTTTGTGTGTAAATCCCCATTTCTTGACCCGTTTTTATTTCGGGGAGAGCTGTCACTCACCGGCTGCTGGCTGAGCAGGAGGCTCCGCAGTTGGGGGTTGGCTCCGGGGTTTTGGGGGCGCAGCAGGGACCCCCCCCCCGGCCTGGCTGGGCTGGGGGGGTCCGGCCTGGGGGGCTGCCGGGTTTTGGGGGGCTGGGGGAGGCGCTGGGGCCGTGGGGGGAGCAGGGGGGGGCTGTGGTTGCTGCTGTTGTTGGGCTCGGAGCTGTAACTGGGGGAGGGAAAAAGAAATGGGAGTGTTGGGGAGACACCAAAAATGCCAAAGGGAGATTTTAAACAGCGTCAGGGACACCAAAACCAACTTTAGATACCCAAAACCAACTTTAGAGACCCCAAAACAACCTGGAGAGACCCCAAAACCAACTTTAGAGACCCCAAAACCAACTTTAGAGACCCCAAAACCAACTTTAGATACACAAAACAACCTGGAGAGACCCCAAAACCAACTTTAGAGACCCCAAAACAACCTGGAGAGACCCCAAAACCACCTTGAGAGACCCCAAACCACCCTCAGAGACCCCAAAACCAACTTTAGAGACCCCAAACCACCCTCAGAGACCCCAAAACCATCTTGAGAGACCCCAAAATCATCTTTAGAGATCCCAAAACCAACTTTAGATACCCAAAACCACCTGGAGAGACCCCAAAACCATCTTTAGAGTCCCCAAAACAACCTGGAGAGACCCCAAAACCACCTCAGGGACCCAAAACCACCCTCAGAGACCCCAAAAACCAACTTTAGATACCCAAAACCATCTGGAGAGACCCCAAAACCACCTCAGGAACCCCCAACCACCCTCAGAGACCCCAAAACCAACTTTAGATACCCAAACCCATCTTTAGAGACCCCAAACCACCCTGGAGAGACCCCAAAAACCAACTTTAGAGACCCCAAACCACCCTCAGGGATCCCAAACCACCCTCAGAGACCCCAAAACCACCTTTAGAGACCCCAAACCCAACTTTAGATACCCAAAACCATCTGGAGAGACCCCAAAACCACCCTCAGAAACCCCCAACCACCCTCAGGGACCCCAAAAACACCCTCAGGGACC
Organism: Poecile montanus; assembly: GCA_038429875.1. Taxonomy (NCBI): domain Eukaryota; kingdom Metazoa; phylum Chordata; class Aves; order Passeriformes; family Paridae; genus Poecile; species Poecile montanus. Next base: position 1,831,164 of record CM076539.1, on the reverse strand, counting down.
CCAAACCACCCTTAGAAACCCCAAAATCACCTGGAGAGACCCCAAAACCACCCTCAGGGTCCCAAAATCATCTTTAGAGACCCCCAAATCCCCTCAAAAACCCAACCCAAGCCTCAAATCCCCCCAAAAACCCAAACCCTGAGCCTCAAATGCCCTCAAAACCCCCCAAATCCCCCCAAAAATCCAAACCAAGCCTCAAATCCCCCCAAAAATCCAAACCAAGCCTCAAATCCCCCCAGATCCCCTCCAAAACCAACCCCTGAACTTCAAATCCCCTCAAATCCCCCCAAAATCCAAACCAAGCCTCAAATCCCCCCAAAAATCCAAACCAAGCCCCAAATCCCCCCAAGAACCCAAACCCTGAGCCTCAAACCCTCCCCAAATCCCCCCAAAAACCCAACCCAAGCCTCAAATCCCCCAAAAACCCAAGCCCTGAACCTCAAATCCCCCAAATCCCCCCCAAAACCCAACCAAAGCTGCAAAACCCCCCAAATCCCCCCAAAAACCCAACCCCTGAGCCTCAAATCCCCCCAAATCCCCCCCAAAACCCAAACCAAGCCTCAAATCCACTCAAACCCCCCCCCAAAATCCAAACCAAGCCCCAAAACCCCCCAAATCCCCCCAAAACCCAAACCAAGCCTCAAATCCACTCAAAACCCCCCCAAAACCCAAACCAAGCCTCAAATCCCCCCAAATCCCCCCAAAACCCAAACCAAGCCTCAAATCCACTCAAAACCCCCCAAAATCCAAACCAAGCCTCAAATCCCCCCAAATCCCCCCAAAAACCCAACCCAAGCTGCAAAACCCCCCAAATCCCCCCAAAAACCCAACCCCTGAGCCTCAAATCCCCCCAAATCCCCCCAAAAACCCAACCCAAGCCTCAAATCCACTCAAAACCCCCCCAAAATCCAAACCAAGCCTCAAATCCCCCCAAAAATCCAAACCAAGCCCCAAATCCCCCCAAGAACCCAAACCCTGAGCCTCAAACCCTCCCCAAATCCCCCCAAAAACCCAACCCAAGCCTCAAATCCACTCAAAACCCCCCCAAAACCCAAACCAAGCCTCAAATCCCCCCAAATCCCCCCAAAAACCCAACCCCTGAGCCTCAAATCCCCCCAAATCCCCCCAAAAACCCAACCCAAGCCTCAAATCCCCCCAAATCCCCCCAAAAACCCAACCCAAGCCTCAAATCCACTCAAAGCCCCCCCAAAACCCAAACCAAGCCCCAAATCCCCCCAAATCCCCCCAAAACCCAAACCAAGCCCCAAATCCCCCCAAAACCCCCCAGAAATCTCCCCCAGACCAGGCTCTGCTGCCGCTGCTGCTCCTCCATGATCCCGACCTGTGCCAGACCTGGGCTCACCTGGGACGGGGGAATGGGGGGTTCAGGGGGGCTCCAGGGATGAGAACCCCAAATCCCATAAAAAACACCTCAAATCCCACAAAATTACCCCAAATCCCACAAAAAAATACCCCAAATCTCACAAAAAACACCTCAAATTCCACAAAAACCACCCCAAATCCCATAAAAAACACCCAAATCTCACAAAAACCACCCCAAATCCCACAAAACTACCCCCAAATCCCACAGAAAACACCCCAAATCCCATAAAAAACACCCAAATCTCACAAAAACCACCCCAAATCCCATAAAAAAACACCCCAAATCACACAAAAAACACCCCAAATCCCACAAAAACCACCAAAATCCCACAGAAAACATCCCAAATCCCACAAAAACCACCAAAATCCCACAGAAAACATCCCAAATCCCACAAAAACCACCCCATATCCCACAAAAATCATCTCGAATGGGAATGTGAGGGGGGGAAAAAGGGGGGAAAAAGGGGGGAATGTGAGGGGAAAAGGGGGGAAATGTGAGGGGAAAAAAAGAGGGAAACGTGAGGGGAAAAGGGTGTGAAACACAACAGGGAAAAGGGTGGAAATGTGAGGTGAAAAGAGTAGAAAATGTGAGAGGAAAAGAACAGGAAATATGAAGGAAAAAGGATGGGAAATGTGAAGGGAAAGGAGTGGAAAATGTGAGGGGAAAGGGGGGGGAGAAAAAGGCAGGATATGTGAAAAAACCCATCCAGGGTTTTTCCCACAAAAACCATCCCATATCCCCCCAAAACCCCACCCCAAATCCCCCAAAAAACACCTCAAATCCCACAAAAAACACCTCAAATCCCACAAAAAACACCTCAAATCCCACAAAAACAACCCCAAATCCCACAAAAACCACACAAAATCCTCCCTTACCTGCGGCTGAACCCCTGAGGTGACGGGGAGGGTCCCCGGCTGCTTGGGCAGGAATGGGGGAGCCCCAGGAACAGGGGCCGAGCCCCCCAGCTGTGGGGAAAGGAAAATTTGGGGTCTGGGGGCGCAGCAAAGACCCCCCAAAAAACAGATTTGGGGACATCAAAGACACCCCAAAAAGAGTGGGGGGGCAGGAAGGACCCCTCAAGAAAGAGATGGTGGCGCTGAGGGTGGAGGGGTGGGAAACGTGAGGGGAGAAAAGGGCAGGAAAACGTGAGGGGAGAAAAGGGCGGGAAAACGTGAGGGGAAAAGGGTGGAAATGTGAGGTGAAAAGAGTAGAAAATGTGAGAGGAAAAGAGTGGGAAATGTGAGGGGAAAAGGGTGGGAAATGAGAGGGAAAAAGGGTGCGAAATGTGAGGTGAAAAGAGTAGAAAATGTGAGAGGAAAAGAGCGGGAAACGTGAGGGGAGAAAAAGAGCGGGAAACGTGAGGGGAGAAAAGAGCGGGAAAATGTGAGGGGAGAAAAGGGCAGGAATCATGAGGGGAGAAAAGGGCGGGAAAAGAAAAAAAGAGAAAAAAGGAAGAAAAAACCAGAATTGGGACATAAAAGACACCCCAAAAAAGAGTGGGAGGACAGCAACGACCCCTCAAGAAAGAGACGGCGGCGCTTGTGAGGGAAGCAAAGAGCGACCCAGCACACAAAAGGATTGAGGGGTGGGAAATGTGAGGGGAGAAAAGGGCGGGAAAACGTGAGGGGAAAAGGGTGGAAATGTGAGGTGAAAAGAGTAGAAAATGTGAGAGGAAAAGAGTGGGAAATGTGAGGGGAGAAAAGGGTGGGAAAACGTGAGGGGAGAAAAGGGCAGGAATCATGAGGGGAAAAAAAGAGCGGGAAAATTAAAAAAGGTAAAAAAGCAGATTTGGGACGTAAAAGACACCCCAGAAAAGAGTGGGAGGACAGCAACGACCCCTCAAGAAAGAAATGGCGGCGCTTGTGGAGGAAGCAAAGAGCGACCCAGCACATAAAAGGATTGAGGGGTGGAAAACGTGAGGGGAAAAAGGCGAAAAAGGTGAGGAGAAACAGGATGGGAATCATGAGAGGAGAAAAGAGTGGGAAACATGAAGGGAAAAGGGTGGAAATGTGAGGTGAAAAAAGTAGAAAATTGGAGGGGAAAAGAGCGGGAAACGTGAGGGGAGAAAAGGGTGGGAAAACGTGAGGGGAGAAAAGGGCAGAAATGTGAGGGGAGAAAAAGTACAGGAAAAGAAAAAAAAGTAAAAAAGCAGATTTGGGACATAAAAGACACCCCAGAAAAGAGTGGGAGGACAGCAACGACCCTTCAAGAAAGAAATGGCGGCGCTTGTGGAGGAAGCAAAGAGCGACCCAGCACATAAAAGGATTGAGGGGTGGGAAACGTGAGGGGAAAAAGACGGAAAAGGTGAGGAGAAACAGGATGGGAATCATGAGAGGAAAAAAGAGTGGGAAACATGAAGGGAAAAGGGTGGAAATGTGAGGTGAAAAAAGTAGAAAATGTGAGGGGAAAAGAGCAGGAAACGTGAGGGGAGAAAAGAGCGGAAAACGTGAGGGGAGAAAAGGGCGGGAAAACGTGAGGGGAGAAAAGGGCGGAAAACGTGAGGGGAGAAAAGAGCGGAAACGTGAGGGGAGGAAAGAGTGGGAAAAGAAAAAAAGATAAAAAAACTGATTTGGGACATAAAAGACACCCCAAAAAAGAGTGGGAGGACAGCAACGACCCCTCAAGAAAGAAATGGCGGCGCTTGTGGAGGAAGCAAAGAGCGACCCAGCACATAAAAGGATTGAGGGGTGGGAAACGTGAGGGGAAAAAGACGGAAAAGGTGAGGAGGAACAGGATGGGAATCATGAGAGGAGAAAAGAGTGGGAAACATGAAGGGAAAAGGGTGGAAATGTGAGGTGAAAAGAGTAGAAAATGTGAGGGGAAAAGAGCGGGAAACGTGAGGGGAGAAAAGAGCGGAAAACGTGAAGGGAGAAAAGGGCGGGAAAACGTGAGGGGAAAAAGGCAGAAAAGGTGAGGAGAAACAGGATGGGAATCGTGAGAGGAGAAAAGAGTGGAAAACATGAAAGGAAAAGGGTGGAAATGTGAGGTGAAAAGGGTAGAAAATGTGAGGGGAAAAGAGCGGGAAACGTGAGGGGAGAAAAGAGCGGGAAACGTGAGGGGAGAAAAGAGCGGAAAACGTGAGGGGAGGAAAGAGTGGGAAAAGAAAAAAAGATAAAAAAACTGATTTGGGACATCAAAGACACCCCAAAAAAGAGTGTAAGGACAGCAACAACCCCTCCAGAAAGAGATGGCGGCGCTTGTGAGGGAAGCAAAGAGCGACCCAGCACATAAAAAGGTTGAAGGTAGGAGAAATCCATGAGGGCCTGCGGGATTTTGGGGGTGGTTTTGAGGGGTTTTTGGGGTGTTTTTGGGGGGCTCACCCCACGCTGCTGGTCCATCTTGTGCTGCTGCACCTGCTTGTGGTTGGTGATGACCTGGCGGATGCCGTTGACGAAGCCGCTCTGGTCGTTGGGGATGAGGCCCATGAAGATTTTCTTCTTGGAGGAGTAGAGCAGCATCAGCACCCGCACCTCGCAGGGCGCCGTGTGAGGGAAGTGCACGCAGCCGGCCTGGGGGGAAAAGCGGGAATGAAGCAGGAATGGGGTGGGAATAGGAATAGGAATGGGGTGGGAGAGGTTTTGGGGTCTCTGAGGGTGGTTTTGGGGTCTCTGAGAGTCCAATCAGGGTCTCTAAAGATGGTTTTGGGTTCACTGAAGGTCTATTTGGGGTCTCTGAGGGTGGTTAAAAAGTATCTGAGGGTGGTCCTGAGGTGTTTTTGGGGTTCCTGAGGTGGTTTTGGGGTTCCTGAGGTGGTTCGGGGTTGCTCCAGGTGGTTTTGGAGTCTCTAAAGATGGTTTGGGGATTCCTGAGGTGGTTTTGGGGTTCCTAAAGATGGTTTCGGGGTCTCTGAGGGTGGTTTTGGGGTCTCTAAAGATGGTTTTGGGGTCTCTGAGGGTCAATTTGGGTTTCTGTAGGTGATTTTGGGGTTCCTGAGGTGTTTTTGGGGTCTCTAAAGGTGGTTTTGGGGACCCTGAGGTGGTTTTGGGATCGCTCCAGGTGGTTTTGGGGTCTCTAAAGATGGTTTTGGGGTCTCTGAGGGTGGTTTTGGGGTCCCTGAGGTGTTTTTGGGGTCCCTGAGGGTGGTTAAAAAGTCTCTGAAGGTGGTTTTGGGGTTCCTGAGGGTGGTTCTGAGGTTCCTGAGGTGGTTTTGGGGTCTCTAAAGGTCTCTTTTGGTGACCCTGAGGTGTTTTTGGGATTGTTCCAGGTGGTTTTGGGGTCTCTGAAGGTGGTTTTGGGGTCTCTGAAGGTGGTTTTGGGGTATCTGAGGGTCCATTTTGGTCTCTAAAGGTGGTTTTGGGGACCCTGAGGGTCCATTTGGGGTTTCTGAGGGTGGTTTTGGGGTCCCTGAGGTGGTTTTGGGGTTGCTCCAGGTGGTTTTGGGGACCCTGAGGTGGTTTTGGGGACCCTGAGGTGATTTTGGGATCTCTAAAGATGGTTTTGGGGTCTCTGAGGGTGGTTTTGGGGTCTCTGAGGGTGGCTTTGGGATCGCTCCAGGTGGTTTTGGGGTTGCTCCAGTTGATTTTGGGGTTCCTGAGGTGGTTTTGGGGTCCCTGAGGTGTTTTTGGGATATCTAAAGGTGATTTTGGGGTCCCTGAGGTGATTTTTGGGGTCCCTGAGGTGTTTTTGGGGTTCCTGAGGTGATTTTGGGGTTCCTGAGGCGATTTTGGGGTCCCTGAGGTGATTTTTGGGGTCCCTGAGGTGTTTTTGGGGTTCCTGAGGTGATTTTTGGGGTCCCTGAGGTGATTTTGGGATATCTAAAGATGATTTTGGGGTCCCTGAGGTGATTTTTGGGGTTCCTGAGGTGATTTTGGGGTCCCTGAGGTGTTTTTGGGATATCTAAAGATGATTTTGGGGTTCCTGAGGTGTTTTTGGGGTTCCTGAGGTGTTTTTGGGGTCCTTACGAAGCCGTTGCCCATGATCCTGTAGAGCCCCTTGAGCGACTCCAGGTCCTTGTTGGTGAAATGGAACTGAACCATCCGGGAATTCCGGAAAAGGGGACCCAGGGTGGTCTGGAGGGGCCAAAAAATGGGGTCAGGACCCCCCAAATCCCACAAAAACCAGCCCAAAACCCCCAAAAAATCCAAATCCCACAAAAAACTGCCTTGAATCCCACAAAAATTACCCCAAATCCCATAAAACCCCATCCCAAAACCCCCAAAAAATCCAAATTCCATAAAAAAACACCCCAAATCCCATAAAAACCACCCCAAATCCCACAAAAAAAACTGCCTTGAGTCCCACAAAAAACACCCCAAGTCCCAAAAAAATGACCCCAAACCCCACAAAATCACCACAAATCCCACAAACCTGCCCCAAATCCCAAAAAAAAAACCCCTCAAATCCCAAAAAATGACCCCAAATCCCACAAAAAAATCCTCAAATCCCCCAAAATGACCCCAAATCCCCCAAAATGACCCCAAATCCCCCCAAAATGAGCCCAAATCTCCCCAAAATGAGCCCAAATCCCCCAAAATGACCCCAAATCCCCCAAAATGAGCCCAAATCCCCCAAAATGACCCCAAATTCCCCCAAAATGAGCCCAAATCCCCCAAAATGACCCCAAATCCCCCAAAATGAGCCCAAATCTCCCCAAATGAGCCCAAATCCCCCCAAATGAGCCCAAATCCCCCAAAATGACCAAAAATCCTCCAAAATGAGCCCAAATCCCCCAAAATGAGCCCAAATCCCCCAAAATGAGCCCAAATCCCCCAAAATGAGCCCAAATCCCCCAAAATGACCCCAAATCCCCCAAAATGAGCCCAAATCTCACAAAATGAGCCCAAATCCCCCAAAATGAGCCCAAATCTCACCAGGAGCTGCTGTGGGATCAGCTGCATGATCAACTTCTGCGGCCACTGATCCGTTTTCCTGGGAAAAACAGGGAAAAACGGGGAAAAATGAGAAAAAAGGAGCAAAAATAATAAAAAATGATAAAAAAAAAAAAAAAGAGGAAAAATGAGGAAAAAATGGGGAAAAATGAGGAAAAAATGAGGAAAAAATGGGGAAAAATGGGGAAAAAATGAGGGAAAAATGAGGAAAAATGAGCAAAAATAATAAAAAATGAGAAAAAATGAAGAAAAAATGAGGAAAAATGAGGAAAAAATGAGAAAAAATGGGGAAAAAATGAGGGAAAAATAAGGGAAAATGAGGAAAAAGGAGGAAAAATAATAAAAAATGATAAAAAAATGAAGAAAAAATGAGGAAAAATGAGGGAAAAATGAGGAAAAAATGGGGAAAAAATGAGGAAAAACGAGGAAAAAATGAGGGAAAATGATAAAAAAATGATAAAGAAATGATAAAAAAATGAGGAAAAAATGAGGAAAAAATGAAGAAAAAATGAGGAAAAAATGAGAAAAAATGAGGAAAAAATGAGAAAAAAATGAGGAAAAAATGAGGAAAAATGAGGAAAAAATGAGGAAAAAATGAGGAAAAAATGAGGAAAAAATGAGGAAAAAATGATAAAAAAATGATAAAAAAATGAGGAAAAAATGAGAAAAAAATGAGGAAAAAATGAGGAAAAAATGAGGAAAAAATGAGGAAAAAATGAGGGAAAAATGAGAAAAAAATGAGGAAAAAATGAAGAAAAAATGAGGAAAAAATGAGGAAAAAATGAGGAAAAAATGAAGAAAAAATGAGGAAAAAATGAGGAAAAAATGAGGAAAAAATGAAGAAAAAATGAGGAAAAATGAGGAAAAAATGAGGAAAAAATGAGGGAAAAATGAGGGAAAAATGAGAAAAAAATGAGGAAAAAATGAGAAAAAATGAGAAAAAATGAGAAAAATGATAAAAAAATGACAAAAAAGTGAGGAAAAAATGGGGAAAAAATGAGGGAAAAATGAGGGAAAAATGAGGAAAAAATGAGAAAAAAATGAGGAAAATGAGAAAAGAAATGAGGAAAATGAGGAAAAATGAATGAAAATGAGGAAAATTGATGAAAAATGATAAAAAAGTGAGGAATAAATGAGGAAAAAATGAGGGAAAAGGAGGAAAAAATGAGGGAAAAGGAGGTGATTTTGGGGTTCCCCCCACCCCAAAATTGCAACACAACCCCAAAAATCAAATGGGACCCCCCAAAATCCCTCAAATTTCCCAAAAATCTCCCAAAATTCCCAAAAATCCCTCAAAATTCTCCCCAAATCCCCCCAAAATTGTCAAAATCTCCCCAAAATCCCCCCAAATCCTCCCAAAATTCCCCAAAAAATCCCCCCAAAATCCTCCCAAAATCCCCAAAAATCCCCCAAAAAATTCCCTAAATTCTCCCAAAAAATTCCAAAAAAATCCCCCAAAATTCTCAAAAATCCCCCCTAAAAATAAAAAAAAATCTCCCAAAAAATCCCCCCAAAATCCCCCCAAAAAAAAAAAAAAAAATCCCCCAAAAAATCCCCCAAATCCCCCAAAAATATCCTAAAATCCCCCCCAAATTCCCTAAAATCCCCCCAAAAATCCCCGAAAAAATCCCCCAAAAAATCCCAAAAAATCCCCAAACATCCCAAAAAAATTTTCAAAAAATTCCCCAAAATCCCCCCAAAAATCCCCCAAAATCCCCCAAAATTCTCCCAGAAACCCCCCAGAAATCCCCTAAAAAATTCCCAAAAATTCCCCAAAAAATCCCAAAAAATCCCCCAAAAATCCCCCAAAATCCCCAAAAAATCCCCCAAAAAATCCCCAAAAAATTCCTCAAAATCCCCAAAAAATCCCCAAAAAATCCCCTAAAAAATTCCCAAAAATCCCCCAAAAAATCCCCAAAAGTCCCAAAAAAATTCCCCAAAATTCCCCCAGAAATCCCAAAAAAATCCCCAAAAAATCCCCCCCAAAATCCCCAAAAAAATCCCCAAAAAATCCCCTAAAAAATTCCAAAAAATCCCCCAGAAATAAAAAAAAAATGAAAAAAACCCCCAAAAATTCCCAAAAAATCTCAAAAAAATTCCCCAAAATCCCCCCAAAATCCCCCCAAAAATCACCCAAAATTTCCCAAAAATCTTCCAAAATTCCCCCAGAAATCCCCTAAAAAATTCCCAAAAATTCACCAAAAAATCCCCCAAAAATCCCCAAAAAATTCCCCAAAATCCCCAAAAAATCCCCCCAAAAATCCTAAAAAAATCCCAAAAATCCCCCAAAAAATCTCCCAAAATTCCCAAAAATCCCCCAAAAATATCCCAAAATCCTTTAAAAAATAAAAAAAAAAATCCCCAAAAAGCCCCCAAAATTCCCAAAAAATTCCCCAAAAAATCCCCAAAAAATCCCAAAAAATCCCAAAAAATTCCCCAAATTCCCAAAATCCCCAAAATTCCCCTTCGTGCTCGAATCCACCAGGGCCGGTTTGGGTTTCTGGGTTTGGGAATTTTGGGGTCCCCGAGGGGATTTTGGGGTCACCAAAAAGATTTGGGGTCCCAGGAAGGATTTTTGGGGGTCTCAAAGGAGTTTTGGAATTTGGAATTGTTGGGTTTGTTCATCTCAGGGGTTGGTGGAGGGGTTGAGAACCCACAAAATTCAACTGAAACGCCCCCAAAATCTCTAAAATGCCCCAAAATGTCCCCCAAATCCCCCCCAAATCCTCCCAAAATCCCCCCAAATCCCCCCCAAATTCCTCCAAAATCCCCCCAATCTCCCCCAAATCCCTGCAGGACCCCCCCAAATCCCCCCGAAATCCCCCCAGACCCCCCAAATCCCCCCCAAATCCCCCCAGACCCCCCAAATCCTCCCCAAATCCCCCCAGACCCCCCCTCAAATCCCTACAGGACCCCCCAGACCCCCCAAATCCCCCCCAAACCCTCCCAAAACCCCCCAAAATCCCCCCCAAATCCCTGCAGGACCCCCAAATCCCCCCCAAGCCTCCCCAAATCCCCCCAAATCCCCCCCAGACCCCCCCAAATCCTACCCAAGTCCCCCCAGACCCCCCCTCAAATCCCTGCAGGACCCCCCAGACCCCCCAAAATCCCCCCAAATCCCCCCCAAACCCTCCCAAAACCCCCCAAATCTCCCCCAAATCCCTGCAGGACCCCCCCAAATCCCCCCAGACCCCCCCAAAATCCCCCCAAATCCCCCCCAAGCCTCCCCAAATCCCCCCCAAGTCTCCCCAAACCCCCCAAAATCCCCCCAAATCCCCCCCAGACCCCCCAAATCCCCCCCAAACCATCCCAAATCCCCCCCAGACCCCCCCCAAGCCCCTGCAGGACCCCTCCAAATCCTCCCCAAATCCCCCCAGACCCCCCCTCAAATCCCTGCAGGACCCCCCAGACCCCCCAAAATCCCCCCAAATCCCCCCCAAACCCTCCCAAAACCCCCCAAATCCCCCCAAACCCCCCAAATCCTCCCCAAATCCCCCCCAGACCCCCCCAAATCCTCCCCCAAATCCTCCCAAATCCCCCCCAGACCCCCCCAAATCCTCCCAAAACCCCGCAAATCCCCCCCAAACCCTCCCAAATCCCCCCCAGACCCCCCCAAAATCCCCCCAAATCCCCCCAGACCCCCCCAAATCCCCCCAGACCCCCCCAAATCCCCCCAAAATCCCCCCCAAAATCCCCCAAACTCCCCCCAAATCCCCCCCAAAATTCATCAAATCCCCCCCAGACCCCCCCAAATCCCCCCCAGACCCCCCCAAATCCCCCCCAGCCCCTCCTCCTCCTCACCTCCTGCCACTCCAGGACCCCGCTCCAGGCCAGGACTTTGTTCCCCACCGATTGTTGGGGTCCGGCCAAGGGGGGAGCCCCCAATTGGGGAGGGGTCCCCTGGGGGGGGACGGAGCTGGGGGGACCCCCCGAGGGCTGGGGGGGGGGAGGGGAAAAATGGGGGGCAGAGGGAGCCCCCCCCCCAAAAAAAATTAACCTCCAAAAATTCAACATTTAACCCCAAAACTCAATATTTAACCCCATAAATCTCATTTTTAACCCCAAAAATCCCATTTTCAACCCCAAAATTCCCATTTTTTTACCCCAAAATGGGGATTTAACCCCCAAAATTCCCATTTTTAACCCCCAAAAATCCCATTTTTACCACAAAATGGGGATTTAACCCCCAAAAATTCCACATTTAACCCCCAAAAATTCAATATTTAACCCCCCAAAATTCTGTTTTTAACATGAAAATTCAATATTTACCCCCCAAAATTCCATTTTCAACCCCAAAAATCTCATTTTTAACCCAAATAATTCCATTTTACCCCCAAAAATTCAATATTTAACCCAAATAATTCAATTTTTAACCCCCAAATTCCCATTTTTTACCCCAAAATCCCCATTTTAACCCAAATAATCCCATTTTTTACCCAAAATCCCCCATTTTCCCCCCCAAAATCCCATTTTTTACCCCAAATCCCCATTTTAACCCAAACAATTCCATTTTTCCCCCCAAAAATTCAATTTTCCCCCCAAAATCCCCATTTTAAACCCAAATAATCCCATTTTTTACCCAAAATCCCCATTTTCCCCCCAAAAAATTCCATTTTCCCCCCAAAATCCCCATTTAACCCCAAATAAACCCATTTTTACCCAAAATCCCCATTTAACCCCAAAATCCCCAATTTTAACCCCAAATAATCCATTTTCCCCCCAAAATCCCCATTTTTCCCCCCAAAATCCCCATTTTAACCCAAATGATCCCATTTTTTACCCCAAAACCCCATTTTTTACCCAAAATCCCCAATTTAACCCCAAATAATCCCAAATTTTTACCCCAAAATCCCCATTTTTCCCCCCAAAATCCCCAATTTTCCCCCCAAAATCCCCATTTTTAACCCCAAAATCCCCAATTTTAACCCAAAATCCCCATTTTTCCCCCAAAATCCCCCATTTTTAACCCCAAATAATCCCATTTTTTACCCAACCCCCAAAATCCCCATTTTTAACCCAAATATCCCATTTTTTACCCAAAATCCCCATTTTTCCCCCCAAAATCCCCATTTTTAACCCAAATAATCCCATTTTTTTACCCAAAATCCCCATTTTTTTACCCAAAATCCCCATTTTTCCCCCCAAAATCCCCATTTTTCCCCCCAAAATCCCCATTTTTCCCCCCAAAATCCCCATTTTTAACCCAAATAATCCCATTTTTTTACCCAAAATCCCCATTTTTTTACCCAAAATCCCCATTTATCCCCCCAAAATCCCCATTTTTCCCCCCAAAATCCCCATTTTAACCCCAAAATTCCATATTTTTTACCCAAAATCCCCATTTTTTTACCCAAAATCCCCATTTTTCCCCCCAAAATCCCCATTTTAACCCAAATAATTCCATTTTTTTACCCAAAATCCCCATTTTCCCCCCAAAAATTCCATTTTTCCCCCCAAAATCCCCATTTTTAACCCAAATAATTCCATTTTTTACCCAAAATCCCCATTTTTCCCCCCAAAATCCCCATTTTTAACCCCAAAATCCCCATTTTTAACCCAAATGATCCCATTTTTCCCCCCAAAATCCCCATTTTTAACCCAAAAATTCCATATTTTTTACCCAAAATCCCCATTTTTCCCCCCAAAATCCCCATTTTTAACCCAAATAATCCCATTTTTTTACCCAAAATCCCCTTTTTTTTGCCCAAAATTCCCATTTTTCCCCCCAAAATCCCCATTTTTAACCCAAAAATTCCATATTTTTTACCCAAAATCCCCATTTTTCCCCCCAAAATCCCCATTTTTAACCCAAATAATCCCATTTTTTTACCCAAAATCCCCATTTTTCCCCCCAAAATCCCAATTTTAACCCAAATAATCCCATTTTTCCACCCAAAATCCCCATTTTTCCCCCCAAAATTTCCATTTTTCCCCCCAAAATCCCCATTTTTAACCCAAATAATCCCATTTTTTTACCCAAAATCCCCATTTTTAACCCCAAAATCCCCATTTTTAACCCAAAAATTCCATATTTTTTACCCAAAATCCCCATTTTTCCCCCCCAAAATCCCCATTTTTCCCCCCAAAATCCCCATTTTTAACCCAAATAATCCCATTTTTTTACCCAAAATCCCCATTTTTTTACCCAAAATCCCCATTTTTCCCCCCAAAATCCCCATTTTTCCCCCCAAAATCCCCATTTTTAACCCAAATAATCCCATTTTTTTACCCCAAAATCCCCATTTTTTACCCCAAAATCCCCATTTTTAACCCAAATAATCCCATTTTTTTACCCAAAATCCCCATTTTTCCCCCCAAAATCCCCATTTTTAACCCAAATAATCCCATTTTTTTACCCAAAAATTCCATTTTTCCCCCCAAAATCCCCATTTTTAACCCAAATAATCCCATTTTTCCCCCCAAAATCCCCATTTTTTTACCCAAAATCCCCATTTTTCCCCCCAAAATCCCCATTTCCCCCCCCCCCAGACTCACCATGGGGGGGGGCTCCGCTCTGGGGGGGTCCCGGGCCGGGGTTGGGGGGGGGAGGGGGCAGCAGCCCCGGGGTGGGGGAGGGGCCGGGCTGTGTTTGGGGGGGGAGTTTGGGGGGGAGGGGCGCGATGGGGCCTGGGGGGAGGGGCTGGGGGGGGGTCTGGCTGAAGGGGGGCTGCAGGGGGGGCAGGGAGGGGACTGGGGGAGGGGAGAGAAAAAGGGGGGAGGGGTCAGGGGGGTGCTGACCCCTCCCCAAATTCCTGAGAGCCCCCCAAAAATGGTTTAATCCCCCCCAAAAATGGTTTGATCCACCCCAAAAATGGTTTGATCCACCCCCCCTCCCCAAATCCCTCTGATCCCCCCTCCCAAAAATGGTTCGATCCACCCCCCTCCCCAAATTCCTCTGAGACCCCTCCCCAAAAATGGTTTGATCCCCCCCTTCCCCCCCAAAAATGGTTTGATCCCCCTCCTCAAAAATGGTTTGATCCACCCCCCTCCCCAAATTCCTGAGACCCCCCCAAGAATGGTTTGACCCACCCCTCTCCCAAATTCCTCTGAGACCCCCCCAAAAATGGTTTGACCCCCCCCAAATGGTTTGACCCACCCCTCCCCAAATCCTCTCCCTCTCCCCAAATCCCTCCCCAAATCCTCTCCCTCTCCCCAAACCCCTCCCCACACCCCCCGACCCTCTCCCCAAACCCCTCCTCATCCTCACATCTCCCCCCTCCCCAAACCCCTCCCCAAACCCCCTGACCCTCTCCCCAACCCCTCCTCCTCCTCACATCTCCCCCCTCCCCAAACCCCCCGACCCTCTCCCCAAACCCCTCCTCATCCTCACATCTCCCCTCTCCCCAAACCCCTCCCCACACCCCCCGACCCTCTCCCCAACCCCCCCTCCTCCTCACATCTCCCCCTTCCCCAAACCCCCCCGACCCTCTCCCCAACCCCTCCTCCTCCTCACATCTCCCCACGAGGCTCTTCTGGCTCTTGGCAGCCTCCACCTCCCCTCTCTCTCTCCCCAAACCCCCCTGACCCTCTCCCCAAACCCCTCCTCATCCTCACATCTCCCCCCTCCCCAAACCCCTCCCCAAACCCCCTGACCCTCTCCCCAACCCCTCCTCCTCCTCACATCTCCCCCCTCCCCAAACCCCCCCGACCCTCTCCCCAAACCCCTCCTCATCCTCACATCTCCCCTCTCCCCAAACCCCTCCCCACACCCCCCGACCCTCTCCCCAACCCCCCCTCCTCCTCACATCTCCCCTCTCCCCAAACCCCCCCGACCCTCTCCCCAACCCCTCCTCCTCCTCACATCTCCCCTCTCCCCAAACCCCCCGACCCTCTCCCCAACCCCTCCTCCTCCTCACATCTCCCCGTGAGGCTCTTCTGGCTCTTGGCAGCCTCCACCTCCCCAAACCCTCTCCCCAAACCCCCCTGACCCTCTCCCCAACCCCTCCTCCTCCTCACATCTCCCCCTCCCCAAACCCCTCCCCAAACCCCCCCTCCCCTCTCCCCAACCCCTCCTCATCCTCACATCTCCCCCCTCCCCAACCCCCCCGACCCTCTCCCCAACCCCTCCTCCTCCTCACATCTCCCCCCTCCCCAAACCCCCGACCCTCTCCCCCAAACCCCTCCTCATCCTCACATCTCCCCCCTCCGCAAACCCTCTCCCCAAACCCCTCGACCCTCTCCCCAACCCCTCCTCCTCCTCACATCTCCCCGCGAGGCTCTTCTGGCTCTTGGCAGCCTCCACCTCCCCAAACCCTCTCCCCAAACCCCCCGACCCTCTCCCCAACCCCTCCTCCTCCTCACATCTCCCCGCGAGGCTCTTCTGGCTCTTGGCAGCCTCCACCTCCCCAAACCCTCTCCCCAAACCCCCCGACCCTCTCCCCAACCCCTCCTCCTCCTCACATCTCCCCCCTCCCCAAACCCCTCCCCAAACCCCCCCTCCCCTCTCCCCAACCCCTCCTCATCCTCACATCTCCCCCCTCCCCAAACCCCCTGACCCTCTCCCCAACCCCTCCTCATCCTCACATCTCCCCCCTCCCCAAACCCTCCGACCCTCTCCCCAAATCCCTCCCAAACCCTCTCCCCAAACCCCAAACCCTCTCCCCAAACCCCTCCTCCTCCTCCTCACATCTCCCCCCTCCGCAAACCCCCCGACCCTCTCCCCAACCCCTCCTCCTCCTATCTCCCCCCTCCCCAAACCCTCTCCCCAACCCCCCCAAACCCTCTCCCCAAACCCCTCCTCCTCCTCCTCACATCTCCCCCCCCCCAAACCCCCTGACCCTCTCCCCAACCCCTCCTCCTCCTCACATCTCCCCTCTCCCCAAACCCCCCGACCCTCTCCCCAACCCCTCCTCCTCCTCACATCTCCCCCTTCCCCAAACCCCCCCGACCCTCTCCCCAACCCCTCCTCCTCCTCACATCTCCCCTCTCCCCAAACCCCCCGACCCTCTCCCCAACCCCTCCTCCTCCTCACATCTCCCCTCTCCCCAAACCCCCCGACCCTCTCCCCAACCCCTCCTCCTCCTCCTCACATCTCCCCTCTCCCCACACCCCTGACCCTCTCCCCAACCCCTCCTCCTCCTCACATCTCCCCGCGAGGCTCTTCTGGCTCTTGGCAGCCTCCACGGCCGATTGCGCCGCCGCCTGCGCCGCGTTCAGCGCCCCCGGGGGGGGCACCTGAAATTGGGGAGAGGGGTCACCCCCACTTCTGGGGACCCCAAAAATCCCATCCCCCCCCAAAATTGTGTTTTTTTGGGGTTACCTGGTAGGGTTGGGGTCCTGGGGGCGGCTGGGGGGGGGTGGGGGGCAGTTGGGGGGCGCTGGGGGGCAGTGGGGGAGGGGCTGTGGTGGTTTTGGGGGGCAGGGAGGAGGAGCCGCTGGTGCTGCCTGGAGAGGGGGGGACCCCGAAATTTGGGGTGGGGTACCCCAAAAAAAAGAAAAAAAAATATTAAAAAATGGACAGGAAATGTTCCCCAAAATGTCCCAAATGTCCCCAAAATGTTCCCTAAAATGTCCCCCCAAAATGTACCCAAAATGTTCCCTAAAATGTCCCCCAAATGTTCCCCAAAATGTCCCCAAAATGTTCCCTAAAATGTCCCCCCAAAATGTCCCCCAAATGTTCCCTAAAATGTCTCCCCAAAATGGACCCAAAACGTCCCCAAATGGACCCCAAAACGTTCTCAAATATTCTCAAATGTACCCCCCAAAATGTTCCAAAAATGTCCCCAAAATGTTCCCTAAAATGTCCCCCCAAAATGTCCCAAATGTCCCCAAAATGGACCTTAAAATGTCCCAAATGAACCCCAAAATGTTCCCCAAAATGTCCCAAATTAACCCCAAAATGTCCCCAAAAATGTCCCCCAAAATGTCCCAAATGGACCCCAAAATGCTCCCTAAAATGGACCCCAAAATGTCCCAAATTAACCCCAAAATGGACCCTAAAATGTCACCAATGGACCCCAAAATGTCCCCAAATGGACCCTAAAATGTCCCAAATTAACCCCAAAATGTCCCCCAAAATGTCCCAAATGGACCCCAAAATGCTCCCTAAAATGGACCCCAAAATGTCCCAAATGTCCCCAAAATGTTCCCAAAATGGACCCCAAAATGTCCCCAATGTCCCCCAAACGTCCCAAATGTTCCCCAAAATGTCCCCAAAATGTCCCCAATGTCCTCAACGTCCCCAACACCCCCAATGTCTCCAATGTCCCCAAATGTCCCCAATGTCCCCAATGTCTCCAATGTCCCCAATGTCCCCAATGTCCCCAGGGTACCTGGCAGTGCCACCCCCCTGACCAGCACCATGTGCCGGGGGTCCTGTCCCCCCCAGTGTCCCCAATGTCCCCAATGTCCCCAATCCCCCCAGTGTCCCCAATGTCCCCAATGTCCCCAGTGTCCCCAATGTCCCCAATGTCCCCAATGTCCCCAGATGTCCCCAATGTCCCCACCTGGCAGTGCCACCCCCCTGACCAGCACCATGTGCCGGGGGTCCTGTCCCCCCAGTGTCCCCAGTGTCCCCAATGTCCCCAATGTCCCCAATGTCCCCAGATGTCCCCAGATGTCCCCAGATGTCCCCAGGGTACCTGGCAGTGCCACCCCCCTGACCAGCACCATGTGCCGGGGGTCCTGTCCCCCCAGTGTCCCCAGTGTCCCCAACACCCCCAATGTCCCCAATGTCCCCAATGTCCCCAATGACCCCACTGTCCCCAATGTCCCCAATGTCCCCAGTGTCCCCAGTGTCCCCAACGTCCCCAATGTCCCCAATGTCCCCAATGTCCCCAGATGTCCCCAATGTCCCCACCTGGCAGTGCCACCCCCCTGACCAGCACCATGTGCCGGGGGTCCTGTCCCCCCAATGTCCCCAATGTCCCCAACGTCCCCAATGTCCCCAACGTCCCCAATGTCCCCAATCCCCCCAAAGTCCCAGGATGTCCCAGGATGTCCCAGGATGTCCCCAATGTCCCAAATCCTCCCAGTGTCCCCAACACCCCCAGTGTCCCCAATGTCCCCACCTGGCAGTGCCACCCCCCTGACCAGCACCATGTGCCGGGGGTCCTGACCCCCCAATGTCCCCAATGTCCCCAATGTCCCCAAATCCCCCCAGTGTCACCAATGCCCCCAATCGCCCCAAAGTCCCAGGATGTCCCCAATGTCCCCAACACCCCCAATGTCCCCAATGTCCCCAGATGTCCCCAACACCCCCAGTGTCCCCAATGTCCCCACCTGGCAGTGCCACCCCCCTGACCAGCACCATGTGCCGGGGGTCCTGTCCCCTCAATGTCCCCAATGTCCCCAATGTCCCCAATGTCCCCAATCCCCCCAAAGTCCCAGGATGTCCCCAATGTCCCCAACACCCCCAATGTCCCCAACACCCCCAATGTCCCCAGATGTCCCCAGATGTCCCCAAGGTACCTGGCAGTGCCACCCCCCTGACCAGCACCATGTGCCGGGGGTCCTGTCCCCCCAATGTCCCCAATGTCCCCAATGTCCCCAATGTCCCCAATGTCCCCAATCCCCCCAATGTCCCCAATGTCCCCAGATGTCCCCAAGGTACCTGGCAGTGCCACCCCCCTGACCAGCACCATGTGCCGGGGGTCCTGGCCGCACTCTTTGCCCTGGGGGGGCTCCAGGCTCCCGGGGGGCGCCCCCTTCTCAAACAGCGCCCGCAGCGCCGGAAGCTTCCGCGGGGAAACCACCGAAAAGTGGATCCCACGCTGGGGAAAAATGGGGAGAAAAACACAGGATTAGGGAAAATATATAAAAAATGGGAAAATATAAAAAAAAGGGGGAAAATGTTAAAAAAAACCGGGGGAAAATATAAAAAAATGGGGAAAAAATGGACAAAAATGGGGGAAAAATACAAAAAAATGGGGGAAAAAACAGAATAGGGAAAAATAGGGGAAAAAACAAAAGAAAATGGGGAAATGTTAAAAAAATGGGGGGAAAATATAAAAAAATGGGGAAAAATAGACAAAAATGGGGGAAAAATGGACAAAAATGGGGAAAAAATGGACAAAAATGGGGGAAAACGCACAGGATTAGAGAAAATATAAAAAAATGGGAAAATGTAAAAAAATGGGGAAAATTAAAAAAATGGGGGGGGAAATATAAAAAAATGGGGAAAATGTTAAAAAAATAGGGGAAAAATACAAAAAATGGGGGGAAAACCACAGAATTGAGAAAAAATGGGGAAAAATGGGGAAAATATAAAAAATGGGGGAAAATGGTAAAAAAAAAAAAAACGGGGAAAATATAAAAAAATGGGCAAAAATGGACAAAAATGGGGAAAAATACAAAAAAATGGGGGAAAACCCACAGGACTTGGGTTTAAAAAATTCCCAAAATTAGGGGAATGCAGAAAATTGAGGAAAATACAAAGAATTGGGATAAAATGGATAAAATTTGGGATAAAACTGGGGGGAAATGCAGGGAATTGGGTCCCAGGGGGAGCCCCCTTCTCAAACAGCGCCGGAAGCTTCCGCGGGGAAACCACCGAAAAGTGGATCCCACGCTGGGGAAAAATGGGGAGAAATACACAGAATTAGGGAAAATATAAAAAAAAAATCCTCCCCAAAAAAACCTCCAAAATATCAAAAAAATCCCCAAAAATTCCCTAAAAAAAATCCCCAAAAAACCTCAAAAAAATCCCCAAAAAACCTCAAAAAAATCCCAAAAATAAAAAAAATTCCCTAAAAATTCCCTAAAAAATCCCCAAAAAATCTCAAATAAATCCCCAAAAATTCCCTAAAAAATCCCCAAAAAATCTCAAAAAAATCCCTAAAAAATAAAAAAAAAACCCAAAAAATCCCAAAAATTCCCTAAAAAATCTCAAAAAAAATCCCTAAAAAAATCCCAAAAATTCACCAAAAAAATCTAAAAAAAAATCCCTAAAAAATAAAAAAAAAAATCCCCCCAAGAATTCCCTAAAACATCTCAAAAAAATCCCAAAAATTCCCTAAAAAATCCCAAAAGAATCTTAAAAAAATCCCAAAAAATCTCAAAAAACCCTCAAAAAACTCCCTAAAAAATCCCCAAAAAATCTCAAAAAAAACCCAAAATTCTCAAAAAAATCCCAAAAATTCCCTAAAAAATTCCCCAAAAATCTCAAAAAAATCCCAAAAAATTCCCTAAAAAATCCCCAAAAAATCTCAAAAAATCCCAAAAAACCCCCCAAAAATTCCCTAAAAAATTCCCCAAAATTCCCTAAAAAATCCTAAAAAAATCCCAAAAAATTCCCTAAAAAATCCCAAAAAAATCTCAAAAAAATCTAAAATAACCTCAAAAGAATTCCAAAAATTCCCTAAAAACATCCCCAAAAGTCTCAAAAAAATCAAAAAAAATCCCTAGAAAATCCAAAAAATTCCCCAAAAAATCTCAAAAAAATCCTAGAAATGCCCTAAAAATTCCCTAAAAATCCCAAAAAATTCCCTAAAAAAATCTCAAAAAATTCCCCAAAAAATCTCAAAAAAATCCCAAAAATGCCCTAAAAAATTCCCAAAAAATCTCAAAAAAATCAAAAAATTCCCTAAAAAAATCCCCCAATAATCCTGCAAAAATCACAAAAAAATCCCCAAAAAATCTCAAAAAAATCTAAAAAAACTCAAAAAAATCCCAAAAAATCCCTAAAAAATCCCAAAGAATTCCCAATAAAATCCAAAAAAAATCCCCAAAAATTCGCAAAAAATCAAAAAAAAATCTCAAAAAGATCCCACAAAAATCCCAAAAAACCCCCAAAAATTCCCTAAAAATCCCCAAAAAATCCAAAGAATTCTCAAAAAAATCCCAAAAATTCCCTAAAAAATTCCCTAAAAAATCCAAAAAATTCTCCAAAAAATCCCCAAAAAATCCCAAAAATTCCCTAAAAAATCCCAAAAAATTCCCCAAAAAATCTCAAAAAAAATCCTAAAAATTCCCTAAAAAATCCCAAAAAAATCTCAAAAAAATCCCCAAAAAATCCCTAAAAAAATCCCCAAAAATCTCAAAAAAAATCCTAAAAATTCCCTAAAAAATCCCCAAAAAATCTCTACAAAATCCCAAAAAAATCGCAAAAAATTCCCAAAAATCCCCAAGAAATCCCAAAAAAACCCCCAAAAAACCTAAAAAAAATCCCAAAACTTCCGTAAAAAATCCCCAAAA
Source organism: Poecile montanus (assembly GCA_038429875.1). Lineage (NCBI taxonomy): Eukaryota > Metazoa > Chordata > Aves > Passeriformes > Paridae > Poecile > Poecile montanus. The sequence goes on along the minus strand of CM076539.1, from coordinate 1,809,819 downwards.
AATCCTGCAAAAATCCCCAAAAAATCCCCAAAAAATCTCAAAAAAATCCCCAAAAATCCCAGAAAAACCCCCAAAAATCTCAAAAAAAACCCCAAAAATTCTCAAAAAAATCCCCAAAAAATCTCAAAAAAATCCCTAAAAAATCCCTAAAAAATCCCCCAAAAATCTCAAAAAAATCCCTAAAAAATCCTCAAAAAATCTCAAAAAAATCCCAAAAAATCCCAAAAAATCTCAAGAAAATCCCTAAAAAAATCTCAAAAAAATCCCCAAAAAATCTCAAAAAAATCCCAAAAAATCCCTAAAAAATCCCAAAAAAATCTCAAAAAAATCCCTAAAAAATCCCCCAAAAATCTCAAAAAAATCCCTAAAAATCTCTAAATTTTAATATCTTTATTTTTAATTTTTAATTTAATTTTAATGGAATTTTTCCCTTCTCACCTCAGCGATTCTCTGCACGAGGCTCTCGGTGCTGTATCCGGAGTAGGTCGTGCTCTCCACGGCGGGCAGCAGGTAGGGAGGGGAGTTACAGATCAACACACAAACCTTGTGGGTTTGTCCTCTGCTCCAAAAAAAATCATCCCAGGAAATTCAAAATCACAGGGAAAAATAATCCCAGGAATTTAATTGGGAATGGGGTGGGAAAATAGGAAAAAAAAGAAAAAAAAAAAGGATTAAAATTGTAGAAAAAATTCCTAAAAAAATATCAAAAAAGTGATTTAAAAATCCCTAAAATTCACCCAAAAAGCCTCAAAAAACCCCTTAAAAATTCCCCCCAAAATCCCTAAAAAAAGCCCCTTAAAAATCCTCAAAACCCCCCAAAAAATCTTTAAAAAACCCTTAAAAACCCTCCCAAAATCCTGAAAAAAACTTCTTAAAAATCCTTAAAAATCACCCAAAAAATCTCAAAAAATCCTCAAAGAAATCCCACAAAAATCTCTAAAATACCTCAAATAAAACCCTTAAAAATCCTTAAAAATTACCTAAAAATTCCCTAAAAAAACTCAAATAAAACCCTTAAAAATCCTTAAAAGTAACCCCACAAAATCCCTAAAATATCTCCGATAAAACCCTTTAAAATCCTTAAAAGTTACCCAAAAATTCCTTAAAAAAATCTCAAATAAAACCCTTAAAAATCCCCAAAATATCTCAAATAAAAGCCTTAAAAATCCCTAAAATACCTCAAATAAAACCCTGAAAAATCCCTAAAATACCTCAAATAAAACTCTTAAAAATCCTTAAAAGTTACCCAAAAATTCCCTAAAAAACTTCAAATAAAACCCTTAAAAATCCTTAAAAGTTACCCAAAAATTCCCTAAAAAAACTCAAATAAAACTCTTAAAAATTCCCTAAAATACCTCAAATAAAACCCTTAAAAATTACCCCCAAAATTACCTAAAAACCCTCAAAAATTCTTAAGAACCTGCTCCAAAATCATCCCAGGAAATTCAAAATCACAGGGAAAAATAATCCCAGGAATTTAATTGGGAATGGGGTGGGAAAATAGGAAAAAAAAGAAAAAAAAAAGGATTAAAATCGTACAAAAAATTCCAAAAAAACATCCAAAAAGTGATTTAAAAATCCCTAAAATTCACCCAAAAAATCCTCAAAGAAATCCCACAAAAATCCCTAAAATACCTCAAATAAAACCCTTAAAAATCTTTAAAAGTTACCCAAAAATTCCCTAAAAAAACTCAAATAAAACCCTTTAAAATCCTTAAAAGTAACCCCACAAAATCCCTAAAATACCTCAAATAAAACCCTTAAAAATCCCCAAAATATCTCAAATAAAAGCCTTAAAAATCCCTAAAATACCTCAAATAAAACCCTTAAAAATCCCTAAAATACCTCAAATAAAACCCTTAAAAATCCCTAAAATACTTCAAATAAAACCCTTAAAAATCCTTAAAAGTTACCCAAAAGTTCCCTAAAAAAACTCAATTAAAACTCTTAAAAATCACCCCAAAAATTACCTAAAAACCCTCAAAAATTTTTAAAAACCTGCTCCAAAATCATTCCAGGAAATTCAAAATCACAGGGAAAAAATAATCCCAGGAATTTAATTGGGAATGGGGTGGGAAAATAGGAAAAAAAAGAAAAAAAAAAGGATTAAAATTGTAGAAAAAATTCCTAAAAAAACATCAAAAAAGTGATTTAAAAATTGTTAAAATTCACCCAAAAAGCCTCAAAAAACCCCTTAAAAATTCCCCCCAAAATCCCTAAAAAAAGCCCCTTAAAAATCCTCAAAACCCCCCAAAAAATCTCTAAAAAACCCTTAAAAATCCCCCCAAAATCCTGAAAAAAACTTCTTAAAAATCCTTAAAAATCACCCAAAAAATCTCAAAAAATCCTCAAAGAAATCCCACAAAAATCCCTAAAATACCTCAAATAAAACCCTTAAAAATCTTTAAAAGTTACCCAAAAATTCCATAAAAAACTCAAATAAAACCCTTTAAAATCCTTAAAAGTAACCCCACAAAATCCCTAAAATACCTCAAATAAAACCCTGAAAAATCCCTAAAATACCTCAAATAAAACTCTTAAAAATCCTTAAAAGTTACCCAAAAATTCCCTAAAAAAACTCAAATAAAACTCTTAAAAATCCCTAAAATACCTCAAATAAAACCCTTAAAAATCCCCAAAATATCTCAAATAAAACCCTGAAAAATCCCTAAAATACCTCAAATAAAACCTTTAAAAATCCCTAAAATACCTCAAATAAAACCCTTAAAAATCTTTAAAAGTTACCCAAAAATTCCCTAAAAAAACTCAAATAAAAGCCTTAAAAATCCCTAAAATACCTCAAATAAAACCTTTAAAAATCCCTAAAATATCTCAAATAAAACCCTTAAAAATCACCCCAAAAATTACCTAAAAACCCTCAAAAAACCCTCAAAAATTCGTAAAAACCACCCCAAAAATCTCAAAAAAACCTCAAAGAAACCCCCCAAAAAACCCTAAAAAAAAGTCAAATAAAATCCTTAAAAATCCTTAAAAGTTACCCCAAAAATTCCCTAAAAACACTCAAATAAAACCCTTAAAAATCCCTAAAATACCTCAAATAAACCCCTGAAAAATCCTTAAAAACCACTCCAAAAAATCCCTGAAAAAACTCAAAAAAAGCCACAAAAAATCCTAAAAAAATTCCAAAAAACCCCTAAAAAACACCAAAAAAATTCCTAAAAAATAAAAAAAATCCCCAAAATTCCTAAAAATCCCCAAAAGTCCCCAAATCCCCCCAAAATGCCCCAAACCTCTCACATTTGCTCCTAAAAAAATCCTATAAATCATAAAAAAATGCCAAAAAAACCTAAAAAAAATCTTAAAAAATTGCAAAAAAATCCCCCAAAAATCCTAAAAAAATCCCCAAAAATCCCAAAAAGTTCCTAAAAAAATACAAATTCCTAAAAATCCCCAAAAGTCCCCAAATCCCCCCAAAATGCCCCAAACCCTCACATTTGCTCCTAAAAGAATCCTAAAAACCCTAAAAAATCCTAAAAAATCCCCAAAAAATAAAAAAAAATTCCCAAAAAAATCCTAAAAAATCCAAAAAATTCCGAAAAAATCCCCAAAAGTCCCCAAATTCCCCCAAAATGCCCCAAACCTCTCACATTTGCTCCTAAAAAAATCCTAAAAATCCTAAAAAAATCGTAAAAAATCCAAAAAAATAAAAAAAATCCCAAAAAAATCCTAAAAAAATCCCAAAAAATTCGCCAAAAAATCCAAAAACATTCCTAAAAATCCCCCAAAAGTCCCCAAATCCCCCCAAAACGCCCCAAAGCTCTCACATTTGCTCCTAAAAAAATCCTAAAAAACCTAAAATTATTCTAAAAAATCCCCAAAAATAGTAAAAAAATCCTAAAAAAATTCTAAAAAAATAAAAAAAATTCCCAAAAAATCCAAAAAAAATCCTAAAAATCCCCAAAACCCCCCAAATCGCCCCAAAATGCCCCAAAGTTCTCACATTTGCTCCTAAAAAAAATCCTAAAAATTCTAAAAAATCCCAAAAAACCCTAAAAAAATCTTAAAAAATCCTAAAAAAATCCCCCAAAAAATCCTAAAAAAAATTTAAAAAATAATAAAAAAACATTAAGAAATAAAAAAAAAAATCTAAAAAATAAAAAAAAATCTCCAAAAATCTCCAAAAGTCCCCAAATCCCCTCAAAATGTCCAAAACCTCTCACATTTGCTCCTAAAAAATGCTAAAAACATCATAAAAAATCCTAAAAAAATAAAAAACATCCCCCAAAAATCCTAAAAAAATCCCCAAAAATTCCTAAAAATCCTAAAAAAATTCCTAAAAATCCCCAAGAGTCCCCAAATCGCCCCAAAATGCCCCAAAGCTCTCACATTTGCTCCTAAAAAATGCTAAAAATCCTAAAAAAATCCCAAAAACCCCTAAAAAAGTCTTAAAAAATTGCAAAAAAATCCTAAAAAATCCCCAAAAAATCCTAAAAAAATCCCAAAAAATCCTAAAAAAAAATCCCAAAAAAATCCTAAAAAATCCAAAAAAATTCTGAAAAAATCCCCAAAAATCCCCAAATTCCCCCAAAATGCCCCAAATCTCTCACATTTGCTCCTAAAAATGCTAAAAATCCTAAAATTATTCTAAAAACTCCCCAAAAGTACCAAAAAAATCCTAAAAAAATTCTAAAAAAATAAAAAAAAATCCCCAAAAAATCCAAAAAAATTCCTAAAAATCCCCAAAAGTCCCCAAATCGCCCCAAAATGCCCCAAAGTTCTCACATTTGCTCCCTCATTTTCTTGAAGTCGTCGAAGAGCTGCAGGGCGGTGCTGAGCCCCTCGGCGATCAGGCTGCAGCTCTCGCCGCCCCCTCCCACGAACCTGGGGGAGGAAATTGGGGAGAAATTTGGGGAGAAATTTGGGTTGGGGGCTTCAAACTCCTCCCCCAGAGCTGCTCCAGCCTTTTTACCCCTCCCAAAAATCTGCTTTTGTTGGGAAATTCCATTTATTTCCTTCTGGGATTTACTCGTTGATAAAATTTGTTCATTCCTGCCCCAAATTTATCCCAAATTCCCCTCAAACCCCAAAATCTTCCCCTCAAACCCCAAATTTCTACTCTAAAACCCCAAATTTACCCCTCAAATCCCAAATTTCACCCTCAAACCCCAAAATTTCACCCCCAGACCCCAAATTTCCCTCTCAAACCCCAAATTTCTGCTCTAAAACACCAAATTTCTACACTAAAACCCCAAATTTCCCCTTCAAATCCCAAATTTTCATCCCCAGACCCCAAAATTTCACCCTCAGACCCCAAATTTCTACTCTAAAACCCCAAAATTTCACCCCCAGACCCCAAAATCTTCCCCTGAAACCCCAAATTTCTATTCTAAAACCCCAAATTTTCACCCACAGATCCCAAATTTTCACCCCCAGACCCCAAATTTCCACCTCAAACCCCAAATTTTCACCCCCAGACCCCAAATTCCGTCCCCAAACCCCGAATTTCCACCCCCAGACCCCAAATTTCCACCCCCAAACCCCAAATTTCCATCTCAGACCCCAAATTTTACCCTCAAACCCCAAATTCCGCCCCCAGACCCCAAATTTCCACCCCCAGACCCCAAATTTCCACCCCCAGACTCCAAATTCCCCCCTGAAACCCCAAATTTCCACCCCAGACCCCAAATTTCCACCCCCAGACCCGAAATTCCCCCCTGAAACACCAAATTTCCACCCCCAGACCCCAAATTTCCACCCCCACACCCTGAATTTTCACCCCCAAACCCCAAATTTCCACCCCCAGACCCCAAATTCCGTCTCCAAACCCCAAATTTCCGCCCCCAGACCCCAAATTCCCCCCTGAAACACCAAATTTTCACCCCCAGACCCTGAATTTTTGCCCCCAAACCCCAAATTTCCCCCCTGAAAGCCTCAATTTCCACCCCCAAACCCCAAATTTCCACCTCAAACCCCAAATTTTCACCCCCAGACCCCAAATTCCGCCCCCAAACCCCGAATTTCCGCCCCCAAACCCCAAATTTCCCCCCAAACCCCAAATTTCCACCCCCAGACCCCAAATTTTCACCCCCAGACCCGAAATTCCCCCCTGAAACCCCAAATTTCCACCCCCAGACTCCAAATTCCCCCCTGAAACACCAAATTTTCACCCCCAGATCCTGAATTTTTGCCCCCAAACCCCAAATTTCCCCCCTGAAAGCCTCAATTTCCACCCCCAGACCCCAAATTTTTGCCCCAAGATCCCAAATTTTTGCCCCAAGACCCCAAATTTCCACCCCCAGACCCCAAATTTCCATCTCAGACCCCAAATTTCCACCTCAAACCCCAAATTTCCACCCCCAGACCCCGAAATTCCCCCCTGAAACCCCAAATTTCCACCCCCAGACCCCAAATTTCCACCCCAAACCCCAAATTTCCACCCTCAGACCCCAAATTCCCCCCTGAAACCCTGAATTTTTGCCCCCAGACCCTGAATTTTTGCCCCCAAACCCCAAATTTCCCCCCTGAAAGCCTCAATTTCCACCCCCAGACCCCAAATTTTTGCCCCAAGACCCCAAATTTCCACCCCCAGACCCCAAATTTCCACCCCCAGACCCCAAATTTCCACCCCCAAACCCCAAATTTCCATCTCAGACCCCAAATTTTACCCTCAAACCCCAAATTCCGCCCCCAGACCCCAAATTTCCACCCCCAGACCCCAAATTCCGCCCCCAAACCCCGAATTTCCCCCCCAGACCCCAAATTTCCACCCCCAGACTCCAAATTCCCCCCTGAAACCCCAAATTTCCACCCCCAGACCCCAAATTTCCACCCCAACCCCCAAATTTCCCCCCCAGACCCCAAATTTCCACCCCCAGACCCCAAATTCCCCCCTGAAACACCAAATTTCCACCCCCAGACCCCAAATTCCGTCTCCAAACCCCAAATTTCCGCCCCCAGACCTGAAATTCCCCCCTGAAACACCAAATTTTCACCCCCAGACCCTGAATTTCCACCGCCAAACCCCAAATTTCCACCTCAAACCCCAAATTTTCACCCCCAGACCCCAAATTCCGCCCCCAAACCCCGAATTTCCGCCCCCAAACCCCAAATTTCCCCCCAGACCCCAAATTTTCACCCCCAGACTCCAAATTTCCCCCCAAACCCCAAATTTCCACCCCCAGACCCCAAATTTTCACCCCCAGACCCGAAATTCCGTCTCCAAACCCCAAATTTCCGCCCCCAGACCTGAAATTCCCCCCTGAAACACCAAATTTTCACCCCCAGACCCTGAATTTTTGCCCCCAAACCCCAAATTTCCCCCCTGAAAGCCTCAATTTCCACCCCCAGACCCCAAATTTTTGCCCCAAGACCCCAAATTCCCCCCTGAAACCCTAAATTTTCACCCCCAGACTCCAAATTTCCATCTCAAACCCCAAATTTCCCCCCAGACCCCAAATTTCCACCCCCAGACTCCAAATTCCCCCGAAACCCCGAATTTTTGCCCCCAGACCCCAAATTTCCACCCTCAGACCCCAAATTTTCACCCCCAAACCCCAAATTTCCACCCCCAGACCCCAAATTTAGCCCCCCAGACCCCAAATTTCCACCCCCAGACCCCAAATTTCCACCCCCAGACCCCAAATTTAGCCCCCCAGACCCCAAATTCCGCCCCTAGACCCCGAATTTTGGCCCCCAGAGCCCGGATTTCGCTCACTGGATGCTGTCCAGCCAGGTGAGGAACTCGTAGGCGCTGCTGGTGGGCGCGTGGCACTGCACGTACGACTCGGGGGCGCAATCCACCGTGTTGAAAACCACCAGGCTGTACTGGGTACCCCCAAACTGGGGAGAAAATGGGGCTGGGGGCACCCCAAAACCTCCCAGGGTGACCCCAAAAGCTTCAGGAGACGACAAAACCCCTGGGAATGTCCTCGAAACCTCCCCAAAACCCTTCAGGAGCTCCAAAAATATCCCCAAAACCCTTCAGGAGCTCCAAAAACCCTTCAGGGTGGCCCCAAAACCCCTCCAAAACTCCTCAGGATCCCCCAAAACCTCCCCAAAACCCTTCAGGAGCTCCAAAAATATCCCCAAAACCCTTCAGGAGCTCCAAAAATATCCCCAAAACCCTTCAGGAGCTCCAAAAATATCCCCAAAACCCTTCAGGAGCTCCAAAAACCCTTCAGGGTGACCCCAAAATCCCCCCAAAACTCCTCAGGATCCCCCAAAACCTCCCCAAAACCCTTCAGGACCCCCCAAAACCCCCCTAAAACCCTTCAGGGTGACTCCAAAATCCCCCCAAAACTCCTCAGGATCCCCCAAAACTCCTCAGGACCCCCCAAAACCTCCACAAAACCCTTCAGGACCCCCCAAAACCCCCCTAAAACCCTTCAGGAGTCCCCCAGAATCCCTCAAGACCCCTCAAAACCTCCCCAAAATCCTTCAGGACCCCCCAAAACCTCTCAAGACCCCCCTCAAAACCCCCCCAGGACCCCTCAGGACCCCCCAAAACCACTCAGGACCCCCCAAAACCTCTCAAACACCCCCCAGAACTGCTCAGGACCCCCTAAAACCTCTCAGGACCCCCCTAAAAACCCTTCAGGACACCCCCAAGACCTCTCAAAACCCCCCCAAGACTCCTCAGGACCCCCCAAACCCCCTCAGGACCCCCCAGGACCCCTCAGAACACCCCCAAAACCTCTCAAGACCCCCCAAAACCCTTCAGGACCCCCCTAAAACCTCTCAAACACCCCCCCAGGACTGCTCAGGACCCCCCAAAACCTCCCAGGACTCCCCTAAAAACCCCTCAAGACCCCCCCAAACCCTTCAGGACCCCCTAAACCCCCCAAAAACCTCCCCAAAACCCCTCAGGACTCCCCCAGACCGCCTCAGGACCCCCCAAAACCCCTCAGGACTCCCCCCAAAACCTCTCAAGACCCCCCCAAAACCCCTCAGGACCCCCCAAAACCCTTCAGGACCACCCAGGACCCCTCAGGACCCCCCAAAACCCCCTCAGGACCACCCCAAACCCCTCAGGACCCCCCAGGATCCCCCCAAAACCTCCTCACAATCCCCTAAAAACCCCTCAGGACCCCCAAACCCCCTCAGGACCCCCCCAAACCCCCTCAGGACCCCCCAAAACCCCCTCAGGACCCCCAAACCCCCTCAGGACCCCCCAAACCCCACTCACGTCACCCCCAAAGTCGGTCTCGGCCGGGGGGCCCCCATTGAAATACCTGGAGGAGGAGGAGGAGAAGGGGTTTGGGGGGGCTCAGAGATTTTTGGGGGGTCCTGAAGGGTTCTGGGGGGTCCTGAGGGGGTTTGGGGGGTCCTGAAGGGCTTTGGGGGGGTCCTGAGGGGTTTTGGGGGGTCCTGAGGGGATTTGGGGGGTCCTGAAGGGTTTGGGGGGGGTCCTGAGGGGATCTGGGGGGTCCTGAAGGGGTTTTGGGAGTTCCTGAAGGCTTTTGGGGGGTCCTGAGGAGTTCTGGGGGCTCCTGAGGGGTTTTGGGGGGGTCCTGAGTGGTTTTGGGGGGTCCTGAGGGGTTTTTGGGGGTCCTGAGGAGTTTTGGGGGGTCCTGAGGGGTTTGAGAAGGTCCTGAGAGGTTTTGGGGGGTCCTGAGTGGTTTTGGGGGTTCCTGAAGGGATTTTGGGGGGTCTTGAGCAGTTTTGAGGGGATTCCATGGAGTCCTGAGGGGTTTTGGGGGGTCCTGAAGAGTTTTGAGGGGTCCTGAAAGGTTTAGGAAGGTCCTGAAAGATTTTGAGGATGGTCCTGAAGGGTTTTGGGGGGTCCTGAGGGGATTTGGGGGGTCCTGAGGGGGTTTGGGGGGGTCTTGAGGAGTCCTGGGGGGTTTTGGGGGTGCCCTGAAAGATTTTGGGGTGGTCCTGAAGGGTTTTGGGGGGTCCTGAGGAGGTTTGGGGGATCCTGAGGGGGCTTGGGGGGGTCTTGAGGAGTCCTGGGGGGTTTTAGGGGGGTCCTGAGGGGGTTTGGGGGGGCCCTGAAAGATTTTGGGGTGGTTCTGAAGGGTTTTGGGGGAGTCTTGAAGGGTTTGGGAAGATCTTGAAAGAGTTTAGGAAGGTCCTGAAAAGGTTTAGGAAGGTCCTGAAAGGTTTTGGGGGGTCCTGAAGGGATTTGGGAGGGTCCTGAAGTATTTTGAGGGACTCCTGAAAGATTTCGGAGGAGTTTTGAAGGGTTTTGGGAGAGTCCTGGAAAGTTTTGGGGGATCCTGAAGGACTTTTGGGGACTCTGAAGGGTTCTGGGTGTTCCTGAGGGGTTTGGGGGGCTCCTGAAAGGTTTTTGGGGGCTCCTGAAGGGTTTTTTGGGGGTCCTGAGGGGTTTGAGGTCTCCCAAAACCCTCGAAGGCCACAGGGGTCGCTCAGTGGGGTCTCCCCGATAAATCCGGGCGGGATTCCAGAACTTTCGGGGATCTCAGGAGGCTCCCGGTGACTCAAACCCAAACCGGGGGCTCAGGTTTGGGGTCCCGGTGATTCGGGGAGGATTCGGGGAGGGGTCTCAGGGATTTGGGGATGATTTGGGGAGGGGTCCCGGGGGGTTTTTTTCTCCTCACTCGATGGCGGGCAGCAGGTAATGCTTGCGCAGGGACTCGAAGTACGGCCCGAGGTTGGCGGTGCCCTCGATGACGAACACGACGTCGGCCACCATGGCGGGGGGCGCGGGGGGCTCCAGCGCCGGCACCACCATCGCCCCTCAGGGGGCTCCGGACGGGCTGGGGAACACCGAGACCACGCCCAAACTCAATTCCCACCCCGGATTTACCTCAGAAATCCCAAATTCGGACCCCAAAAACCCCCCCGGGACCCCCAAAACCCACCCGGGACCCCCCGCCCCGCCCCCACCCCGGATACCGGCAGCGGCTCCCGCCGGACCGGAAGTGTTTTCCTTCCCCCCCCCTCACGTGATCTCCCGACAGCGCGCGCGCGAAGGGGCGGGTAAACCCCGCGTTGCCGCGGCAACGGCGAGACGGAGCCAATCAGCGGCGAGGGGCTGGGGCCACGCCCCCTCCCGCCCGCCTGTTGCCGGGGCAACCGCGCTTTAACCAATCACGTTGCAGTAAAAGCCACGCCCCCCCCGTTGCCGCGGCAACCGCGCTTTAATCAATCGCGTTGCAGAGGAAGCCTCGCCCCCCCCCCCCGTTGCCGCGGCAACCGCGCTTTAACCAATCGCATTGCAGCGGAAGCCTCGCCCCCCCGTTGCCGCGGCAACCGAGCTTTAACCAATCGCGTTGCGGGGAAGCCCCGCCCTTTCCCGCCGTTGCCGCGGCAACCGCGCTTTAACCAATCACGTCGCAGCAAAAGCCAGGCCCCGCCCCCGTTGCCGTGGCAACCGCGGCGCTCCCGGCGTGCCCCGCGCGGGCAATGGCGGCGAACGGCGGGAACTGAGCGGAGACCGCGGCGGGCGCTGAGGGGCGGGACCGGAGGCGGAGCTTAAAGGGGGCGTGGCTTAAAGGGGGGCGTGGTTTAGACGGGGGGTGGGTGTTGGGGGCGTGGCTTAACGGGGGAAAGGGGCGTGGTTAAGCAGCGAGGGGCGTGGCCTGAGGGGAAAGGGGGTGTCCTGAGGGAAAAGGGGGCGTGGCCTGGGGAAGGGGCGTGGTCTGAGGGGAAGGGGGCGTGGTCTGAGGGGAAAGGGGGCGTGACCTAAGAGGAAAAGGGGCGTGTCCTGAGGAGGAAAAGGGGGCATGGCCTGAGGAGAAAAGGGGGCGTGGCCTGAGGGAAAGGGGCGTGGCCTAAGGGAAAGGGGGCGTGTCCTGAGGGGAAAGGGGGCGTGGCCTGAGTAGAAAAGGGGCATGGCCTGAGGGGAAAGGGGGCGTGTCCTGAGGGGAAGGGGTGTGTCCTGAGGGGAAAGGGGCGTGGCCTAAGGAAAAGGGGCGTGTCCTGAGTGGAAAGGGGGCGTGGCTTAAGGGAAAGGGGCGTGTCCTAAGGGGAAAGGGGGCGTGTCCTACGGGGAAAAGGGGCGTGGTCTGAGGGGAAAGAGGGCGTGTCCTGAGGGGAAAGGGGGCGTGTCCCAAGGGGGAAAGGGGCGTGGCCATGCCCGAGGAAGAGGAGGGCGCCCCCTGCCTGCTGTGCCTGGCCACGGCCAGCGGGCTCCCCCTGTTCTGCCGCCCGCCCCACCCCCAGGTGAGGCCACGCCCCCTTTTCCCTCGTCACGTGACCTTTGATCCCTTCCGTGTGACCCTTGACCCCTCCTACGTGACCTTTGAGTCCCCCATCACGTGACCTCTGACCCATCCCATGTGACCTTTGACCTCTCCCATGTGACCTTTGTCCCCCATCACGTGACCTTTGACTCCTCCCATGTGACCTTTCTCTCTCGTTACGTGACCTCTGACCCTCATCACATGACCTTTGACCCCGTAATATGACCTTTGACCCCATCATGTGACTTTTGACCCATCACATGACTTCTGTCCCCATCACGTGACCTTTGACCCCTCCCATGTGACCGTTGACCCCCATTGACCCCTTTCATGTGACCTTTGACTCCTCCCACATGACCTTTGACCCCATGACTTGACCTTTGACCCCATGACTTGACCTTTGACCCCATCACGTGACCTTTGACCCATCCCATGTGACCTTTGACCCCATCACGTGACCTTTGACCCATCCCATGTGACCTTTGATCCCATCACGTGACCTTTGACCCCATGACTTGACCTTTGACCCCATCATGTGACCTCTGACCCTCATCACATGACCTTTGACTCCTCCCACGTGACCATTGACCCCCATCACGTGACCTTTTACTCCCCCATCACGTGACCTTTGACCCCATCATGTGACCTTTGACCCCTCCCATGTGACCTCTGTCCCCTATCATGTGACCTTTGACCCCATCACAAGACCTTTGACTCCCCCATCACGTGACCCTTGTCCCCATCACATGACCTTTTACCCCATCACGTGACCTTTGACCCTCATCACGTGACCTTTGACCCCTCCCACGTCACCTTTGACTCCCCCATCACGTGACCTCTGTCCCCCATCATGTGACCTTTGTCCCCATCACGTGACCTTTGACCCCTCCCATGTGACCTTTCTCTCTCATCATGTGACCTTGGTCCCTCATCACATGACCTTTGACCCCTCCCATGTGACCTTTGACTCCCCCATCACGTGACCTTTGTCCCCCATCACATGACCTTTGACCCCTCCCATGTGACCTTTGACTCCCCCATCACGTGACCTTTGTCCCCCATCACGTGACCTTTGACTCCTCCCATGTGACCTTTCTCCCTCGTCACGTGACCTCTGTCTCCGTCACGTGACCTTTGACCCCTCCCATGTGACTTTTGACTCCCCCATCACGTGAGCTCTGACCCTCATCACATGACCTTTGTGCCCCATCACGTGACCTTTGATCCCTCCCACATCACCTTTGACTCCCCCATCATGTGACCTGTCCCCATCACGTGACCTCTGTCCCCCATCACGTGACCTTTCTCCCCCATCACGTGACCGTTGTCCCCGCCCCCAGCTCCCGTTCTCATTGGTCGGGGCCCTGCACGGGGTTCACCTGTTCGGGGCCATGGAGGGGGCGGAGCTTCGTCAGGCGGCCACGCCCACTGCACACGTGACCTGGGCAACCTACGGCAACAGGTGAGGGTCAAAAGGGTCCAGGGGGCATTTCGGGGGGATTTTGAGGGAATTTGGGGGGATTTTGGGAAAATTTGGGGATTTTTGAAGATTTTTGGGGGTTTTGAGGGGATTTGGGGAGAATTTGGGGGGATTTGGGGAGGATTTTGAAAAAATTTGAGAGGATTTGGGGGGATTTTGAGGGAAATTTGGGGAATTTGGGGGGAATTTTGGAGGGGATTTTAGGGGGATTTGGGGGAATTTTGGGAAAATTTTGGGATTTTTGAAGCTTTTCGGGGATTTTGAAGGGATTTTGAGGGGATTTGGGGGAATTCTGGGGGGATTTTGGGGATTTGGGGAATTTTGGGGGATTTGGGGAATTTTGGGGGGATTTTTGGAAAATTTGGGGATTTTTTGGGAATTTTTTGGGAATTTTGGGAATTTTGGGTAAATTTGGGGGATTTTTGGGGGGATTTTTGGTGAATTTTGGGTCATTTTGGGGATTTTTTAAGAGTTTTGGGGATTTTGAGAGAATTTGAGGGGATTTGGGGGAAATTTTGGGGAATTTTGGGAGAATTTGGGGGGAATTTTGAGGATTTTTGGGGATTTTGAGGGAATTTGAGGGGATTTGGGGGAATTTTGGGTAAATTTGGGGATTTGGGGTAAATTTGGGGGGATTTGGGGTTATTTTGGGGAATTTCAGGGGGAATTTTGGAAAAATCTGGGGAAATTTGGGGAGTTTTGAAGATTTTTTAAGGTTTTTGGAAATTTTGAGGGAATTTGAGGGGATTTTGGGAAAATTTGGGGATTTTTGAAGATTTTTGGGGATTTTGAGGGGATTTGGGGGAATTTTGGGGGAATTTGGGGATTTGAGGAATTTCGGGGGATTTGGGGAATTTTGGGGGGATTTTTGGAAAATTTGGGGATTTTTTGGGGATTTTTTGGGAATTTTGGTAATTTTGGGTAAATTTGGGGGATTTTTGGGGGGATTTTGGTGAATTTTGGGTCATTTTGGGGATTTTTTAAGAGTTTTGGGGATTTTGAGGGGATTTGGGGGGGATTTTGGGGGAATTTGAGGATTTTTGAAGATTTTTGGGGATTTTGAGGGAATTTGAGGGGATTTGGGGGAAATTTTGGGGAATTTTGGGAGAATTTGGGGGGGATTTTGAGGATTTTTGGGGATTTTGAGGGAATTTGAGGGGATTTGGGGGAATTTTGGGTAAATTTGGGGGGATTTGGGGTTATTTTGGGCAATTTCAGGGGGAATTTTGGAAAAATCTGGGGAAATTTGGGGATTTTTGAAGATTTTTTAAGGTTTTCGGAAATTTTGAGGGAATTTGAGGGGAATTTGGGAAAATTTGGGGATTTTTGAAGATTTTTGGGGATTTTGAGGGGATTTGGAGGGGATTTGGGGGAATTTTGGGGGGATTTTGGGGATTTGGGGAATTTCGGGGGATTTGGGGAATTTTGGGGGGATTTTTGGAAAATTTGGGGATTTTTTGGGAATTTTTTGGGAATTTTGGGAATTTTGGGTAAATTTGGGGGATTTTTGGGGGGATTTTGGTGAATTTTGGGTCATTTTGGGGATTTTTTAAGATTTTTGGGGATTTTGAAGGAATTTGGGGGGAATTTGGGGTTATTTTGGGGAATTTCAGGGGGAATTTTGGGAAAATTTGGGGATTTTTGAAGATTTTTGGGGATTTTGAGAGAATTTGAGGGGATTTTGGGGAAATTTTGGGGGATTTTGGGAAAATTTTGGGGATTTTTTGGGGATTTTGAGAGGATTTGGGGAAATTTCAGGGGGATTTGGGGTGAATTTTGGGGATTTTGAGGGAATTTTGGGGGGGAATTTGGGGATTTTTGGGGATTTTGAGGGATTTTGAGGGAATTTGGGTGAATTTTGGGTCATTTTGGGTGATTTTGGGTGAATTTTGGGTGAATTTTGGGTGATTTTGGGTGATTTTTGGGTGAATTTTGGGTCATTTTGGGTGAATTTTGGGTAAATTTTGGGTGATTTTCGGTGAATTTTGGGTGATTTTGGGTGAATTTTGGGTGAATTTTGGGTGATTTTGGGTGAATTTTGGGTGAATTTTGGGTGATTTTGGGTGAATTTTGGGTGGATTTTGGGTGATTTTGGGTGAATTTTGGGTGATTTTGGGTGGATTTTGGGTCATTTTGGGTCATTTTGGGTGAATTTTGGGTCATTTTGGGTGAATTTTGGGTCATTTTGGGTGAATTTTGGGTGATTTTGGGTGAATTTTGGGTGATTTTGGATGAATTTTGGGTGAATTTTGGGTGATTTTGGGTGAATTTTGGGTGATTTTGAGTGAATTTTGGGTGATTTTGGGTCATTTTGGGTGATTTTGGGTGAATTTTGGGTGATTTTGGGTGAATTTTGGGTGATTTTGGGTGAATTTTGCAGCATCTCCCTGATCCTGCTCAGCCCCGGCCCCGCCCCCGCCCGGATCCTCGACTCCGCCTTCGGCGCCATGGTGAGACCCCGCCCCTCCCAGTATGGACCAGTATGGACCAGTATCCCCAGTATGGCCCCAGTATGGCCCCAGTGTTCCCAGTATGGACCAGTATCCCCAGTATGGAGCGGTGCCCCTCCCCCCACCCCACCATGGACCACCAGGCACCTCCCAGTTTGTCCCCGTTCCCCTCCCAGTCCATCCCAGTTCCCCTGGTCACCATCCCAGTTTATCCCAGTCCATCCCAGTTCCCCCCAGACCCATTCCCAGTGCTCCCAGTTCCCCCCAGCCCCTCTCCCAGTGCTCCCAGTCCCCCCCAGCCCCTCTCCCAGTCCATCCCAGTCCCTCCCAGTTCCCCCCAGCCCCTCTCCCAGTGCTCCCAGTCCCTCCCAGTTCCCCCCAGCCCTGTTCCCAGTCCCTCCCAGTCCATCCCAGTCCCTCCCAGTCCATCCCAGTTCCCCCCAGCCCCTCTCCCAGTGCTCCCAGTCCATCCCAGTTCCCTCCAGCCCCTCTCCCAGTGCTCCCAGTCCCTCCCAGTCCATCCCAGTTCCCCCCAGCCCCTCTCCCAGTGCTCCCAGTGCTCCCAGTCCCCCCCAGCCCCTCTCCCAGTGCTCCCAGTCCCTCCCAGTCCATCCCAGCCCCTCCCAGTCCATCCCAGTTCCCCCCAGCCCCTCCTCCCAGTCCATCCCAGTCCATCCCAGTTCCCCCCAGCCCCTCTCCCAGTGCTCCCAGTCCCTCCCAGTCCCTCCCAGTTCCCCCCGGTCCCTCTCCCAGTGCTCCCAGTTCCCCCCAGCCCCTCTCCCAGTGCTCCCAGTCCATCCCAGTCCCTCCCAGTCCCCCCAGCCCCTCTCCCAGTGCTCCCAGTGCTCCCAGTTCCCCCCAGCCCCTCTCCCAGTGCTCCCAGTCCATCCCAGTCCCTCCCAGTTCCCCCCAGCCCCTCTCCCAGTGCTCCCAGTCCATCCCAGTCCCTCCCAGTTCCCCCCAGCCCCTCTCCCAGTGCTCCCAGTCCCTCCCAGTCCCCCCAGCCCCTCTCCCAGTGCTCCCAGTTCCCCCCAGCCCCTCTCCCAGTGCTCCCAGTCCCTCCCAGTTCCCCCCAGCCCCTCTCCCAGTGCTCCCAGTCCATCCCAGTCCCGCAGGTGCTGGTGCTGGGGTTGGATGAGTTGGTGCCCGTCCGCAACGTGGAGCGGCTGAAACGCGACCTGAGGGTGAGGAGGGGTCTGGGGGGGTCCTGAGGGGGTTTGGGGGGTCCTGGAGGGGTTTTGAGGGGTCCTGGGTGGGTTTTGGGGGGTCCTGGGGGGGTTTTGGGGGGTTCTGAGGGGTTTGGGGGGGGTCCAGGGGGGCTCCTGGAGGGGTTTTGGGGGATCCTGGGGGGTCCTGGAGAGGTTTTGGGGGGTCCTGGAAGGGTTTGGGGGCTCCTGGAGGGGTTTTGGGGGATCCTGAGTGGGGTTTTGGGGGGTCCTGGGGGGTCCTGGGTGGGTTTTGGGGGTCCTGGGGGGTTCTGGGGGGGTTTGGGGGGTCCTGGAAGGGTTTGGGGGGTCCTGGGTGGGTTTTGGGGGGTCCTGGGGGGGTTTTGGGGGGTTCTGAGAGGTTTGGGGGGGATCCTGGGGGGTCCTGGAGAGGTTTTGGGGGGTCCTGGGGGGGTCCTGGGGGGGTTTTGGGGGATCCTGGGGGGGTCCCAGAGGGGTTTTGGGGGCTCCTGGAGGGGTTTTGGGGGATCCTGAGTGGGGTTTTGGGGGGTCCTGGGGGGGTTTTGGGGGGTTCTGAGGGGTTTGGGGGTGTCCTGGGGGGCTCCTGGAGGGGTTTTGGGGGGTCCTGGAGGGGTTTGGGGAGATCCTGGGGGGGTCCCAGAGGGGTTTTGGGGGGTCCTGGGGGGATTTGAGGGGTCCTGGGGGGATTTGAGGGGGTCCTGGAGGGGTTTTGGGGGTCCCAGAGGAGTTTTGGGGGGGTCCTGAGGGGATTTGGGGGGGTCCTGGGTGGGTTTTGGGGGGTCCTGGGAGGATTTTTGGGGGTCCCAGAAAGGTTTTGGGGGGTCCTGGAAGGGTTTGGGGGGTCCTGGGGGGATTTGAGGGGTCCTGGGTGGGTTTTGGGGGGTCCCAGAGGGGTTTTTGGGGGTTCCTGGTGTTTTTGGGGTGTTTTTGGGGGGTCCCAGAGGGGATTTTGGGGGTTCTTGTTGTTTTTGGGGTGTTTTTGGGGGGTCCCAGCCCGTGTCCCCCTCCCCCAGAGCTGTTTTGGTCTCATTGACGCCCTCCTGACCCCCCGGGGGGGGTGGGGGCTGGGCCCCCCCTGCTGCCCCCTCCCCCCAGCGACCCCCCGTGAGGCCCTGCAGGTGAGACCCCTCCCCAAATTCCCCAAATCCCCCCAAAATCCACCCCTGGGACCCCCAAAATCCACCCTGGGACCCCCAAATCCACCCCTGGGACCCCCAAAATCCACCCCTGGGACCCCCAAATCCACCCCTGGGACCCCCAAATCCCCCCAAAATCCACCCCTGGGACCCCCAAAATCCACCCTGGGACCCCCAGAACCCCAAAATCCACCCCTGGGACCCCCAAATCCATCCCTGGGACCCCCAAATTCCCCAAATCCCCCCAAAAATCCCCCCCCGGGACCCCAAAATCCACCCCTGGGACCCCCAAATCCCCTCCTGGGACCCCCAAATCCCCCCCTGGGACCCCCAAAATCCACCCTGGGACCCCCAAATCCACCCCTGGGACCCCCAGAACCCCAAAATCCACCCCAAATCCACCCCTGGGACCCCCAAATTCCCCAAATCCCCCCCAAATCCACCCCTGGGACCCCCAGAATTCCCCCAGAACCCCTCTGGGGGTGGTTCCAATGATTTGGGGAGGGGTCTCCATAATTTAGGGGTGGTCCCCATGATTTGGGGAGGGGTCCCCAAGGTTCAGGGGTGGTTCCCATAATTTGGGGAGGGGTCCCCAGGGTTTAGGGGTGGGTCTCATGATTTGGGGAGGGGTCTCAGGGGGTTCTGCAGTGGTTTGGGGTGGTTCCAATAATTTGGGGAGGGGTCCCCAAGGCTCAGGGGTGGTTCCCATAATTTGGGGAGGGGTCTCCAGGCTTTGGGTGTGGTTCCCATGATTTGGGGAGGGGTCTCCATTATTTAGGGGTGGTTCCAGTAATTTGGGGAGGGGT
This sequence comes from Poecile montanus, assembly GCA_038429875.1. Lineage (NCBI taxonomy): Eukaryota > Metazoa > Chordata > Aves > Passeriformes > Paridae > Poecile > Poecile montanus. The sequence goes on along the minus strand of CM076539.1, from coordinate 1,790,653 downwards.
CTCCAGGCTTTGGGATCATTCCCATGATTTGGGGAGGGGTCTCCACAATTTTGGGGTGGTTCCCATGATTTGGGGAGGGGTCTCCATCATTTGGGGAGGGGTCTCCATGATTTAGGGGTGATTCCAATAATTTGGGGAGGGGTCTCCATTATCTAGGGGTGGTTCCCATGACTTGAGGAGGGGTCTCCACAGCCTAGGGGTGGTCCCAATAATTTGGGGAGGGGTCTCCATAATTTAGGGATCATTCCCACCATTTGGGGAGGGGACCCCAAGGATTAGGGGTGGTTCCCATGATTTGGGGAGGGGTCTCCATAATTTGGGGGTGGTTCCCATTATTTAGGGGTGGTTCCCATGATTTGGGGAGGGGTCTCCATAATTTGGGGAGGGGTCTCCATAATTTAGGGGTGGTTCCAGTAATTTGGGGAGGGGTCTCCAGGGTTTTGGGATCATTCCCATAATTTGGGGAGGGGTCTCCAGGCTTTGGGTGTGGTTCCCATGATTTGGGGAGGGGTCTCCACAATTTTGGGGTGATCCCAATAATTTGAGGAGGGGTCTCCACGCTTTAACCGCCATTCCCACAATTTGGGGCGGGGGTCCCCCAACCTTTCCCCCCTCCCCCCCCAATTTGGGGAGGGGTCTGCAGCGCCCTCTGTCCCCTCCCCCAGGATCGTTTGCAGCGTTTTGGGGGGGCGGCTCACACGGATTTGTGCTGCCTCTGTTTTGGGTCTGGGGGCTTCGGGGGGTCTGTGCTGGGCACCCCCCGCTGGGGGGCGCTGTCGGGCGCTGACTCCGCCCCCCTGCGCGCGCTGATGATGACGTCATCGTGGGGAGGAGGAGCCAATGGGAGGGGCCCGGCGGCGCGAGACCTCCCCGTGTTCCTGCCCAATAGCAGCCCGCAGGTGAGGTCACGTGACCCCCTGAAATTGACCCCGCCCCCCTCCCCAAACTGACCAATAGCAGCCCGCGGGTGAGGTCACGTGACCCTCAAAAACTGACCCCAAAAGTGACCCCAAAATCACCCAAAATTGACCCAAACTTGACCTGAAACTGACCCGAAATTGACCCCAAAATCACCTGAAACTGACCCAAAACTGACCCAATTGACCACAAAACTGACCCAAAACTGACCCCAAAATCACCCAAAACTGGCCCCAAAATCACCTGAAACTGACCCAAAACTGACCCAAAATTGACCCCAAAACTGACCCCAAAATCACCCAAAACTGGCCCCAAAATCACCCAAAACTGACCCCAAAACTGACCCCAAAATCACCTGAAACTGACCCAAAACTGACCCAAAATTGACCACAAAACTGACCCAAAACTGACCCCAAAATCACCCAAAACTGACCCAAAACTGACCCCAAAACTGACCCCAAACTCACCTGAAACTGACCCAAAACTGACCCAAAATTGACCCCAAAACTGGCCCCAAAATCACCCAAAATTGACCCAAAACTGACCTGAAACTGACCCGAAATTGACCCCAAAATCACCTGAAACTGACCCAAAACTGACCCCAAAATCACCTGAAACTGACCCAAAACTCACCCAAAACTGACCCAAACCTGACCCCAAAATCACCCAAAATTGACCCAAAACTGACCCGAAATTGACCCCAAAATCACCTGAAACTGACCCAAAACTGGCCCCAAAATCACCCAAAACTGACCCAAAACTGGCCCCAAAATCACCTGAAACTGACCCAAAATTGACCCAAAATTGACCACAAAACTGCCCCAAAGTGACCCAAAACTGCCTGAAACTGCCCCAAATTTCCCAAAACTGCCCCAAATTTCCCAAAACTGCCCCAAATTTCCCTAAACTGCCCAAAACTGCCCCAAAACTGCCCCAAAACAGCCCCAAACTCCCTCAAAACCACCCCAAACTCCCCCAAATTGCCCCAAACTTCCCCAAAACTCCCCCAAACCGCCCCAAAGTTACCCAAAACTGCCCAAAACTGCCCCAAAACTGCACCAAACTCACCCAAACTGCCCCAAACTTTCCCAAAATCCCCCAAATTTCCCCCAAACTCCCCCAAAGTTTCCCCAACCTCACCAAATTCCCCTAAACCGACCCCAAACCCCCCAAATTTCCCCCAAAGTTTCCCAAAACTGCCCCAAACTGACCCCAAAGTGACCCAAATTTCCCCAAACTGATCCCAAAACTGCCCCAAATCCCCCCAAATTTCCCCCAAATTTCCCCAATTTCCCCCAAATTTTCCCAAAATCCCCCCAATTCCCCCAAAATCCCCCGTATTTCCCTCAAATTTCCCAAAATCCCCCAAATCTCTCGAATTTCCCCCAAAATCCCCCCAATTCCCCCAAATTTCCCAAAATCCCCCCAAATTTCCCCCAAATTTCCCCAAACTCCCCCGAATTCCCCCAAAATCCCCAATTCCCCCCAAATTCCCCCAAATCCCCCCAATTTCCCCCAAAATCCCCCCAAATCCCCCCAGTTTCCCCCAAAATCCCCAAATTTCCCCCCAATTTCCCCCAAATTTTCCCAAATTCCCCCCAAATTCCCCAAATTTTCCCCAAATTTCCCCCAAATTTTCCCCAAATTCCCCCAAATTTCCCCCAAATTCCCCCCAAATTCCCCAAATTTTCCCCAAATTTTCCCAAATTCCCCCCAAATTCCCCAAATTTTCCCCCAATTTCCCCCAAATTTTCCCCAAATTCCCCCGAATTTCCCCCAAATTTCCCAAAATCCCCCCAAATTTCCCCAAACTCCCCCGAATTTCCCCCAAATCCCCCAAAATCCCCAAATTTCCTCCCAATTTCCCCCAAATTTTCCCCAAATTCCCCCGAATTTCCCCCAATTTTCCCCAAAATCCCCAAATTTCTCCCCAATTTCCCCCAAATTTTCCCCAAATTCCCCCGAATTTCCCCCAAAGTTTCCCAAATTTCCCCCAAATTCCCCAAATTTTCCCCAAATTTCCCAAAATCCCCTGAATTTCCCCCATTTTCCCCTCCCCAGGTCCCTCACCGGCTGCTGCTGCTGCGGCTGCTGCCGGGGCTGCTCCTGGCTCTGCTCTGCGGCCCCCGCCCCTCCCTGCAGCTCCTGCTCGCTCAGGTCAGGCCTGAAGGGGTTAATTTGGGGAGGGGGCTTCTCCAAAATCATCCTCACCCACCACAAAATACCCAAATTCCCACAAAATCCCCCAAAACTGCACCAAAATCCACCAAAAGTGCACCAAAATCCACCAAAACTGCACCAAAATCCCCCAAAACAGCCCCAAAACTGACCCAAAACTGACCCAAAATCATCCTCACCCACCACAAAATACCCAAATTCCAACAAAATCCCCCAAAACTGCACCAAATTCCACCAAAACTGACCCAAACTGACCCAAAACTTCCCCAAAATCCCCTAAACTGACCCCAAACTGCACCAAATTCCACCAAAACTGCACCAAACTGACCCAAAATCATCCTCACCCACCACAAAATACCCAAATTCCCACAAAATCCCCCAAAACTGCACCAAATTCCACCAAAACTGACCCAAACTGACCCAAAACTGACCCAAAATCATCCTCACCCACCACAAAATACCCAAATTCCCACAAAATCCCCCAAACTGCACCAAAATCCACCAAAACTGCACCAAATTCCACCCAAAACAGCACAAAACTGACCCCAAACTGCCCCAAATTTACCAAAACTGCCCCAAACCACCCCAAATTTTCCCCAAACTCCCCCAAAACTGACCCAAAATCATCCTCACCCACCACAAAATACCCAAATTCCCACAAAATCCCTCAAAAGTGCAGCAAATTCCACCAAAACTGCACCAAAATCCCCCAAAACTGCACCAAAATCCCCCAAAACTGACCCAAAATCCCCTAAACTGACCCCAAACTGCCCCAAATTCCCACAAGATCCCCCAAAACTGCACCAAATTCCACCAAAACTGCACCAAACTGACCCAAAACAGCCCCAAACTGACCCAAAACTGCCCCAAACTGACCCAAAACAGCCCCAAACTGACCCAAAACAACCCCAAAATCCCCTAAACTGACCCCAAACTGCCCCAAATTCCCACAAAATCCCCCAAAACTGCCCCAAACTGACCCAAAACAGCCCCAAACTGACCCAAAACAACCCCAAAATCCCCTAAACTGACCCCAAACTGCCCCAAATTCCCCCAAACTCCCTCAAAACTGACCCAAAGTTTCCCAAAACAGCCCCAAATTCACCCAAAACTGCCCCAAATTCCCCCAAACTGCTCCAAAACTGCCCCAAACTCCCCCAAAGTTTCCCAAAACTGCCCCAAACTCCCCTAAACTGACCCCAAACTGCCCCAAATTTCCCCAAACTCCCCCAAACCGCCCCAAAGTTTCCCAAAACTGCCCCAAACCACCCCAAAACTGCCCCAAATTCCCCCAAATTTCCCCCAAATTCCCCAGAACTGCCCCAAACTCCCCTAAACTGACCCCAAAGTGCCCCAAACTCCCCCAAAGTTTCCCAAAACTGCCCCAAACTGCCCAAAACTCCCCCAGATTTTCCCCAAATTCCCCTAAACTGACCCCAAACTGTCCCAAATTCCCCCAAACTCCCCAAAACTGCCCCAAATTTCCCCTAAATTCCCCCAAACTGCCCCAAATTCCCCCAGTTTCCCAAAACTGCCCCAAACTCCCCCGAAATGGCCCCAAATTTCCCCCAAACTCCCCCAAATTTCCCCCAAAGTTTCCCAAACTCCCCAAATTTCCCCCAAACTCCCCAAAGTTTCCCCAAACTCCCCCAAAACTGCCCCAAATTCCCCCAAACCCCCCCAAACTCCCCAAATTCCCCCAAATTTCCCAAAACAGCCCCAAACCACCCCAAAACTGCCCCAAATTCCCCCCAAACTCCCCCAAAGTTTCCCAAAACTGTCCCAAACTCCCCCGAAATGGCCCCAAAATTCCCCCAATTTTCCCCAAATTCCCCAAATTTCCCAAAACTGCCCCAAACTCCCCCCAAACTGCCCCAAACTCCCCCAAATTTCCCCCAAAACTGCCTCAGTTTCCCAAAACTGCCCCAAACTCCCCCAAATTTCCCAAAACTCCCCAAAACTGCCCCAAATTTCCCCCAAATTCCCCCCAAAACTGCCCCAAACTCCCCCAAATTTCCCAAAACAGCCCCAAACCACCCCAAAACTGCCCCAAATTCCCCCAGAACTCCCCCAAAGTTTCCCAAAACTGCCCCAAACTCCCCCGAAATGGCCCCAAAATTACCCCAATTTTCCCCAAATTTCCCAAAACTGCCCCAAATCACCCCAAAACTGCCCCAAAGTCCCCCAAACTCCCCCCAAACTGCCCCAAATTCCCCCAAAGTTTCCCAAAACTGCCCCAAACTCCCCCAAACTCCCCAAATTCCCCAAATTTCCCAAAACTGCCCCAAATTTCCCCCAAATTTCCCCCAAACCCCCCCAAATTCCCCCCAAAACTGCCCCAAATTTCCCCCAAATTTCCCCCAAATCCCCCAATTTCCCCCAAACTCCCCCAAAACCCCCCAAAACTGCCCCAAATTTCCCCCAAACCCCCCCAAACTCCCCCAAATTTCCCCAAAGTTTCCCAAAACTCCCCCAAATTTCCCCCAAACTCCCCCAAATTCCCCCAAATTCCCCCAAACTCCCCAAATTCCCCCAAATTTCCCAAAACTGCCCCAAACACCCTCCAAACTGCCCCAAATTTCCCCAAACTGCCCCAAATTCCCCCAAACTCCCCCAAAGTTTCCCAAAACTGCCCCAAAGTTTCCCAAAACTGCCCCAAATTCCCCCAAAGTTTCCCAAAACTGCCCCAAACTCCCCTGAAATGGCCCCAAATTTCCCCCAATTTTCCCCAAATTTCCCAAAACTGCCCCAAATCACCCCAAAACTGCCCCAAAGTCTCCCAAACTCCCCCCAAACTGCCCCAAATTCCCCCAAAACTGCCCCAGTTTCCCAAAACTGCCCCAAACTCCCCCAAATTTCCCAAAACTCCCCAAAACTGCCCCAAATTTCCCCCAAATTCCCCCAAACTCCCCCAAAGTTTCCCAAAACTGCCCCAAAGTTTCCCAAAACTCCCCCAAATTTCCCCCAAACTCCCCCAAACCACCCCAAAACTGCCCCAAATTCCCCCAAATTTCCCCCAAATCCCCCAATTTCCCCCAAACTCCCCCAAATTCCCCCAGACTCCCCCAAACAACCCAAAATTCCCCCAAAGTTTCCCAAAACTGCCCCAAACTCTCCCGAAATGGCCCCAAATTTCCCCCAATTTTCCCCAAACTCCCCAAATTTCCCCCAAAGTTTCCCAAACTCCCCAAATTTTCCCCCAAATTTCCCCAAATTCCCCCAAATTTCCCCAAAGTTTCCCAAAACTCCCCCAAATTTCCCAAAACTGCCCCAAATTTCCCCCAAATTTCCCCCAAATTTCCCCCAAACCCCCCCCAAAACTGCCCCAAATTCCCCCAAATTTCCCCCAAATTTCCCCCAAACCCCCCCCAAACTCCCCAAAACAGCCCCAAACCACCCCAAAACTGCCCCAAATTCCCCCAAATTTCCCCCAAATCTGCCCCAAACTCCCCCAAATTCCCCCAAACCACCCCAAATCCGCCCCAAACTCCCCCAAAACTGCCCCAAAGTCCCCCAAACCCCCCCAATTTTCCCCAAATTCCCCCAAATTTCCCCCAAACCCCCCCAATTTCCCCCAAACTCCCCAAATTTCCCCCAAAGTTTCCCAAATTCCCCAAATTTTCCCCAAATTCTCCCCAAATTCCCCCAAACCCCCCCAAACCCCTCCCCTCCCCCCCAGCTGCTGCCCCAGTTTTGGGGTCCCCTCCTGGAGCAGCTCCGGGGCTGCCCCCGACCCCCCCCGATGCCCCCCGAGGTGCTGGGGTGAGTCTGGGGGAGACCCCAATTTGGGGAGGGGGATTTGGGGAGGGACCCCCCAATTTGGGGAGGGGGATGAAGGGGGGAGACCCCCCAATTTGGGGAGGGGGATGAAGGGGAGACCCCCCAATTTGGGGAGGGGGATGAAGGGGGGAGACCCCAAATTTGGGGAGGGGGATGAAGGGAGAGACCCCCCAATTTGGGGAGGGGGATGAAGGGGGGAGACCCCCAATTTGGGGAGGGGGATGAAGGGGGGAGACCCCCCAATTTGGGGAGGGGTCTGAGGCCCTGAACCCCCTTTTTTGGGGAGGGGGATTTGGGGGAGCCCTGAATATCTGGGAGGGGGTTTTGGGGAGGGACCCCCCGAATTTGGGGAGGGGGATGAAGGGGAGACCCCCCAATTTGGGGAGGGGGCTGAGTCAATGGGAGGCCCTGAACCCCCTTTATTTGGGGAGGGGGAGGGACCCCCCAATTTGGGGAGGGGGATGAAGGGGAGACCCCCCAATTTGGGGAGGGGGATGAAGGGGAGAGACCCCCAATTTGGGGAGGGGGATGAAGGGGAGAGACCCCCCAATTTGGGGAGGGGGATTTGGGGAGGGACCCCCCAATTTGGGGAGGGGGATGAAGGGGAGAGACCCCCCAATTTGGGGAGGGGGATTTGGGGAGGGAGACCCCCAATTTGGGGAGGGGGATGAAGGGGAGGGACCCCCCAGTTTGGGGAGGGGGATGAAGGGGAGGGACCCCCAATTTGGGGAGGGGGATTTGGGGAGGGATCCCCCAATTTGGGGAGGGGGATTTGGGGAGGGACCCCCCAATTTGGGGAGGGGGCTGAGTCAATGGGAGACCCTGAACCCCTTTATTTGGGTCTGGGGGCTTGGGGGGACCCTGAATATTTGGGAGGGGGTTCTAGGAGGGACCCCCCAATTTGGGGAGGGGGATTTGGGGAGGGACCCCCCAATTTGGGGAGGGGGATTTGGGGAGGGACCCCCCAATTTGGGGAGGGGCTTTTGGGGAGAGACCCCAATTTGGGGAGGGGGATGAAGGGGAGGGACCCCCCAATTTGGGGAGGGGGATTTGGGGAGGGACCCCCCAATTTGGGGAGGGGGATGAAGGGGAGGGACCCCCCAATTTGGGGAGGGGGATGAAGGGGAGAGACCCCCCAATTTGGGGAGGGGGGTTTTTGGGAGGGACCCCCCAAATTTGGGGAGGGGTCCCCAAATTGTTTCCCCTCCCCCTCCCCAGGTACCTCCTGATCCATCGGGGCCAGACCCACAGCGGGATCAGCAAAGGGGCGGGGCAGGGTGAGACCCCCACCCAAAATACCCCAAAACCACTGAGACCCCTCCCCAAAATACCCCAAACCCACCGAGACCCCTCCCCAAATTCCCAAATCCCCCCAAAAAACCCCCAAAACCACCGAGACCCCTCCCCAAATTCCCAAATCCCCCCAAAATCCCCCCAAAAACCCCAAAACCTGACCCCTGACCCCTCCCCAAACCCCAAAACCACTGAGCCCCCTCCCCAAATTCCCAAATCCCCCCAAAAATACCCCAAAACCACCGAGACCCCTCCCCAAATTCCCAAATCCCCCCCAAATCCCCCCAAACCACCGAGACCCCTCCCCAAATTCCCAAATCCCCCCCAAAATACCCCAAAACCACCGAGACCCCTCCCCAAAACCCCTGAGACCCCTCCCCAAATTCCCAAATCCCCCCAAAAAACCCCCAAAACCCCTGAGACCCCTCCCCAAATTCCCAAAAACCCCCCAAAAAACCCAAATCCCCCAAAAAACCCCAAAACCTCACCCCTGACCCCTCCCCAAAACCCCTGAGACCCCTCCCCAAATTCCCAAATCCCCCCCAAAAAACCCCCAAAACCGAGACCCCTCCCCAAATTCCCAAATCCCCCCCAAAAACCCCAAAACCACCGAGACCCCTCCCCAAATTCCCAAATCCCCCCAAAAAACCCCAAAACCATTGAGCCCCCTCCCCAAATTCCCAAATCCCCCCCAAATCCCCCCAAAACCACTGAGCCCCCTCCCCAAATTCCCAAATCCCCCCAAAAAACCCCCAAAACCCCTGAGACCCCTCCCCAAATTCCCAAATCCCCCCCAAAAAACCCCAAATCCCCCAAAAAACCCCAAAACCTCACCCCTGACCCCTCCCCAAAACCACACAGACCCCTCCCCAAATTCCCAAATCCCCCCAAAATCCCCCCCAAACCACTGAGACCCCTCCCCAAATTCCCAAATCCCCCCCAAATCCCCCCAAACCACTGAGACCCCTCCCCAAATTCCCAAATCCCCCCCAAAATACCCCAAAACCACCGAGACCCCTCCCCAAATTCCCAAATCCCCCCAAAATCCCCCCAAAACCCCCAAAACCACCGAGACCCCTCCCCAAATTCCCAAATCCCCCCCAAAAACCCCAAAACCACCGAGACCCCTCCCCAAATTCCCAAATCCCCCCAAAATTCCCCCAAAAACCCCAAAACCTGACCCCTGACCCCTCCCCAAACCCCAAAACCACCGAGCCCCCTCCCCAAATTCCCAAAATCCCCCAAAAAAACCCCAAAAATCCCCCCAAAACCCCCAAGCTCCCTCCCCAAATTCCCAAATCCCCCCAAAAACCCCAAAACCCCCAAGCCCCCTCCCCAAATTCCCAAATCCCCCCAAAATCCCCCCAAAAAACCCCAAAAATCCTTTCAGATTTGCCCCAAACCCCCCCAATTTTTCCCCAAAAAAACCCCAAAAAATTTTGGGGACCCCCCCGATTTTTTGGGGACCCCTCCCCGATTTTTTGGGGACCCCTCCCCAATTTTTTGGGACCCCCCAGGAGGGTCTCTGCCCCCCCATCTCCGAGCTGCCGCCCTCAGGAACCTCCAGAAGCTCCTGGCCCCCCAATATGGGCCCGAGTTGGGGGGCAGGGGTGAGTGAGGAGGGGGGGAAATGTGGGGCTGGGGTCTCCAGGGGGGGTTTGGGGGGGCTCGGGGGGGTGATTTGGGGGATCTGGGGGGTGATTTGGGGGTCTGGGGGTGTCTGGGGGGGTGATTTGGGGGGGTCTGGGGGTGCTCAGGGGGTGATTTGGGGGTCTGGGGGGGATTTGGGGGTCTGGGGGTGTCTGGGGGGTGATTTTGGGGGTCTGGGGGTGCTCCAGGGGGTGATTTGGGGGGTCTGGGGGTTGATTTGGGGGTGATTTGGGGGGTCTGGGGGGTGATTTGGGGGTCTGGGGGTGCTCAGGGGGGGATTTTGGGGTCTGGGGGGGCACTTGTGGGTCTGGGGGTGCTCAGGGGGGTGATTTGGAGGTCTGGGGGTGATTTGGGGGTCTGGGGGTTTCCCAGGGGGGGATTTGGGGGTCTGGGGGTGTCTGGGGGGTGATTTGGGGGTCTGGGGGTGATTTGGGGGTCTGGGGGCTGATTTGGGGGTCTGGGGTGGGTTTTGGGGTACACAATAATTTCGGGGTGCCCCCAGGGTCTCCCCCCGGCCTCAGGCTCTGTTACAGGAGGGTTTTGGGGTACACAATAATTTTGGGGTGCCCCCAGGGTCCCCCCCCGGCCTCAGGCTCTGTTACAGGAGGGTTTGGGGTGGATTTTGGGGTACACAATAATTTTGGGGTGCCCCCAGGGTCTCCCCCCGGTCTCAGGCTCTGTTACAGGAGGGTTTTGGGGTACAGTCTGATTTTGGGGTGCCCCCAGGATCCCCCCCCGGGCTCAAGCTCTGTTATGTCTCGCTGCCCACCCACACCGGCTGCTGCCTCCTGCGCCCCGAGCTGCTGCTGCTGCTGCTGCTGCCCCCCGGGACCCCCCGAGACCCCCTGAACCCCACGGCCATGAGGGTGCTGAGTGCGCTCAGCTGCGGCTGAGACCCCCAAAAACCCCCCAAAATCACCCCAAAAACCACCCCCGAGACCCCCTGAACCCCACGGCCATGAGGGTGCTGAGTGCCCTGAGCTGCGGCTGAGACCCCCAAAAATCACCCCTGAGACCCCCCAAAATCACCCCAAAAACCAGCCCTGAGACCCCCCAAAATCACCCCAAAAATCACCCCAAAAATCACCCCTGAGACCCCCAAAAACCACCCCAAAACCCACCCCAAAAATCACCCCCGAGACCCCCTGAACCCCACGGCCATGAGGGTGCTGAGTGCGCTCAGCTGCGGCTGAGACCCCCAAAAATCACCCCAAAATATCCCTGAGACCCCCAAAATCACCCCAAAAATATCCCTGAGACCCCCAAAAATCACCCCCGAGACCTCCTGAACCCCACGGCCATGAGGGTGCTGAGTGCCCTGAGCTGCGGCTGAGACCCCCAAAAATCACCCCTGAGACCCCCCAAAAATCACCCCTGAGACCCCCCAAAATCACCCCAAAAATCACCCCTGAGACCCCCCAAAATCACCCCAAAAATCACCCCCGAGACCCCCTGAACCCCACGGCCCTGAGGGTCCTGAGTGCCCTGAGCTGCGGCTGAGACCCCCAAAAATCACCCCAAAAACCACCCCTGACACCCCCCAAAAATCACCCCTGAGACCCCCCAAAATCACCCCCGAGACCCCCTGAACCCCACGGCCATGAGGGTGCTGAGTGCCCTGAGCTGCGGCTGAGACCCCCCAAAATCACCCCTGAGACCCCCAAAAATCACCCCAAAAATCACCCCTGAGACCCCCTGAACCCCACGGCCATGAGGGTGCTGAGTGCCCTGAGCTGCGGCTGAGACCCCCAAAATCACCCCAAAATATCCCTGAGACCCCCCAAAAATCACCCCAAAAATCACCCCCGAGACCCCCTGAACCCCACAGCAATGAGGGTGCTGAGTGCCCTGAGCTGCGGCTGAGACCCCCCAAAAATCATCCCCAAAATATCTCTGAGACCCCCAAAAATCACCCCAAAAATCCTTTAGAGACCCCCAAAAATCACCCCAAAAATCACCCCAAAACCCACCCCAAAAATCACCCCCGAGACCCCCTGAACCCCACGGCTCTGAGGGTGCTGAGTGCGCTGAGCTGCGGCTGAGACCCCCAAAAATCATCCTGAGACCCCCCAAAATCACCCCCAAAAATCACCCCTGAGACCCCCAAAAATCACCCCAAAAACCACCCCCGAGACCCCCAAAATCACCCCAAAACCCACCCCAAAAATCACCCCGAGACCCCCTGAACCCCACGGCCATGAGGGTGCTGAGTGCGCTGAGCTGCGGCTGAGACCCCCAAAAATCACCCCTGAGACCCCCAAAAATCACCCCCAAAAATCACCCCTGAGACCCCCAAAAATCACCCCAAAACCACCCCAAAAACCACCCCCGAGACCCCCTGAACCCCACGGCTCTGAGGGTCCTGAGTGCCCTGAGCTGCGGCTGAGACCCCCAAAAATCACCCCTGAGACCCCCCAAAATCACCCCAAAAACCACCCCCGAGACCCCCAAAAATCACCCCAAAAATCACCCCTGAGACCCCCAAAAATCACCCCAAAAATCACCCCGGAGACCCCCAAAAATCACCCCAAAAATCACCCCAAAATCACCCCAAAAACCACCCCCGAGACCCCCTGAACCCCACGGCTCTGAGGGTCCTGAGTGCGCTCAGCTGCGGCTGAGACCCCCAAAAATCACCCCAAAATCCCCCTGAGAGACACGGCTGAGACCCCCAAAAATCACCCCAAAAACCACCCCAAAAATCACCCCTGAGACCCCCAAAAATCACCCCAAAACATCCTTGAGACCCCCAAAAATCGCCTCAAAAATCACCCCAAAAATCACCCCTGAGACCCCCAAAAATCACCCCAAAAACCCCCCCTGAGACCCCCGAAAACCACCCCAAAGCCCCCGAGAGCCACGGCGCTGACCTGGAGAATTAAACGCGTTGAATTTACGGAGCTTGTTTTTGGGGTGCGATGGAGAAATGTGAGGGAGGAACACGAAGGAAAAATGAGGGGGAAAGAGAGGGGGAGTTTAAAGGGGAAAAGGAGAGGAAGGTGAGGGGGGAAAGAGTGGGAAATGTGAAGGGTAAAAAGCAGGAATTGTGAGGGGAAAAAGAGGAAAATTGTGAGGGGAAAAAGAGCAAAATTGTGAGGGGAAAAAGAGCAGGAATCGTGAGGGGAGAAAAGGGGGGGAAGCGTGAGGGGAGAAAAGGGCGGGAAGCGTGAGGGGACAAAAAGGGCGGGAATCGTGAGGGGAGAAAAAGGGCGGGAATCGTGAGGGGAGAAAAGAGCAAGAAACGTGAGGCGGAAAAGGCAAGAACTACAAGCGGAAAAAGGAGCCAGGAAACACGGAAGGAACAGGGAAGAAAACAAGCGGAAAAAAGGTAGGAGATGTGCTCCTCAATTCCTCGGGTGCCCCCTCCCCAAAATGAGTTGCAGACTCTGTGGGATTGCTCAGATAATTTATTTTTCCGGGGGTTCAAAAGGTATTGGGCGGCCTCTTTTTCCTCGCCATCACGGGCTTCTGGCTGTGCAGAATTGTGCTGGCCTGGTGCAGGTGGCAAAGGTGGGAAAAAACCCCAAAAATAACGGGGAACCCCTCAAAAGTGACCACCCCAGCAATTAAACACCCTCCCATTAAATACCCCCTAATTAAAGATCTCCTGATTAAACCTCCCGGATTCAAGACCCCAAGTTAACTCCCTCAATTAAAGATTCCCCCCACCCCACAAAATTAACACCTCTAATTAGACCCCAAATTTAACATCTCCACTTAACCCCCCCCAATCAAACCCACCAATTAAAACCCTCAGTTAAAACACAGCTAAGCCCAAGTAAAGACCTACTTAACCTCTCAATTAAACCCTCCCAATTAATCCACCCAATCAAACCTCCCAACTAAAACCACCCCAATTAAACTTCCCAATCAAACCCCCTAATTAAAACCGCTCTAATTAATAATTAATTAATATTCCCCCCCTTAATTAAGCCCCCCACCTTACCGTTCTGTATTGCCATCACTGGGGCACTGTGGAGAGAGAATTGATTGGGGGGGCTTCAGATCCTCAAACTGCCCCAAAACTCCCCCAAAGTTTCCCAAAACTCTCCCAAAACTCCCCCAAACTCCCCCAAAATGACCCCAAAGTGACTCAAAGTTTCCCCAAACTTCCCCAAACTGCCCCAAACTCCCCCAAAGTTTCCCAAAACTCCCCCAAACCGCCCCAAATTTCCCCCATCCCCACACCAACCCCCCCCAATGTCCCCCCGACCCCCCAGGTGATTTTGGGGTCCCCCTGAGGTGATTTTGGGGTCCCCAGCCCCCCTGAGGTGGTTTTGGGGTCCCCCTGAGGTGATTTTGGGGTCCCTCCCAGGTGATTTTGGGGCCCCCCCAGGTGATTTTGGGGTCCCCCAGCCCCTGAGGTGATTTTGGGGTCCCCCCCCGACCCCCCTGAGGTGATTTTGGGGTCCCCCCGTCCCCCCAGGTGATTTTGGGGTCCCCCCGTCCCCCCAGGTGATTTTGGGGTCCCCCTGTTCCCCCCTGAGGTGATTTTGGGGTCCCCCGACCCCCCCAGGTGATTTTGGGGTCCCCCTTAGGTGATTTTGGGGTCCCTCCCAGGTGATTTTGGGGTCCCCCAGCCCCTGAGGTGATTTTGGGGTCCCCCCCAGGTGATTTTGGGGTCCCTCCCAGGTGATTTTGGTGTCCCCCCCCGTCCCCCCAGGTGATTTTGGGGTCCCCCCAGGTGATTTTGGGGTCCCCCCCAGGTGATTTTGGTGTCCCCCCCGTCCCCCCAGGTGATTTTGGGGTCCCCCTGAGGTGATTTTGGGGTCCCCCCGAGCCCCCCAGGTGATTTTGGTGTCCCCCCCAGGTGATTTTGGGGTCCCCCAGCCCCTGAGGTGATTTTGGGGTCCCTCCCAGGTGATTTTGGGGTCCCCCTGAGGTGATTTTGGGGTCCCCCTGAGGTGATTTTGGGGTCCCTCCCAGGTGATTTTGGGGCCCCCCCAGGTGATTTTGGGGTCCCCAGCCCCCCCAGGTGGTTTTGGGGTGCCCCTGACCGCGGATCTCCAGGCGACACTCGGTCAGGGCCTCGCCCAGCTCGTTGACGGCGCGGCAGGTGTAGGTGCCGCCGTCGAAGGGCCCCGGTTTGCGGATCAGCAGGGTCAGCACCCCCTGGCTGTGCCGGGCCAGGAATTTGGGGTCCTCCCCGATGGCCACCTGGTTCTTCAGCCACACCACCTTGGGCTGGGAGAGGGGGTGGGGGTGGTTAGGGGGAGATTTGGGGGATTTGGGGGGCTTTTGGGGGGAGATTTGGGGTCTTGGGTGGGTTTGGGGGACCCCAAAACCAACCCAAGACCCCAAATCTCCCCCCAAATCCCCCAAATCTCCCCCCATAACCCCAAATCTCCCCCCATAACCCCAAATCTCCCCCAAATCTCCCCCAAAACCCTCAAACCTCCCCCCAAACCCCAAATCTCCCCCAAATCTCCCCCAAATCCCCCCAGGACCCCCAAAACCCCCAAACCTCCCCCCAAACCCCCCCAGGACCCCAAATCTCCCCGAAATGTCCCCCCAAAACCCCAAATCTCCCCCAAATCTCCCCCCAGGACCCCCCAAAACCCCAAATCTCCCCCCAGGACCCCAAATCTTGCCCCAAAACCCCAAATCTCCCCCCAAATCCCCCAAATCTCCCCCAAATCCCCAAATCTCCCCCCAGGACCCCAAATCTCCCCCAAATCTCTCCCCAAATCCCCCAAATCTCCCAAATCTCCCCCCAAATCCCCCAAATCTCCCCCCAAATCCCCCAAATCTCCCAAATCTCCCCCCAAATCTCCCCCCAAATCCCCCAAATCTCCCCCCAAAACCCCAAATCTCCCCCCAGGACCCCAAATCTCCCCCAAATCTCTCCCCAAAACCCCCAAATCTCCCCCAAATCTCCCCCCAGGACCCCCAAATCTCTCCCCAGGACCCCAAATCTCCCCCCAAATCCCCCCAAAACCCCCAAATCTCCCCCCAAATCCCCCCAAAAACCCCAAATCTCCCCCCAAATCCCCGCAAAAAACCCAAATCTCCCCCAGGACCCCCCAAAAACCCCAAAACCCCCCCCAAAACCCCAAATCTCTCCCCAAATCCCCAAATCTCACCCAAATCTCCCCCCAAAACCCCCCAAATCTCCCCCAAATCTCCCCCTCAGGACCCCAAATCTCCCCCCCAAACCCCCCAAATCTCCCCTCAGGACCCCCCAAAACCCCCCAAAAACCCCAAATCTCCCCCCAGGACCCCAAATCTCCCCCCAGGACCCCAAATCTCCCCCCAAAACCCCCAAATCTCCCCCCCAAAACCCCCCAAAACCCCCCCCAAAACCCCAAATCTCTCCCCAAAACCCCCGAATCTCCCCCAGGACCCCCCAAATCTCCCCCCAAAACCCCAAATCTCCCCCAAATCTTCCCCCAAAAACCCCAAATCTCCCCCAGGACCCCCCAAATCTCCCCCCAAAACCCCAAATCTCCCCCAAATCTTCCCCCAAAAACCCCAAATCTCCCCCAGGACCCCCCAAATCTCCCCCCAAAACCCCAAATCTCCCCCAAATCTTCCCCCAAAACCCCCGAATCTCCCCCAGGACCCCCCAAATCTCCCCCCAAAACCCCAAATCTCCCCCAAATCTCCCCCCAGGACCCCAAATCTCCCCCCATAACCCCAAATCTCCCCCAAATTTCCCCCCAGGACCCCCCAGGACCCCCAGATTTCCCCCCAAACGCCGTCCCCAGACCTTGGGGTGTCCCCTGACGGCGCAGTTGAGGGCGGTGGAGTATCCGGCCACGGCGCTGCGATCCACCAGCGGCGTCAGGAACTGGGGGGCCGAGCGGAAATCGTGCTCCTGGTACTGGGGGGGCTTCAGCCTCAGCTCTGGGGGGGTCCCCAAAAAACATTTAGGGGCACCCCAAAAAAAAATAAAAAAAAATCCGAATTTTTAGACCCAAAATTTGGGGTTTTTTGGGTTTTTTGGGGTTTTTTTGGGTTTTTTTGGGGGTTTTTGGGGGTTTTTTGGGGGATTTAAGGTCGGGGTGAGCCCAAAATTTTGTTTGGATTGTTGGAATTGACCCCAAATGGATCCTTTCCTCCCGTAATTAAAGGTATTTTAATTAATTAAAAGGTGTAATTAAGGTTTTAGGTAGCCCTGGGGTTTTTGGGGTTTTTTTTCTTGAATCAGGAATTGCCCCAAATTCCTTTGATTGGTCCCCAAAATCTGCTCAAATCGCTTTGATTCACCCCAAAATCTGCTCAAATCACTTTGATTTTGCTCAAATCACTTTGATTTTACCCAAATCATTTTGATTTTACCCAAATCACTTTGATTTTCCCCAAAATCTGCTCAAATCACTTTGATTCACCCCAAAACCACCCCAAAACCACCCCAAACCAACACAAAAACCACCCCAAAACACCCCAAATCCCCCAAAAACACCCCAAACCCACCCCAAAACCAACTCAAAAAACACCCAAAAAACACCTGAAAAACACCCAAAACCACCCCAAACCCCCCAAAACAACCCAAACCACCCCAAAACCTCTCAAAATCCCCTCAAACCCCCCCAAACCATCACAAAAAACACCCAAAAAACACCCAAAAAACACCCAAAAAACACTCAAAACCAACCAAAAATCACCCAAAAAACACCCAAAAAACACCTCAAAACACCCAAAAACACCCCAAACGCCCCAAACCACCCCAAATTCACCTCAAAAACACCCAAAAAACACCAAAACCCCCCCAAAACCATCACAAAAAACACCAAAAAACACCCAAAAAACACCCAAAAAACCACTCACAAACCACTCAAAAACCACTCAAATCCCCCCAAATCCACCCCAAAAACCCCCCAAATTTGGGGTACCGGCTTTGGGGATGAGGGTGGTGTTGCAGGACAGCCCCAGAAACCACCCCAAACCCCCCAAAAACACCCAAAAAACACCTCAAATCACCCCAAAAACACTCAAAAAACACCCCAAAAACACCTCAAAAACACCTCAAAAAACACCTGAAAAACACCCAAAACCCCCCCAAACCCCCTCAAAACCACCCCAAAACCACCTCAAATCCCCCCAAACCATCTCAAAAAACACCCAAAAACCACCCAAAAACACCCAAAAAACACCCAAAAAACACCCAAAAAACACCCAAAGAACACCCAAAAAACGCGAAAAAAACACCCAAAAAACACTCAAAAAACACCCAACACCCCAAAAAACACCAAAAAAACACCCCAAAACACCCAAAAAACACCCAACCCCCCCCAAAAACCCCCCAAATTTGGAGTACCGGCTTTGGGGATGGTGGCGGTGTTGCAGGACAGCCCCGGAAACCACCCCAAACCCCCCAAAACAACCCAAAAGCACCCAAAAACACCCGAAAATCACCCAAAAAACACCCAAAAAACACTCCAAAACCACCCCAACCCCCCCAAAACCACTCAAAAACCACCTCAAATCACCCCAAAACCAATTCAAAAAACACCCCAAAAAACACCCGAAAACACCCCAAAAATACCCAAAACCACCCCAAACCAACAGAATCTCCCCCAAAACCACCTCAAAAAACACCCAAAAAACACCCAAAAAACACCCAAAAACCACCCCAAAAACACCTCAAAACCACCCCAAAACCACCTCAAATCCCCCAAAACCACCCCAAACCAACTCAAAAAACACCCAAAAACACCCAAGAAACACTCAAAAAACACCCAAAAACCACCCAAAAAACACCCAAAAACCCCCCAAAACCATCACAAAAAACACCCAAAAACCACCCCAAAACCACCTCAAACCAACTCAAAAAACACCCAAAAAACGCCCAAAAAACACCCAAAAAACACCCAAAAAACACCCAAAAACACCCAAACCCCCCCAAAACCCCCCCAAATCCCGGTGAAATTTGGGGTACCGGCTTTGGGGATGGTTGTGGTGTTGCAGGACAGCCCCGGAAACCACCCCAAACCCCCCAAAAACACCCAAAAAATACTCCAAAACACCCCAAACCCCCCAAAACCACTCAAAAACCACCTCAAATCACCCCAAAATCACCCCAAAAACACCCCAAAAAAACCTCAAAAACACCCAAAAAACACCTGAAAAACACCCAAAACCACCCCAAATCCCCCAAAACCACCCCAAAACCATCTCAAAGCCCCCAAACCAACTCAAAAAACACCCAAAAAACACCCGAAAAACACCCCAAAACCACCCAAAACCACCTCAAAAAACACCCAAAAACCCCCCAAAACCAACTCAAAACCCCCCAAAACACCCCAAACCAACTCAAAAAACATCCAAAAACCACCCAAAAAGCACTCAAAAAACACCCAAAAAACACCCAAAAAACACTCAAAAAACACCCAAAAAACACCCAAAAAACACCCGAAAAACACCCGAAAAACACCCAAAAAACACCCAAAAAACGCCCAAACCCCCCCAAAAACCCCCCCAAATTTGGGGTACCGGCTTTGGGGATGGTTGCGGTGTTGCAGGACAGCCCCGGAAACCACCCCAAACCCCCCAAAACACCCCAAAAACACCCCAAAACCACTCAAAAACCACCTCAAAACCACCTCAAAACCACCCAAAACCACCTCAAAATCCCCCAAAACCACCCCAAACCAACTCAAAAAACACCCAAAAACCACCCAAGAAACACTCAAAAAACACCCAAAAACCACCCAAAAAACAATCAAAAAACACCCAAAAACCACCCAAAAAACACCCAAAAAACACCCAAACCCCCCCAAACCCCCTCAAAACCACCCCAAAACCACCTCAAATCCCCCAAAACCATCTCAAAAAACACCCAAAAACCACCCCAAAACCACCTCAAAGCCCCCAAAACCACCCCAAACCAACTCAAAAAAACCCAAAATACACCCAAAAACACCCCAAAACCACCCCAAACCAACTCAAAAAACACCCAAAAAACGCCCAAAAAACACCCAAAACCACCTCAAATACCCCCAAAACCACCTCAAAAAACACCCAAAAAACACCAAAAACCCCCCAAAACCATCACAAAAAACACCCAAAAACCACCCAAGAACCACTCAAAAACCACTCAAATCCCCCCAAACCCCCCCAAATCCCGGTGAAATTTGGGGTACCGGCTTTGGGGATGAGGGCGGTGTTGCAGGACAGCCCCAGAAACCACCCCAAACCCCCCAAAACAACCCCAAAAACACCCAAAAACACCCAAAAAACACCTGAAAAACACCCCAAAAAACACCCAAAACCACCCCAAACCAACTGAATCTCCCCCAAAACCACCTCAAAAAACACCCAAAAAACACCCAAAAAACACCCAAAAAACACCCAAAAAAACACCCAAAGACACCCCAAAAATACCCAAAACCCCCCAAAACCATCACAAAAAACACCCAAAAAACACCCAAGAAACACTCAAAAAACACCCAAAAAACACCCAAACCCCCCCAAAACCACCCCAAATCCCGGTGAAATTTGGGGTACCGGCTTTGGGGATGGTGGCGGTGTTGCAGGACAGCCCCGGAAACCACCCCAAACCCCCCAAAACAACCCAAAAACCAACTCAAAAAACACCCAAAAAACACCCAAAATACACCCAAAAAACACCCCAAAAACACCCAAAAACACCTCAAAAAACATCTGAAAACCACCCCAAAAAACACCTGAAAAACACCCCAAAAATACCCCAAACCACCCCAAACCAACTGAATCTCCCCCAAAACCAACTTAAAAAACACCCAAAAAACACCCAAAAAACACCCAAAAAACACCCAAAAAACACCCAAAAAACACCCAAAAACCACCCAAAAAACACCCAAAACCAACTCAAAAAACACCCAAAAAACACCCAAAAAACCCAAAACCACTCAAAAAACACCCAAAAAACACCCAAAAAACACCCAAAAAACACCCAAAACCAACTCAAAAAACACCCAAAAAACACCCAAAAATACCCCAAACCCCCCAAAAACACCTCAAAAAACACCCAAAAAACACCCAAAACCACCTCAAATGCCCCCAAAACCACCTCAAAAAACACCCAAAAAACACCCAAAAACCCCCCAAAACCATCACAAAAAACACCCAAAAACCACCCCAAAACCACCTCAAACCAACTCAAAAAACACCCAAAAAACACCCAAAAAACACCGGAAAAACGTCCAAAAAACACCCAAAAAACGCCCAAAAAACGCCCAAAAAACACCCAAAAAACGCCCAAAACCACCTCAAAAAACACCCAAAAAACACCAAAAACCCCCCAAAACCATCACAAAAAACACCCAAAAAACACCCAAAAAACACCCAAAACCACCTCAAACCAACTCAAAAAACACCCAAAAAACGCCCAAAAAACACCCAAAAAACGCCCAAAAAACGCCCAAAAAACCCCCAAAAAACCCCCAAAAAACCCCCAAAAAACCCCCAAAAAACCCCCAAAAAACCCCCAAACCCCCAAAACGTCCCCAAAACCCCCCCAAATTTGGGGTACCGGCTTTGGGGATGAGGGCGGTGTTGCAGGACAGCCCCGGAAACCACCCCTAAACCAACTCAAATCCCCCAAAACCATCTCAAAAAACACCCAAAAAACACCCCAAAAATACCCCAAACCCCCCAAAACCAACTCAAAAACTACCCAAAAACCACCCAAAAAATACCCAAAAAACGCCCAAAACCACCCCAAACCCCCCCAAAACATCTCAAAAAACACCCAAAAAATACCCAAAAAACACCCAAAACCACCCCAAAAACACCCAAAAAACACCCAAAAACCACCCCAAAAACACCCAAAAAACACTCAAAAAACACCCAAAAAACACCTGAAAAACACCCAAAGCCACCCCAAAACCACCTCAAAAAACACCCAAAAAACACTCAAAAAAACCCCCAAAACCACCTCAAAAAACACCCAAAAAACACCCCAACACCCCAAAATACCCCCCAAACCCCCCCAAATCCTGGTGAAATTTGGGGTACCGGCTTTGGGGATGGTTGCGGTGTTGCAGGACAGCCCCGGAAACCACCCTAAACCCCCCAAAAACACCCCAAAAAACACCCAAAAAACATCCAAAAAACACCCAAAATACACCCAAAAACACCCCAAACCCCCCAAAACCACTCAAAAACCACCTCAAATCACCCCAAAACCAATTCAAAAAACACCCCAAAAAACACCCGAAAACACCCCAAAAATACCCAAAATCCCCCCAAACCAACTGAATCTCTCCCAAAACCACCTCAAAAAACACCCAAAAAACACCCAAAAAACACCTCAAAGCCCCCAAACCAACCCAAAAACCACCTGAAAACCACCCCAAAAAACACCCAAAAAAACCCAAAAACACTCAAAAAACACCCAAAAAACACCCAAAAAACGCCCAAAAATACCCAAAACCACCCCAAACCAACTGAATCTCCCCCAAAACCATCTCGAAAAACACCCAAAAAATATTCCAAAACACCCCAAAAACACCCAAAACCAACTCAAAAGCCACCTCAAATCACCCCAAAAACACCCCAAAACCACCTCAAAAAACACCTGAAAAACACCCAAAACCACCCCAAACCCCCCAAAAACACCTCAAAAAAAACCTAAAAACCACCCTAAAACCCCTCCAAAACCACCTCAATCCCCCCAAAACTCCCCAAAACCACCTCAAAAAACACCTGAAAACCACCCAAAAAACACCAAAAACCCCCCAAAACCAACTCAAAAAATACTCAAAAAACACCCAAAAAACCCCCAAACCCCCCCAAAACCCCCCCAAATTTGGGGTACCGGCTTTGGGGATGATGGCGGTGTTGCAGGACAGCCCCGGAAACCACCACAAACCACCCAAAACAACCCAAAAAACCACCCCAAACCCCCAAAACCACCTCAAAAAACACCCAAAAAACACCCAAAAAACACCCAAAAACCACCCAAAAACCACCCAAAAAACCCCCAAACCCCCCCAAATCCCGGTGAAATCGGGGGTACCGGCTTTGGGGATGATGGCGGTGTTGCAGGACAGCCCCGGAAACCACCCCAAACCCCCCAAAAACACCCAAAATACACCCCAAAAACACCCAAAAAACACCCAAATAACACCCAAAAAACGCCCAAAAAACACCCAAAAACCCCCCAAACCCCCCCAAAACCCCCCCAAATTTGGGGTACCGGCTTTGGGGATGGTGGCGGTGTTGCAGGACAGCCCCGGAAACCCCCCCAAACCCCCCCAAATCCCGGTGAAATTTGGGGTACCGGCTTTGGGGATGGTTGCGGTGTTGCAGGACAGCCCCGGTTTCTCGCTCAGCCCGCACAGGTTCTCACTGAACACCTTGAACAGGTACTCGTTCCCCATCACCAGCTCCGACACCGTGCAGCGCAGAGGCCGGTTGTGCTCGTACACCGTGAACCACTCCTGGGGATGGGAGAGGGGATTTGGGGGGTCCTGAGGGGTTTTTGGGGGTCCTGAGGGGGTTTTGGGGGGTCCTGAGGGGTTTTGGGGGGTCCTGAGGGGTTTTTGGGGGGTCCTGAGGGGGTTTTTGGGGGGTCACCGTGCAGCGCAGAGGCCGGTTGTGCTCGTACACCGTGAACCACTCCTGGCGACGGGACAGGGGGTTTGGGGGGTCCTCAGGGGGTTTGGGGGGTCCTGAGGGGTTTTTGGGGGGTCTTTAGAGGGTCGTGAGGGGTTTTTAGGGGACCTTGAGGGGGTTTTAGGGGGTTGTGAGGAGGTTTTGGGGGGTCCTGAGGGGGTTTTTCGGGACCTTGAGGGGGTTTGGGGGGTCTGGGGGTCTTTTGGGGGGTCCTGAGGGGTTTTTGGGGGGTCCTGAGGGGTTTTTGGGGGGTCCTGAGGGGTTTTTGGGGGGTCCTGAGGGGTTTTTGGGGGGTCCTGAGGGGTTTTTGGGGGGTCACGGTGCAGCGCAGAGGCCGGTTGTGCTCGTACACCGTGAACCACTCCTGGCGACGGGACAGGGGGTTTGGGGGGTCCTCAGGGGGTTTGGGGGGTCCTCAGGGGGTTTTGGGGGGTCCTCAGGGGGTTTGGGGGGCTGTTGGGGGGTCCTCAGGGGGTTTTTGGGGGGTCACGGTGCAGCGCAGAGGCCGGTTGTGCTCGTACACCGTGAACCACTCCTGGGGATGGGAGAGGGGATTTGGGGGGTCCTGAGGGGGTTTTGGGGGGTCC
This sequence comes from Poecile montanus, assembly GCA_038429875.1. Classification (NCBI taxonomy): domain Eukaryota; kingdom Metazoa; phylum Chordata; class Aves; order Passeriformes; family Paridae; genus Poecile; species Poecile montanus. Next base: position 1,766,705 of record CM076539.1, on the reverse strand, counting down.
TGAGGGGTTTTTGGGGGGTCCTGAGGGGGTTTGGGGGGTCCTCAGGGGGTTTTTCGGGACCTTGAGGGGGTTTGGGGGGTCCTGAGGGGGTTTTTGGGGGGTCCTGAGGGGGTTTTTGGGGGGTCCTGAGGGGGTTTTTGGGGAGTCGTGAGGGGGTTTTAGGGGATCTTGAGGGGTTTTTTGGGGGTTGTGAGGAGGTTTTGGGGAGTCCTGAGGGGGTTTGGGGGGTCCTGAGGCGTTTTTGGGGGGTCCTGAGGGGGTTTTGGGGGGTCCTGAGGGGTTCTGGGGGTCCTGAGGGGGTTTTTGGGGGGTCACGGTGCAGCGCAGAGGCCGGTTGTGCTCGTACACCGTGAACCACTCCTGGGGACAAGGTTTGGGGGGTCCTCAGGGGGTTTTGGGGGGTCCTGAGGGGGTTTGGGGGGTCCTGAGGGGTTTTTGGGGGGTCCTGAGGGGGTTTTGGGGGGTCCTGAGGGGGGTTTTTTGGGGGGTCACAGTGCAGCGCAGCGGCCGGTTGTGCTCGTACACCGTGAACCACTCCTGGGGACGGGACAGGGGGTTTGGGCGGTCCTGAGGGGGTTTGGGGGGTCCTGAGGGGTTTTTGGGGGGTCCTGAGGGGGTTTTGGGGGGTCTTTAGAGGGTCGTGAGGGGTTTTTAGGGGACCTTGAGGGGGTTTTAGGGGGTTGTGAGGAGGTTTTGGGGGGTCCTGAGGGGGTTTTGCAGGGACCTTGAGGAGGTTTTAGGGGGTCCTGAGGGGATTTTAGGGGGTTCTGAGGGGGTTTTGGGGGGTCCTGAGGGGTTTTTTGGGGGTCCTGAGGGGTTTTTGGGGGGTCCTGAGGGGTTTTTGGGGGGTCCTGAGGGGTTTTTGGGGGGTCACGGTGCAGCGCAGAGGCCGGTTGTGCTCGTACACCGTGAACCACTCCTGGCGACGGGACAGGGGATTTGGGGGGTCCTGAGGGGGGTTTGGGGGGTCCTGAGGGGGTTTGGGGGGTCCTGAGGGGTTTTTGGGGGGTCTTTAGAGGGTCGTGAGGGGTTTTTAGGGGACCTTGAGGGGGTTTTAGGGGGTCCTGAGGGGATTTTAGGGGGTTGTGAGGAGGTTTTGGGGGGTCCTGAGGGGGGTTTGGGGGGTCCTCAGGGGGGTTTGGGGGGTCCTGAGGGGTTTTTGGGGGGTCCTGAGGGGTTTTTGGGGGGTCTTTTGGGGGATCTTGAGGGGTTTTTGGGGGGTCACGGTGCAGCGCAGAGGCCGGTTGTGCTCGTACACCGTGAACCACTCCTGGGGACGGGACAGGGGATTTGGGGGGTCCTCAGGGGGTTTGGGGGGCTGTTGGGGGGTCCTGAGTGGTTTTTGGGGGGTCCTGAGGGGGTTTGGGGGGTCCTGAGGGGGTTTTGGGGGGTCCTCAGGGGGTTTGGGGGTCTTTTGGGGGGTCCTGAGGGGGTTTGGGGGGACCTTGAGGAGGATTTGGGGGGTCCTGAGGGGTTTTTGGGGGGTCCTGAGGGGGTTTGGGGGGACCTTGAGGAGGATTTGGGGGGTCCTCAGGGGTTTTTGGGGGGTCCTCAGGGGTTTTTGGGGGGTCCTCAGGGGGTTTGGGGGTCTTTTGATGGGTCCTGAGGGGGTTTTAGGGGGTCGTGAGGGGTTTTTAGGGGGTCCTCAGGGGGTTTTGGGGTGTCCTGAGGGGTTTTTGGTGTGTCCTGAGGAGTTTTTGGGGTGTTTTGAGGAGTTTTGGGGGTTCCTGAGGTGTTTTTGGGGTGTCCTGAATGGTTTTTTAGGGGTCCTGAGGTGTTTTTGGGGTGTTTTGAGGAGTTTTGGGGTGTCCTGAGTGGTTTTTGGGGGTTCCTGAGGAGTTTTTGGGGTCCCCAGGCCCCTCACCATGGTTCTCTTGTCAGCTTTCATGACGGTGTAGCCGGTGATCTCGGCGTTGCCGTCGTCCTCGGGGGGCTCCCACTCCAGCAGGGCATTGAACCCCCAAACCTCCTTCACCTGCACCTTCTGGGGGGGCCCCGGACGCTCTGGGGAACCCCAAAAACTCAGCAAAAACTGAGCAAAAACTGAGCAAAATAACCCCAAAAAACTGACCCAAAAAAACCCCAAAAACTGACCCAAAACTGACCAAAATAACCCCAAAAACTCAGCAAAAACTGAGCAAAATAACCCCAAAAACTGACCCAAAACTGACCCAAAACTGACCCAAAACTGACCCAAAACTGACCCAAAACTGACCAAAATAACCCCAAAAACTGACCCAAAACTGACCCAAAACTGACCCAAAACTGACCCAAAACTGACCAAAATAACCCCAAAAACTGACCCAAAATAACCCCAAAAACTGACCCAAAACTGACCCAAAACTGGCCAAAATAACCCCAAAAACTGACCCAAAATAACCCCTAAAAATGAGCAAAAACTGACCAAAAACTGACCCAAAACTGACAAAAATAACCCCAAAAACTGACCCAAAATAACACCAAAAACTGCTCCTTCACCTGCACCTTCTGGGGGGGCCCCGGACGCTCTGGGGGACCCCAAAAAATGACTCAAAACTGGCCAAAAACTGACCCAAAATAACCCCAAAAACTGACCCAAAATAACCCCAAAAACTGACCCAAAACTGACCAAAATAACCCCAAAAACTGACCCAAAATAACCCCAAAAACTGAGCAAAAATTGGCCAAAATAACCCCAAAAACTGACCCAAAATAACCCCAAAAACTGACCCAAAACTGACCCCAAACCTCCTTCACCTGCACCTTCTGGGGGGGCCCTGGACGCTCTGGGGGACCCCAAAAACTCAGCAAAAACTGAGCAAGAACTGAGCGAAAACTGAGCAAAATAACCCCAAAAACTGACCCAAAACTGACCCCAAACTGACCAAAATAACCCCAAAAACTGACCCAAAATAACCCCAAAAACTGACCCAAAATAACCCCAAAAACTGACCCAAAAGTGGCCAAAATAACCCCAAAAACTCAGCAAAAACTGAGCAAAATAACCCCAAAAACTGACCCAAAATTACACCAAAAATTGAGCAAAAATTGGCCAAAATAATCCCAAAAACTGACCCAAAATAACCCCTAAAAATGAGCATAAACTGACCAAAAACTGACCCAAAACTGGCCAAAATAACCCCAAAAACTGACCCAAAATAACCCCAAAAACTGACCCAAAATAACCCCAAAAACTGACCCAAAATAACCCCTAAAACTGACCCAAAATAACCCCTAAAACTGACCCAAAATAACCCCTAAAACTGACCCAAAATAACCCCTAAAACTGACCCAAAACTGACCAAAATAACCCCAAAAACTGACCCAAAACTGACCCAAAATAACCCCAAAACTGACCCAAAACTGACCCAAAACTGACCCAAAAATGACCAAAAACTGACCCAAAACTGACAAAAATAACCCCAAAAATTGACCCAAAAATGACCCAAAAATGACCCAAAAATGACCAGTGCCCAAACCCAGTGCTCCCAGTGCCCAATCCCAGTCACTCCCAGTGCTCCCAGTACCCAACCCCAGTGCTCCCAGTGCTCCCAGTGCCCAATCCCAGTGCTCCCAGTGCTCCCAGTGCTCCCAGTGCCCAATCCCAGTGCTCCCAGTGCTCCCAGTGCTCCCAGTGCCCAATCCCAGTCCCTCCCAGTGCTCCCAGTGCTCCCAGTGCCCAACCCCAGTGCTCCCAGTGCTCCCAGTACCCAATCCCAGTGCTCCCAGTGCTCCCAGTACCCAATCCCAGTGCTCCCAGTACCCAATCCCCGTCCCTCCCAGTCCCTCCCAGTGCCCAATCCCAGTCCCTCCCAGTCACTCCCAGTGCCCAATCCCAGTGCTCCCAGTGCTCCCAGTACCCAATCCCAGTGCTCCCAGTGCCCAATCCCAGTCACTCCCAGTGCTCCCAGTGCCCAATCCCAGTGCTCCCAGTGCTCCCAGTTACCAACCCCAGTGCTCCCAGTGTGTCCCCAGTCCCTCCCAGTCTCTCCCAGTGCTCCCAGTCACTCCCAGTGTGTCCCCAGTCCCTCCCAGTGCTCCCAGTTACCGACGATGCGCAGTCTGATCTCGGCAGTGTCCTCCATGCCCTCGATGCGCACGCTGATCCCAGTGCTCCCAGTGCTCCCAGTGCTCCCAGTGCTCCCAGTGCTCCCAGTGCCCAATCCCAGTGCTCCCAGTGCTCCCAGTGCCCAATCCCAGTGCTCCCAGTGCTCCCAGTGCCCAATCCCAGTGCTCCCAGTGCTCCCAGTGCTCCCAGTGCTCCCAGTGCTCCCAGTGCCCAATCCCAGTGCTCCCAGTGCCCAATCCCAGTGCTCCCAGTGCCCAATCCCAGTCACTCCCAGTGCTCCCAGTGCCCAATCCCAGTGCTCCCAGTCCCTCCCAGTTACCGACGATGCGCAGTCTGATCTCAGCCGTGTCCTCCATGCCCTCGATGCGCACGCTGATCCCAGTGCTCCCAGTGCTCCCAGTAACCAACCCCAGTGCTCCCAGTGCTCCCAGTGCCCAATCCCAGTGCTCCCAGTGCTCCCAGTGCTCCCAGTGCTCCCAGTGCCCAATCCCAGTGCTCCCAGTGCTCCCAGTGCCCAATCCCAGTGCTCCCAGTGCCCAATCCCAGTGCTCCCAGTGCTCCCAGTGCCCAATCCCAGTGCTCCCAGTGCCCAATCCCAGTCACTCCCAGTGTGTCCCCAGTCCCTCCCAGTCCCTCCCAGTGCTCCCAGTTACCGACGATGCGCAGTCTGATCTCAGCCGTGTCCTCCATGCCCTCGATGCGCACGCTGATCCCGTAGCGTCCCGAGTGCCCAATCCCAGTCACTCCCAGTGCTCCCAGTGCCCAATCCCAGTCCCTCCCAGTGCTCCCAGTGCTCCCAGTTACCGACGATGCGCAGTCTGATCTCGGCGGTGTCCTCCATGCCCTCGATGCGCACGCTGATCCCAGTGCTCCCAGTGCTCCCAGTGCTCCCAGTGCTCCCAGTGCTCCCAGTGCTCCCAGTGCTCCCAGTGCCCAATCCCAGTGCTCCCAGTGCTCCCAGTTACCAACCCCAGTGCTCCCAGTGCTCCCAGTGCTCCCAGTGCTCCCAGTGCCCAATCCCAGTGCTCCCAGTGCCCAATCCCAGTGCTCCCAGTCACTCCCAGTGCCCAATCCCAGTCCCTCCCAGTGCTCCCAGTGCTCCCAGTTACCGACGATGCGCAGTCTGATCTCAGCCGTGTCCTCCATGCCCTCGATGCGCACGCTGATCCCAGTGCCCAATCCCAGTGCTCCCAGTGCTCCCAGTGCTCCCAGTGCTCCCAGTGCCCAATCTCAGTCACTCCCAGTGTGTCCCAAATCACTCCCTGTGCTCCCAGTGCCCAACCCCAGTCCCTCCCAGTCCCTCCCAGTCCCTCCCAGTGCTCCCAGTTACCGACGATGCGCAGTCTGATCTCGGCGGTGTCCTCCATGCCCTCGATGCGCACACTGATCCCAGTGCTCCCAGTGCTCCCAGTGCTCCCAGTGCTCCCAGTGCCCAATCCCAGTGCTCCCAGTGCTCCCAGTGCTCCCAGTGCCCAATCCCAGTGCTCCCAGTGCTCCCAGTGCTCCCAGTTACCGACGATGCGCAGTCTGATCTCGGCGGTGTCCTCCATGCCCTCGATGCGCACGCTGATCCCGTAGCGTCCCGAGTGCCCAATCCCAGTCACTCCCAGTGCTCCCAGTGCCCAATCCCAGTCACTCCCAGTGTGTTCCCAGTCCCTCCCAGTCCCTCCCAGTGCTCCCAGTTACCGACGATGCGCAGTCTGATCTCGGCGGTGTCCTCCATGCCCTCGATGCGCACGCTGATCCCAGTGCTCCCAGTGCTCCCAGTGCTCCCAGTGCTCCCAGTGCTCCCAGTGCTCCCAGTGCTCCCAGTGCCCAATCCCAGTGCTCCCAGTGCTCCCAGTGCTCCCAGTGCCCAATCCCAGTGCTCCCAGTGCTCCCAGTGCTCCCAGTGCTCCCAGTGCTCCCAGTGCTCCCAGTGCTCCCAGTGCCCAATCCCAGTGCTCCCAGTGCTCCCAGTGCTCCCAGTGCTCCCAGTGCTCCCAGTGCTCCCAGTTACCAATCCCAGTCACTCCCAGTGCTCCCAGTGCTCCCAGTTACCAACCCCAGTGCTCCCAGTGCTCCCAGTAACCAACCCCAGTGCTCCCAGTGCTCTCAGTGCTCCCAGTGCTCCCAGTGCTCCCAGTGCTCCCAGTGCCCAATCCCAGTGCTCCCAGTGCCCAATCCCAGTGCTCCCAGTGCCCAATCCCAGTCACTCCCAGTGCTCCCAGTTACCAACCCCAGTGCTCCCAGTGCTCCCAGTGCTCCCAGTTACCGACGATGCGCAGTCTGATCTCGGCGGTGTCCTCCATGCCCTCGATGCGCACGCTGATCCCAGTGCTCCCAGTGCTCCCAGTGCTCCCAGTGCTCCCAGTGCTCCCAGTGCTCCCAGTGCTCCCAGTGCTCCCAGTCACTCCCAGTGTGTCCCCAGTCCCTCCCAGTGCTCCCAGTTACCGACGATGCGCAGTCTGATCTCAGCCGTGTCCTCCACGCCCTCGATGCGCACGCTGATCCCAGTGCTCCCAGTCCCTCCCAGTGCTCCCAGTGCTCCCAGTGCTCCCAGTGCCCAATCCCAGTCACTCCCAGTGCTCCCAGTGCTCCCAGTGCCCAATCCCAGTGCCCAACCCCAGTGCTCCCAGTGCTCCCAGTGCCCAATCCCAGTGCTCCCAGTGCTCCCAGTTACCGACGATGCGCAGTCTGATCTCAGCCGTGTCCTCCATGCCCTCGATGCGCACGCTGATCCCAGTGCTCCCAGTGCTCCCAGTGCTCCCAGTGCTCCCAGTGCCCAATCCCAGTGCTCCCAGTGCTCCCAGTGCTCCCAGTGCTCCCAGTGCTCCCAGTACCCAATCCCAGTCCCTCCCAGTCCCTCCCAGTCCCTCCCAGTTACCGACGATGCGCAGTCTGATCTCAGCCGTGTCCTCCATGCCCTCGATGCGCACGCTGATCCCAGTGCTCCCAGTCCCTCCCAGTGCTCCCAGTGCTCCCAGTGCTCCCAGTGCTCCCAGTGCTCCCAGTGCTCCCAGTGCTCCCAGTGCCCAATCCCAGTGCTCCCAGTGCTCCCAGTGCTCCCAGTGCTCCCAGTTACCGACGATGCGCAGTCTGATCTCGGCGGTGTCCTCCATGCCCTCGATGCGCACGCTGATCCCGTAGCGTCCCGAGTGCGCTCTGCCGGCGGCGCGGATGAAGAAGACGCTGTCGCGCTCCGAGGTTCGCACGTGAACGTCCTCGCCCAGGGCCCCGCCCTCCTTCGTCCACGTCACCTGGGGGCGGGGCTTGCCCTGGGGGGGGGGAGGGGCTTGGTGAGAGATGGGGGGTGGGGGGGTCTGTGGGGTCTATGGGGCTGTGGGGTCTATGGGGCTGTGGGGTCTATGGGATCTATGGGGCTGTGGGGTCTATGGGATCTATGGGGCTGTGGGGTCTGTGGGGTCTATGGGGCTGTGGGGTCTATGGGGCTGTGGGGTTCAGTTGTCCCTATGGGGTCTATGGGGCTGTGGGGTCTATGGGGTCTATGGGCTGTGGGATCTATGGGGCTGTGGGGCTGTGGGATCTATGGGGCTGTGGGATCTATGGGGCTGTGGGATCTATGGGATCTATGGGGCTGTGGGGTCTATGGGATCTATGGGATCTGTGAGGTTATGGGGCCTATGGGGCTGTGGGATCTATGGGGCTGTGGGGCTGTGGGATCTATGGGGCTGTGGGGTCTATGGGGCTGTGGGATCTATGGGGTCTATGGGGCTGTGGGGTCTATGAGATCTATGGGGTTGTGGGGTCTATGGGATCTATGGGGCTGTGGGGTCCATGAGATCTATGGGGCTGTGGGATCTATGGGGCTGTGGGGTCTATGGGATCTATGGGGCTGTGGGGCTGTGGGGTCTATGGGATCTATGGGGCTGTGGGGTCTATGGGGCTGTGGGTTCTATGGGGCTGTGGGGTCTATGGGGCCTATGGGGCTGTGGGATCTATGGGATCTATGGGGCTGTGGGGCTGTGGGATCTATGGGGCTGTGGGATCTATGGGACTGTGGGGTCTATGGGATCTATGGGGCTGTGGGGCTGTGGGGTCTACAGGATCTATCGGGCTGTGGGACCTATGGGATCTATGGGGCTGTGGGGTGGGGTTGTTCCTATGGGATCTATGGGGCTGTAGGGCTGTGGGATCTATGGGGCTGTGGGATCTATGGGGTTGTGGGGTCTATGGGATCTATGGGGCTGTGGGGATCTATGGGGCTGTGGGGCTGTGGGGTCTATGGGATCTATGGGTCTATGGGATCTATGGGATCTATAGGGCTGTGGGGTCTGTGGGGATCTATGGGGCTGTGGGGATCTATGGGGTTGTGGGGGTCTATGGGGCTGTGGGATCTGTGGGATCTATGGGGCAGAGCTGTCCCTACGGGGCTGAATCACCCCAATGAATCTATGGGGCCGAGTCACCCCAATAAATCTATGGGGCAGAGCTGTCCCTATAGGGCTGAATCACCCCGATAAATCTATGGGGCAGAGCTGTCCCTATAGGGCTGAATCACCCCAATGAATCTATGGGGCAGAGCTGTCCCTATGGGGCTGAATCACCCCGCTGAATCTATGGGGCAGAGCTGTCCCTATGGGGCTGAATCACCCCAGTAAATCTATGGGGCAGAGCTGTCCCTATGGGGCTGACTCACCCCGATGAATCTATGGGGCAGAGCTGTCCCTATAGATTTTGGGGTCCCCCGCTCACCTGGAAGGGGATGACGAGGTTCACCTGCTCCCCCACCTTCCTCACGTACGTCTGCCGCAGGTGCCGGGGCAGGCGGATCTTGGGGCGCTCTGGGGGGGGTCGGGGGATATTTGGGGTGTGGGGGGTGGGGAATCTATGGGGCAGAACCCCCCACCCCCCATTTTGGGGTCCCGTTTTTGGGATCTCCTCCCCATCTTTGGGTTTCTCTTCTCATTTTTGGGGTCCTCTCCCAATTTTTGGGGTCCTCTCCCCATTTTTGGGGTCCCCCCCCCATTTTTGGGACCCCTCCCATTCTTGGGGTCTCCTGCCCATTTTTGGGGTCCTGTTTTTGGGATCCCCTCCCAATTTTTGGGTTTTTCTCCCCATTTTTGGGATTCTCTCCCCACTTTTGGGGTCCCATTTTTGGGTTCCCCTTCCCATTTTTGGGGTCCTGTTTTTGGGTTCCCCTCCCTGTTTTTGGGTTTTTCTCCCCATTTTTGAGGTCTCATTTTTGGGTTCCTCCCCCCATTTTTGGGGTCCCCTCCCCAGTTTTGGGTTTCTCTCCCCATTTTTGGGGTCCTCTCCCAATTTTTGGGGTCCCATTTTTGGGATCCCCTCCCCATTTTCGGGATCCCATTTTTGGGGTCCTCCCCCAATTTTTGGGGTCCCGTTTTTCGGATCCCCTCCCCATTTTTGGGCTCCCATTTTTGACTTCCCCTCCCCATTTTTGGGCTCCCTGCTATTTTAGGGACCCCCCTCATTTTCGGGACCCCCCCTTTAATTTCCCCCCCCCTCATTCCAGGGATCCCCCACTTAACAAATCCCCCCCATTTCCCCTCATCCCCCACCCCCCAAAATTTCAGGGTGTCCCCCCCAAACCCCCGGGGTATTTTTGGGGTGTCCCCCCCCAATTCCCCCCCAGAATTTTGGGGTCCCCCGGGGGTCTCACCCACGATCTCTCGGATGGTGACGGGCTGGGCCATGGTGGCCGGGGGGCTGCGCCCGGCGATGTTCACCCCAACAACGCGGAACAGGAGCTTCTCCCCCGTGGGGAGCCCCCGAACCGTGAGCCCGCAGCGCTCCACCAGCTCCGTGTTAGCCGGGGTCCAGGTGGAATCTGTGGGGCAGGAGATGTGGGGCTGGGGGTTATGGGGCTGGGGGTTATGGGGCTGGGAGCCCGCAGCGCTCCACCAGCTCCGTGTTAGCCGGGGTCCAGGTGGAATCTATGGGGCAGGAGATGTGGGGCTGGGCGTTATGGGGCAGGAGACACCGGGGTTATGGGGCTGGGGGCTCCACCAGCTCCGTGTTAGCGGGGGTCCAGGTGGAATCTATGGGGCAGGAGATGTGGGGCTGGGGGTTATGGGGCTGGGGGCTCCACCAGCTCCGTGTTAGCAGGGGTCCAGGTGGAATCTATGGGGCAGGAGATGTGGGGCTGGGGGTTATGGGGCTGGGAGCTCCACCAGCTCCGTGTTAGCCGGGGTCCAGCTGGAATCTATGGGGCAGGAGACACCGGGGTTATGGTGCTGGGGGAGGGGGAATCTATGGGGCAGGAGAAATGGGGCTGGGGGCTATGGGGCAGGGACTGGGCTATGGGGCAGGAGAAATGGGGCTGGGGGCTATGGGGCAGGGTCCAGGCTATGGGGCAGGGATCAGGTTATGGGGCAGGGATCAGGTTATGGGGCTGGGGGCTATGGGGCAGGGACCAGGCTATGGGGCTGGGGGCTATGGGGCAGGGTCCGGGCTATGGGGCAGGGTCCAGGCTATGGGGCAGGGTCTGGGCTATGGGGCTGGGGGCTATGGGGCAGGGACCAGGCTATGGGGCAGGGTCCGGGCTATGGGGCAGGGTCCGGGCTATGGGGCAGGGTCTGGGCTATGGGGCTGGGGGCTATGGGGCAGGGTCCGGGCTATGGGGCAGGGTCTGGGCTATGGGGCTGGGGGCTATGGGGCAGGGTCCGGGCTATGGGGCTGGGGGCTATGGGGCAGGGTCCGGGCTATGGGGCAGGGATCAGGTTATGGGGCTGGGGGCTATGGGGCAGGGACCGGGCTATGGGGCAGGAGAAATGGGGCTGGGGGCTATGGGGCAGGGTCCGGGCTATGGGGCAGGGATCAGGTTATGGGGCAGGGATCAGGTTATGGGGCTGGGGGCTATGGGGCAGGGTCTGGGCTATGGGGCAGGGGGTTATGGGGCTGGGCGCTATGGGGCAGGGCGCTATGGGGCAGTGTCCGGGCTATGGGGCAGGGGCAGCTCCACATTTTGGGGTTTCGGGGCTGGGGACGACCCCAAATTTCCCAGATTCCCCCAAACTTTTCCGATCTCCCTCGAATTTTTTTGGGGTCCCCCCGGGTTTTTTGGGGTCCCCCCGATTTTTGGGGTCCCCCCGGGTTTTTTGGGGTCCCCCTTACCCCCCTCCACCAGGTACCCCTCGATTCCCCCCAAATTTCCCACATTCCCCCAAATTTTTCCGATCTTCCCCAAATTTTTTGGGATCTCCCCCAAATTTTTTGGGGTCCCCCCGGATTTTTGGGGTCCCCCCGGGTTTTTTGGGGTCCCCCCGATTTTTGGGGTGCCTCTCACCCCCCTCTCGGCACCACTCCACCAGGTATCCGTCGATGCCCCCGGCCCCGAGGCGCTCGGGCGGGCGCCACTTGAGGGTGGCCGTGGTGTCGGTGACGTCCTCCAGGGTCAGGTGCGTGGGTTCGCTCGTGGGGGCTTCGGGGAGACCCCAGACCCAAAAAAAAAATCAGATTTGGGAACCCCAAAAATATCCCCTGAACCCCCCAAAAAATATCCCCTGAACCCCCAAAAAATATCCCCTGAACCCCCCAAAAATATCCCCTGAACCCCCCCCAAAAAAATTATCCTGGAATCCCCCCCCAAAAATATCTCTGGAATTCTCCCAAAAATGCCCGTGGGATTCCCAAAAAATATCCCCAAAATCTCCCAAAAATTATCACTGGAATTCACCCAAAAATCAAAATTTCCCCCAAATCCCCCCCAAATCCCCCCCAAATCCCTCCAGGACCCCCCAAATCCCCCCAAATCCCCCCTAAATCCCTCCAGGACCCCCCAAATCCCCCCCAAATCCCCCTCAGGATGCCCCAAATCCCCCCCAAATGCCTGCAGGACCCCCAAATCCTCCCCAAAATCCCCCCAAATCCTTCCAGGACCCCCAGATCCTCCCCAAATCCCCCCCAATCCCCCCTCAGGACCCCAAAATCCCCCCCCAAATCCCCCCAACCCCCCCAAATCCCTCCAGGACCCCAAAATCCCTCCCAAAATCCCCCCCAAGACCCCCCAAATCCCCCTAAGATCCCCCCCAACCTCTCCCCAAATCCCCCCAAATCCCTCCAGGACCCCCAAAATTCCCCCCAAATCCCCCCCAAATCCCCCCCAACCCTCCCCAAATCCCTCCAGGACCCCCCAAATCCCCCCAAACCACCCCCCAACCTCTCCCCAAGCCCCCCCAAATTCCCCCAAAACCCCCTCAGATCCCCCCCAACCCCTCCCCAATCCCTTCAAATCCCCCCCAAATCCCCCCAAATCCCTCCAGGACCCCCAAAATCCCCCCAGCCCCCTCCCCACGCCCCCAAATCCCCCCAAATCCCCCCAAATCCCACCTCAGGACCCCCCAAATCCCTCCAGGACCCCCAAAATCCCCCAAATCCCCTCCCCACGCCCCCAACCCCTCCCCAAACCCCTCCAAATCCCCCCCAAACCCCCCAAATCCCCCCTCAGGACCCCCCAAATCCCCCCCAAATCCCTCCAGGACCCCCAAAATCCCCCCAGCCCCCTCCCCACGCCCCCAAATCCCCCCCAACCCCTCCCCAAATGCCCCCCAACCCTCCCCAAATCCCCCCAAATCCCACCTCAGGACCCCCCAGATCCTCCCCAAATCCCTCCAGGACCCCCAAACCCCCCCAAATCCCCTCCCCATGCCCCCAACCCCTCCCCAAACCCCTCCAAATCCCCCCCAAATCCCCCCTAAATCTCCCCAAATCCCCCCAAATCCCCCCCAAATCCCTCCAGGACCCCCAAAATCCCCCCAGCCCCCTCCCCACGCCCCCAAATCCCCTCCAACCCCTCCCCAAATCCCCCCTAAATCTCCCCAAATCCCCCCAAATCCCACCTCAGGACCCCCCAAATCCCCCCTAAATCCCCCCAAACCCTCCTCAAATCCCCCCAAATTCCCCCAAACCCCCCCAAATCCCCCCCAAATCCCCCCCAGACCCCCTCCCCACGCCCCCCCCCTCACCGATGGGCATGAAGGGGGGGGTGTTGAGGCTGGGGGCCGAGACCCCGATGGCGTTGACGGCGAAGACCCTCATCTCGTACAGGACCCCCTCGATCATCCGCGTCGACTCGAACGTCAGCGCCGGCAGCACCTCGAAGTTGAGCTTCATCCAGCGGTGGGAGCCCTTCTTCTTCCTCTCCACCAGGTAACCTGCGGCAGGTGAGGGGCGGGGCAGGTGTGGGGCGGGTGTGGGGCGGGTGTGGGGACAGGTGTGGGGCAGATGGGACAGGTGTGGGGCAGGTGTGGGGCGGGTGTGGGGCAGGTGTGGGGCAGGTGTGGGGCGGGTGTGGGGCAGATGGGGCAGGTGTGGGGCGGGTGTGGGGCAGGTGTGGGGCAGGTGTGGGGCAGGTGTGGGGACAGATGGGGCAGGTGTGGGGCAGATGGGACAGGTGTGGGGCAGATGGGATAGGTGTGGGGCAGGTGTGGGGCAGATGGGACAGGTGTGGGGCAGGTGTGGGGCGGGTGTGGGGCAGGTGAGTGTGAGGTAAGTGTGGGGTGAGTGTGGGGTAAGTGTGGGGCAGGTGGGAGGTGGGTGTGAGATGGGTGTGGGGCAGGTGTGGGGTGTGAGATGGGTGTGGGGCAGGTGTGGGGTGGGGGTGAGAGGTGTGGGGCAGATGGGGCAGGTGAGATGGGTGTGGGACAGGTGAGAGGTGTGGGGTGGGGTGTGGGGTGGGTGTGGGGCAGGTGTGGGGCAGGTGTGGGGCAGGTGTGGGGTGGGTGTGAGAGGTGTGGGGCAGGTGTGGGGCAGGTGTGGGGCAGGTGTGGGGCAGATGGGATAGGTGTGGGGCAGGTGTGGGGCAGATGGGACAGGTGTGGGGCAGGTGTGGGGCAGGTGTGGGGCAGGTGTGGGGCAGATGGGATAGGTGTGGGGCAGGTGTGGGGCAGATGGGACAGGTGTGGGGCAGGTGTGGGGCAGGTGTGGGGCAGATGGGATAGGTGTGGGGCAGGTGTGGGGCAGATGGGACAGGTGTGGGGCAGGTGTGGGGTGGGGTGGGTGTGGGGTGGGTGTGGGGTGGGTGTGGGGCAGGTGTGGGGCCGATGGGACAGGTGTGGGGACAGGTGTGGGGCGGGTGAGATGGGTGTGGGGTGGGTGAGAGGTGTGGGGTGGGTGTGAGGTGAGTGTGGGGCGGGTGTGGGGCAGATGGGGTGGGTGTGGGGTGTGAGAGGTGTGGGGTGGGTGTGGGGCAGGTGAGGACAGGTGAGATGGGTGTGGGGCAGGTGGGGAAGGTGTGGGGCAGGTGGGGCAGGTGGGACAGGTGTGGGGCAGATGGGGTGGGTGTGGGGTGGGTGTGGGGCAGGTGAGATGGGTGTGGGGCAGGTGTGGGGTGGGTGTGGGGTGGGTGTGGGGCAGGTGTGGGGCAGGTGGGGACAGGTGAGATGGGTGTGGGGTGGGTGTGAGAGGTGTGGGGCAGGTGTGGGGCGGGTGTGTGGCAGGTGAGATGGGTGTGGGGCAGGTGGGAGAGATGTGGGGCAGGTGTGGGGTGTGAGATGGGTGTGGGGCAGGTGTGGGGCGGGTGTGTGGCAGGTGAGATGGGTGTGGGGCAGGTGTGGGGCAGGTGTGGGGCAGGTGTGGGGCAGGTGGGGGAGGGGTGGGGTGGGTGTAGAGTGGATGTGGGGCAGGTGTGGGGTGTGAGATGGGTGTGGGGCAGGTGTGGGGCGGGTGTGGGACAGGTGGGGGACAGGTGAGATGGGTGTGGGGTGGGTGTGGGGCAGGTGTGGGGTGGGTGTGGGGCGGGTGTGGGGTGAGTGTGGGACAGGTGGGGACAGGTGAGGTCCCCCCAGGTAAATCCAGGTCCCCCCAGGTGTCCCCAGGTAAATCCAGGTGTGGGGTCTCACCTGTGACCAACTGTCCCCAGGTGTCCCCAGGTCCCCCCAGGTGTCCCCAGGTGTGTCTCACCTGTCCCCAGGTGTCCCCAGGTGTGTCTCACCTGTCCCCAGGTGTGTCTCACCTGTCCCCAGGTGTCCCCAGGTGTGTCTCACCTGTCCCCAGGTGTCCCTCACCTGTCCCCAGGTGTGTCTCACCTGTCCCCAGGTGTCCCCAGGTGTGTCTCACCTGTCCCCAGGTGTCCCCAGCCCCCCCAGGTGTGTCTCACCTGTCCCCAGGTGTGTCTCACCTGTCCCCAGGTGTCCCCAGGTGTGTCTCACCTGTCCCCAGGTGTCCCCAGGTGTGTCTCACCTGTCCCCAGGTGTCCCCACCCCCCCCCCCGGTGTCCCCAGGTGTCCCCAGGTGTGTCTCACCTGTCCCCAGGTGTGTCTCACCTGTCACCGGTTGTCCCCCGTCGAACTTGGGGGGTTCCCAGACGAGCACGGCCCAGTCCTCGCCCACCTGAGTGACGCGCACGGCCTCGGGGGGGTCGGGGACATCTGCGGGGAGGGGACACACCTGAGCTCACCTGGGGACACCTGTGACACACCTGAGCTCACCTGGGGACACCTGAGCTCACCTGTGACACACCTGAGCTCACCTGTGTCCCCCAGGTGTCCCCCCAGGTGTCCCCAGGTGTGTTCAGGTGTCCCCAGGTGTGTCCCCATGTCCCCCCAGGTGTCCCCAGGTGTGTCCCCAGATGCCCCCAGGTGTCCCCAGATGTGCCCAGGTGTCCCCATGTCCCCCCAGGTGTGTCCCCAGGTGCCCCCCAGGTGTCCCAGGTGTGCCCAGCTGCCCCCCCATGTCCCCCCAGGTGTGTCCAGGTGTTCCCATGTCCCCCCAGGTGTGTTCAGGTGTCCCCAGGTGTCCCCAGGTGTTGCCAGGGTGTCCCCAGGTGTGTCCCCATGTCCCCCCAGGTGTCCCCATGTCTTCCCAGGTGTGCCCAGGTGTCCCCAGGTGTTTCAATGTCTCCCCCCAGGTGTCCCCATGTCCCCCCAGGTGTCCCCAGGTGTGCGCAGCTGTCCCCAGGTGTGTCCCCATGTCCCCCCAGCTGTCTCCATGTCCCCCCAGGTGTGTTCAGGTGTCCCCACGTGTGTCCCCATGTCCCCATGTCCCCCCAGGTGTCCCCAGGTGTGCCAGGTGCTGACCCACGACGCGGATGGTGATGGCGGCCGTGTCCCCATGTCCCCCCATGTCCCCAGGTGTCCCCAGGTGTCCCCAGGTGTCCCCATGTCCCCCAGGTGTGCCCAGGTGTGCCCAGGTGCTGACCCACGACGCGGATGGTGATGGTGGCCGTGTCCCCATGTCCCCCCAGGTGTCCCCAGGTGTGTCCCCATGTCCCCCAGGTGTCCCCAGGTGTCCCCATGTCCCCCCATGTCCCCCCATGTCCCCCCAGGTGTCCCCAGGTGCTGACCCACGACGCGGATGGTGATGGCGGCCGTGTCCCCATGTCCCCCCAGGTGTCCCCATGTCCCCCCATGTCCCCCCAGGTGTCCCCATGTCCCCCCATGTCCCCCCAGGTGTGCCCAGGTGCTGACCCACGACGCGGATGGTGATGGCGGCCGTGTCCTCCCCGGCCGGGTTGGTGACGCGGATCTCGTAACGTCCCTCGTCCCCGCGCTCGGCGCTCTCCACAACCAGGCTGCTCAGCCCGTGCTTCTCCTCCAGACGGACACGGCCCTCGGAGACTGAGAGCACCTGGACAGGTGAGACAGACAGGTGAGACAGGTGAGACACCTGGGACAGGTGACACAGAACACCTGAGAACATCTAGGAACATCTGGGACAGGTGGGGGCTGCTGAGCCCGTGCTTCTCCTCCAGACGGACACGGCCCTCGGGGCAGGAGAACACCTGGACAGGTGAGACAACACCTGAGAACACCTGGACAGGTGAGATAGAACACCTGGGAACACCTGGGACAGGTGACACAGAACATCTGGGACAGGTGACACAGAACATCTGGGACAGGTGGGGACTGCTGAGCCCGTGCTTCTCCTCCAGACGGACACGGCCCTCGGGCACGGAGAGCACCTGGACAGGTGAGACAAGTGAGATAGAACACCTGGGAACACCTGGGAACACCTGGGAACACCTGGGAACACCTGGACAGGTGACACAGAACACCTGGGAACATCTGGGACAGGTGACACAGAACACCTGGGACAGGTGAGGGCTGCTGAGCCCGTGCTTCTCCTCCAGACGGACACGGCCCTCGGGACAGGACAGCACCTGGACAGGTGAGACAGACAGGTGAGACACCTGGGAACACCTGGACAGGTGAGACAGGACAGGTGAGACACCTGGGACAGGTGACACAGAACATCTGGGACAGGTGGGGACTGCTGAGCCCGTGCTTCTCCTCCAGACGGACACGGCCCTCGGGGATGGACAGCACCTGGACAGGTGAGACAGGACAGGTGAGACACCTGGGAACACCTGGACAGGTGAGACAGAACACCTGGGAACATCTGGGAACATCTGGGACAGGTGGGGACTGCTGAGCCCGTGCTTCTCCTCCAGACGGACATGGCCCTTGGGGATGGAGAACACCTGGACAGGTGAGACAGGTGAGACAGGTGAGACACCTGGGAACACCTGGGAACACCTGGACAGGTGACACAGAACATCTGGGACAGGTAGGGGCTGCTGAGCCCGTGCTTCTCCTCCAGACGGACACGGCCCTCGGGACAGGACAGCACCTGGACAGGTGAGACAGGACAGGTGAGAACACCTGGACAGGTGAGATAGAACACCTGGGAACATCTGAGAACATCTGGGACAGGTGACACAGAACATCTGGGACAGGTGACACAGAACATCTGAGAACATCTGGGACAGGTGGGGGCTGCTGAGCCCGTGCTTCTCCTCCAGACGGACACGGCCCTCGGGGATGGACAACACCTGGACAGGTGAGACAGGTGAGACACCTGGGAACACCTGGGAACACCTGGGAACACCTGGGAACACCTGGGAACATCTGGAACAGGTGAGAACAGACTGGTCACAGCACTCCAGGGATGACACAGGTGACACACACAGGTGACACACACAGGTGACACAGGTGACACAGGAGGTGACACAGGTGACACACAGGTGACACAGGTGACACACAGGTGACACACAGGTGACACACAGGTGTCCCAGGTGTTCTCACCTGTCCGTCCTTGCTCCAGGTGACCGTGGGCAGTGGCTCTCCCGAGATGGGCACAGGAGATGACACAGGTGACACACACAGGTAACAGATGTCACACAGGTGACACACAGGTGACACAGGTGACACACAGGTGACACACACAGGTGACACACACAGGTGACACACACAGGTGACACACAGGTGACACACAGGTGACACACAGGTGACACAGGTGTTCTCACCTGTCCGTCCTTGCTCCAGGTGACGGTGGGCAGTGGCTCTCCCGAGATGGGCACAGGAGATGACACAGGTGACACACACAGGTGACACAGGTGACACACAGGTGACACAGGTGACACACACAGGTCACACAGGTGACACACACAGGTGTCCCAGGTGTTCTCACCTGTCCGTCCTTGCTCCAGGTGACCGTGGGCAGTGGCTCTCCCGAGATGGGCACAGGAGATGACACAGGTGACACACACAGGTAACAGATGTCACACAGGTGACACACACAGGTGACACAGGTGACACAGGTGACACACAGGTGACACACACAGGTAACAGATGTCACACAGGTGACACAGGTGACACAGGTGACACACACAGGTGACACAGGTGACACACAGGTGACACTCAGGTGTTCTCACCTGTCCGTCCTTGCTCCAGGTGACGGTGGGCAGTGGCTCTCCCGAGATGGGCACGTCCAGCCTCAGTTTGTTTCCGGCCACCACCACCAGCGTCTGCTCCGTGTCCCGCCCCGAGCAGTCCAGGTGGATCTTGGGGGGCTCTGGGGACACAGGTGGGGCTGGCACAGGTGTCCTCTGACCCCTGACCTCCTCAGGTGTCCTCTGACCTCCTCCAGGTGTCCCCTGGCCCCTCCTCCTCCTCAGGTGTCCCCTGACCTTCCTCAGGTGTCCTCTGATCCCTCCTCCAGGTGTCCCCTGGGCCCTCCTCCTCCTCAGGTGACCTCTGACCTCACTCAGGTGTCCCCACAGGTGTCCCCTCCCCCCCCCTCAGGTGTCCCCACCCCCACTCAGGTGTCCCCTCCCCCCCTCAGGTGTCCCCTCAGGTGTCCCCACCCCCACTCAGGTGTCCCCTCCCCCTCCTCAGGTGTCCCCTCCCCCCCCAGGTGTCCCCTCCCCCCTCACCTTGTTTGGGCACGTACTCCACCTTGATCTCTGTGGGGGAGGGGCGGGGGAACAGGTTAGTGACGTCACAGACCCCCAAACCCCTCCCCGATGACGTCATCCAATCCCCTTCCCGATGACGTCATCCAAAACCCCCTCCCCGATGACGTCATCCAAACACTCTCCGATGACGTCATCCAAACCCCTCCCCATTACGTCATTTAAACCCCTCCCCCGATGACGTAATCCAAGCCCCTCCTCCCGATGACATAATCAAACCCCCTCCCCAATTACGTCATTTAAGCCCCTCCCCCCCAATGACGTCATTGGGAATCCCCGGGGAGGGGAATTCCCCTCCTCGGTGACGTCATCGGAACCCAAAGCAGCCCCAAAGTGCCCCGAGACCCCCAAGTGACCCCCAAGTGACCTCCAGTGACCCCCCGTGACCCCCAAGTGACCCCCAAGTGACCCCCAAGTGACCCCCAGTGACCCCAGTGACCCCCAAGTGACCCCCAAGTGACCCCCAAGTGACCCCCAGTGACCCCCAAGTGACCCCCAAGTGACCCACAGTGACCCACAGTGACCCCCAAGTGACCCCCAGTGACCCCCAAGTGACCCCAGTGACCCCCAAGTGACCCCCCAGTGACCCCAGTGACCCCCAGTGACCCCCAAGTGCCCCCCAGTGACCCCCAAGTGCCCCCCAGGTGACCCCCAAGTGACCCCCAAGTGATCCCAGTGACCCCCCAGTGACCCCCAGTGACCCCCAAGTGCCCCCCAGGTGACCCCCAAGTGACCCCCAAGTGACCCCCAAGTGCCCCCCAAGTGCCCCCAGTGACCCCCAGTGACCCCCAAGTGCCCCAAACACCTCCCCAGTGACCCCCAAGTGACCCCCAGTGACCCCCAGTGACCCCCAAGTGCCCCCCAGGTGACCCCCAAGTGCCCCCCAGGTGACCCCCAAGTGACCCCCAAGTGACCCCCAAGTGCCCCGAGACCCCCCAGTGCCCCCCAAGTGACCCCAGTGACCCCCAAGTGCCCCCCAATTGCCCCCCAAGTGCCCCCAATGCTCAACCCCAGCCCCCCAAGCGCCTCCCAAGCACCCCCAGCACCCCCCAAACGCCCCCCAAGTGCCCCAAGACCCCCCCAGTGACCCCCAGTGCCCCCCAAACGCCCCCCAATGCTCAACCCCAGCCCCCCAAGTGCCCTCAAACACCCCCCAAACTCCCCCCAGGTGCCCCCAATGCCACCCAAGCACCCCCGAGCACCCCCCCAGTGCCCCCAAACGCCCCCCCAGTGCCCCCCAAACGCCCCCCCAGTGCCCCCCAGTGCCCCCCAAACGCCCCCCCAGTGCCCCCCAGTGCCCCCCAAGTGCCCCCCGAGCTGCCCCACCGAGGAAGTTGAGCTTGGCCGAGAGGGTGAGGGCGAAGCCGTCGGGGACGAAGGTGTAATCGCCCTCATCCTCGGGCCGCACGTCGTCGATCACCAGCTTGTGGATCCTGGGGGGCCGCCAGCAGCGTTTGGGGGGGCCCAAGACGGCTGGGGGGCCCCAAAATCCCACCCAGGGGTCCCAAAAACCACCCAGAAACAGACAGGGGTCCCAAAAACCCACCCAGGAACACCCAGGGGTCCCAAAAATCCACCCAGAAACAGACAGGGGTCCCAAAATCCCACCCAGGGGTCCCAAAATCCCACCCAGGGGTCCCAAATCCCACCCAGGGGTCCCAAAATCCCACCCAGAAACACCCAGGGGTCCCAAAAACCCACCCAGGGGTCCCAAAAATCCACCCAGGGGTCCCAAAAACCCACCCAGGGGTCCCAAAAATCCACCCAGGGGTCCCAAATCCCACCCAGAAACACCCAGGGGTCCCAAAAACCCACCCAGGGGTCCCAAAAACCCACCCAGGAACACCCAGGGGTCCCAAAAACCCACCCAGGGGTCCCAAAAACCCACCCAGGAACACCCAGGGGTCCCAAAAACCCACCCAGAAACAGCCAGGGGTCCCAAAAAACCCCCAGGGGTCCCAAAAACCACCCAGGGGTCCCAAATCCCACCCAAAAACACCCAGGGGTCCCAAAAATCCACCCAGGGGTCCCAAAAATCCACCCAGGGGTCCCAAATCCCCACCCAGAAACAGCCAGGGGTCCCAAAAACCCAAAAATTCCCATCCAGGTGTCCCAAATCCCACCCCAAAACACCCAAATCTCCACCCAAAAACACCCAGGGGTCCCAAAATCCCACCCAGGGGTCCCAAATCCCACCCAGGGGTCCCAAAAACCCACCCAGGGGTCCCAAAAACCACCCAGAAACAGACAGGGGTCCCAAAAACCCAAAAAACCAAACCCAGATATCCTAAAATCCCCCCAAAAACACCCAGGAATCCCAAATTCCCAAAAAAATGAACCCAAGAATCCCAAAATCCCAAAAAATCCCACCCAGGAATCCCAAAATTCCCAAAAATCCAAACCCAGGAATCCCAAATTCCCAAAAATCCAAACCCAGGAATCCCAAAATCCCAAAAATCCAAACCCAGGAATCCCAAAATCCCAAAAAAGGGAACCCAAATATCCCAAAATCCCCAAAAAATAAATCCAGGAACCCCAAAATTCTCAAAAATCCAAACCCAGGAATCCCAAAATCCCAAAAAATGAACCCAGGAACCCCAAAATCCCAAAAATCCAAAGCCAGGAATCCCAAAATTCCAAAAAATGAACCCAAATATCCCAAAATCCCAAAAAATCCCACCCAGGAATCCCAAAATTCCCAAAAATCCAAACCCAGGAACCCCAAAATCCCAAAAAATGAACCCAGGAACCCCAAAATCCCGAAAATCCAAACCCAAGAATCCCAAAATCCCAAAAAATCCCACCCAGGAATCCCAAAATTCCAAAAAATGAACCCAAATATCCCAAAATCCCAAAAACCTGAACTCAGGAACCCCAAAATTCCCAAAAATCCAAACCCAGGAACCCCAAAATCCCAAAAAATGAACCCAAAACCCCCCTGAGATGTCCCCAAACCCCCCCAGATGTCCCCAAACCCCCCCAGATGTCCCCAAACCCCCCTGAGATGTCCCCAAACCCCCCCCAGATGTCCCCAAACCCCCCCGAGATGTCCCCAAGCCTTCTCCATCCCCTCCCCCACCGCATTCCCGGATTTTTCCCGGGATGTCTCCTGGTCCTCACCTGCCCGTGTGGGAGATGTGGATCCTCTTGGACGGCCGGACCTCCACGCCGTTCTTGAACCAGCGGCCGGTCACCTTCTCGTCCGACACCTCGCACTTGAAGACGGCCTGCTCGGTGGCCTGCACCGTCAGGTCGGCGATGCCCTGGAGGACCTCCAGCTGCTTCTCTGGGGGGGGAAACGGGGGGTCAGGAGACACCAAAATCATCGTGGACACCAGAAATGTCCATGGGAATCCATGGGAATTCATGAATGTCCAGAGGAACCCAGAGGAACCCATGGAGAACCCAGAGGAACCCATGGAGAACCTTCAGGAGCTACTTGGGAAGACCCCAAAATCATCGTGGACACCAGAAATGTCCATGGGAATCCATAAATGTCCATGGGAACCCAGAGGAACCCATGGAGAACCCAAAGGAACATCTGGAGAACCTCCAGCTGCTTTTCTGAGGGGAGAAACGGGGGGTCAGAAGACACCAAAATCATCGTGGACACCAGAAATGTCCATGGGAATCCATGGGAATCCATAAATGTCCAGAGGAACCCAGAGGAACATCTGGAGAACCTCCTGAGATGCCCTGGAGAACCTTCAGGAGCTACTTGGGAAGACCCCAAAATCATCGTGGACACCAAAAATGTCCATGGGAATCCATAAATGTCCAGAGGAACCCAGAGGAACCCATGAAAAACCCAGAGGAACATCTGGAGAACTTCTTGAGATGCTCTGGAGAACCTCCAGCTGCTTCTCTGGGGGGGGAAACGGGGGGTCAGGAGACACCAAAATCATCGTGGACACCAGAAATGTCCATGGGAATCCATGGGAATCCATAAATGTCCAGAGGAACCCAGAGGAACCCATGGAGAACTTCCTGAGATGCCCTGGAGAACCTTCAGGTGCTACTTGGGAAGACCCCAAAATCATCGTGGACACCAGAAATGTCCATGGGAATCCATAAATGTCCAGAGAAACCCAGAGGAACCCATGGAGAACCCAGAGGAACCCATGGAGAACCTCCTGAGATGCCCTGGAGAACCTCCAGCTGCTTCTCTGGGGGGGAGAAACGAGGTTGGGGGACTCCGAAATCTGGCTGGATCCTCCCAAACTCCCCTGGACATCCCTGGGACCTTCTGAAGATCTCCAGAACCTTCTCCAAGGTGACCCTCCAACATCTCCAGAAGCTCCCAGGAGGTCCCAGAAGCTCCCAGGAGGTCCCAGGAGGTCCCAGGAGGTCCCACCTTCCACGATGAGCTCGGCCTCGGCCTCGCCGCCGTTGGTGAGGATGCGGTAGCGGCCGGTGTCCTCCTTGGTGGCCTCGTTGAGGATCAGGAAGTGCTTCTTGCCGTCCTTCTTGAAGCGGTACTTGAAGGCGTCCTCACGGGTCAGCTCCACCCCGTCCTTCGTCCTGAGCAGGGTGGACACCAGGTGGACATGGGGTGGACACAGGGTGGACACAGAGTGGACACGAGGTGGACATGGGGTGGATTTGGGGGTGGACATGGGGTGGATTTGGAGATGAATATGGGGTGGACACCAGGTGGGCGTGGGGTGGAATTGGAGATGGACACAAGGTGGACACCAGGTGGACACAGAGTGGACACAAGGTGGACATGGGGTGGACATGGGGTGGACACCAGGTGGGCGTGGGGTGGACACAGGGTGGACACAAGGTGGACATGGGGTGGACACATGGTGGACATGGGGTGGAGGTGGAGATGGACATGGGGTGGACATGGGTGGACACAGGGTGGACACGGGGTGGAGGTGGAGATGGATATGGGGTGGACACCAGGTGGGCGTGGGGTGGACACAGAGTGGACATGGGGTGGACATGAGGTGGACCCAGGTGGACATGGGGTGGATTTGGAGATGGACATGGGGTGGACACCAGGTGGGCGTGGGGTGGACACAGGGTGGACACCAGGTGGACCCAGGTGGACATGGGGTGGAGGTGGAGATGGACATGGGGTGGACATGGGTGGACACAAGGTGGACGTGGGGTGGAATTGGAGATGGACACAGGGTGGACACCAGGTGGACACAGGGTGAACACAGAGTGGACATGAGGTGGACATGGGGTGGACACCAGGTGGACATGGGGTGGACACCAGGTGGACATGGGGTGGACACAGGGTGGACACAGAGTGGACACCAGGTGGACCCAGGTGGACATGGGGTGGAGGTGGAGATGGACATGGGGTGGACATGGGTGGACACAAGGTGGACGTGGGGTGGAATTGGAGATGGACACCAGGTGGACACAGGGTGGACCCAGGTGGACATGGGGTGGACCCAGGTGGACATGGGTGGACACAAGGTGGACATGGGGTGGATTTGGAGATGGACATGGGGTGGACACCAGGTGGGCGTGGGGTGGACACAGGGTGGACACCAGGTGGACCCAGGTGGACATGGGGTGGAGGTGGAGATGGACATGGGGTGGACATGGGTGGACACAAGGTGGACACCAGGTGGACATGGGGTGGACACAAGATGGACCCAGGTGGACGTGGGGTGGATTTGGAGATGGACATGGGGTGGACATGGGTGGACACAAGGTGGACATGGGGTGGAGGTGGAGATGGACACAAGGTGGACACGGGGTGGAGGTGGAGATGGACATGGGGTGGGTGTGGGGTGGACACGGGGTGGATTTGGGGTGGACACAGGTGGACATGGAGTGGACATGGGGTGGGCATGGGGTGGATTTGGAGATGGACATGAGGTGGACGTGGGGTGGACACGAGGTGGACACAGAGTGGACATGGTGGATTTGGAGATGGGCACAAGGTGGACATGGGGTGGACCCATGGTGGACATGGGATGGACATGGAGTGGACATGGGTGGACACAGAGTGGATTTGGAGATGGACATGAGGTGGACATGGGGTGGATTTGGGGTGGACACGAGGTGGACACGGGGTGGACACGGGGTGGAGGTGGGGTGGATTTGGAGATGGACACAAGGTAGACACGAGGTGGACATGGGGTGGATTTGGGGTGGACATGAGGTGGACACGAGGTGGACACAGGTGGACATGGGGTGGGTGTGGGGTGGATTTGGAGATGGACACAGGTGGACATGGGGTGGACACAGAGTGGAGGTGGGGTGGACATGGCGTGGATTTGGAGATGGACACAAGGTGGACACAAGGTGGACATGGGGTGGACATGGAGATGTACCCATGGTGGACATGGGGTGGATTTGGGGTGGACACGGGGTGGACATGGGGTGGACATGAAGTGGATTTGGAGATGGACACGGACATGGGATGGACACGGGGTGGACACGGGGTGGATTTGGAGATGGACACAAGGTGGACATGGGGTGGATTTGGGGTGGACATGAGGTGGACGTGGGGTGGATTTGGAGGTGGATATGAGGTGGACATGAGGTGGACATGGGGTGGACCCATGGTGGACATGGGATGGACATGGAGTGGACATGAGGTGGACACAGAGTGGACATGGGGTGGACATGGGGTGGATTTGGAGATGGACATGAGGTGGACATGGGGTGGACCCATGGTGGACATGAGGTGGACATGGGGTGGACCCATGGTGGACATGGGGTGGACATGGGTGGACACAGTGGATTTGGAGATGGACACAGGTGGACATGGGGTGGACACAAGGTGGAATTGGAGATGGACACGAGGTGGATGTGGGGTGGACACAGGTGGACATGGCATGGATTTGGAGATGGACACAAAGTGGACATGGGGTGGATTTGGGGTGGACATGAGGTGGATTTGGAGATGGACACAAGATGGACATGAGGTGGGGTGGACACAGAGTGGACATGGGGTGGATTTGGGGTGGAGTGGAGGTGGGGTGGACATGGGGTGGACACACATGGACACAGGATGGACACAGATGGACACACATGGACACAGGATGGACACAGATGGACACCCAGGTGTCCGTCCGTCCGTCCGTCCGTCCGTACCACATGACCTGGGCGCCCTCCTCGGACACCTCGGCCTCCAGCACCGCTCGCTCCCCCACCAACACCTGCTGGTCCTCAGGACCCTTCACAATCGTCACCGGCGGCTCTGGGGACACGTGGGGACAGGGGACAGGTGAGGGGACACCAGGGACAGGTGGGGACAGGTGAGAGGTCAGGGGACAGGTGAGGGACAGGGGACAGGTGAGGGGACACCGGGGACAGGTGGGGACAGGTGGGGACAGGTGTGGGACAGGTGAGGGACAGGTGAGAGACAGGTGGGGACAAGCGAGGGACAGGTGACAGGTGAGGGACAGGTGAGGGACAGGGGACAGGTGAGGGACAGGGGACAGGTGAGGGGGGACAGGTGAGGACAGGACAGGGGACAGGTGAGGGGGGACAGGACAGGTGAGAGACAGGTGTGGGGACAGGTGAGGGACAGGGGACAGGTGAGGACAGGTGAGAGGTGAGGGGACAGGTGAGAGATAGGTGGGGACAGGTGAGGGGACAGGACAGGTGAGGGACAGGGGACAGGTGAGGGACAGGTGAGGACAGGTGAGGGGACACCGGGGACAGGTGGGGACAGGTGTGGGACAGGTGAGGGACAGGTGACAGGTGAGGGACAGGTGAGGGACAGGGGACAGGTGAGGGGACAGGTGAGGACAGGACAGGGGACAGGTGAGAGGGGACAGGACAGGTGAGGTGACAGGTGTGGGGACAGGTGAGAGACAGGTGTGGGACAGGTGAGGGGTGACCTCAGGGGGGTCCCCAAACCACCCCAAAACCCCCCTCAAGGTGTCCCCAGACCCCCCCAGGTGTCCCCAGGTGTCCCCAGGTGTCCCCAGCCCCCCCCAGGTGTCTCCCCATGTCCCCAGCTGTGTCCCCAGCTGTCCCCATGTTCCCCCATATGTCCCCCCCAGGTGTCCCAGGTGTGTCCCCCCATGTCCCCAGGTGTGTCCCCCCATGTCCCCATGTCCCCCCAGGTGTGTCCCCAGGTGTCCCCAGGTGTGTCCCCAGGTGTCCCCAGGTGTCACTGACCCTTGACGAACACCTCAGTGAAGCTCTTCTCGTCGTTCACCCGGCACTCCCCAGGTGTCCCCAGGTGTGTCCCCAATGTCCCCAGGTGTCCCCAGCCCCCCCAGGTGTCCCCAGGTGTCCCCATGTCCCCCCAGGTGTCCCCAGGTGTCCCCAGGTGTCACTGACCCTTGACGAACACCTCAGTGAAGCTCTTCTCGTCGTTCACCCGGCACTCCCCAGGTGTCCCCAGGTGTGTCCCCAGCCCCCCCAGGTGTCCCCAGCCCCCCCAGGTGTCCCCCCAGGTGTGTCCCCAGGTGTCCCCAGGTGTCCCCAGGTGTCCCCAGGTGTCACTGACCCTTGACGAACACCTCGGTGAAGCTCTTCTCGTCGTTCACCCGGCACTCGTAGGCGGCGTCATCGGCCAGGGAGCATTTATTGATGGTCAGGATGCGCTTCAGGCCCACGTTCTCGAACACGTACCTGAGAGACACCTGTGAGGACACCTGGGGACATCTGGGGACACCTGGGGACACCTGGGGACACCTGGGGACACCTGGACACACCTGGGGACAGCTGTGAGTACACCTGAGCTACACCTGGGGACACCTGAGCTACACCTGGGGACACCTGAGGGCACCTGGGGGCATTTATTGATGGTCAGGATGCGCTTGAGACCCACGTTCTCGAACACGTACCTGTGGGGACACACCTGAGCACACCTGGGGACACCTGGGGACACCTGGGGACACCTGAGCACACCTGGGGACACCTGAGCTACACCTGGGGGACACCTGGGGGCATTTATTGATGGTCAGGATGCGCTTGAGACCCACGTTCTCGAACACGTACCTGTGAGACACACCTGAGCACACCTGGACACACCTGGGGACACCTGAGCACACCTGGGGACACCTGAGCACACCTGGGGACACCTGGACACACCTGGGGACAGCTGGGGACACCTGAGCGACACCTGGGGACACCTGAGGGCATCTGGGGACACCTGGGGACAGCTGTGAGTACACCTGGGGACACCTGGGGACACCTGGACACACCTGGGGGACACCTGGGGACACCTGGGCACACCTGGACACACCTGGGGGGTCTGGGGTCACACCTGGGGTGGTTTGGGGTCACACCTGGACACACCTGGGCACACCTGGGGGGGTTTGGGGTCACACCTGGACACACCTGGGCACACCTGGACACACCTGGGCACTCACTTGTTGCTGGGTTTGATCAGCTGACCGTTCTTGTACCATTTCAGGGGCACCTGGGGCTGTTTGGGGTCACACCTGGACACACCTGGGCACACCTGGGCACACCTGGGGGGCTCTGGGGTGGTTTGGGGTCACACCTGGGTACACCTGGGGCTGTTTGGGGTCACACCTGGACACACCTGGGCACACCTGGGCACACCTGGACACACCTGGACACACCTGGACACACCTGGGCACACCTGGACACACCTGGGCACACCTGGGCACTCACTTGTTGCTGGGTTTGATCAGCTGACCGTTCTTGTACCATTTCAGGGGCACCTGGGGCTGTTTGGGGTCACACCTGGACACACCTGGGCACACCTGGACACACCTGGGCACACCTGGGCACTCACTTGTTGCTGGGTTTGATCAGCTGACCGTTCTTGTACCATTTCAGGGGCACCTGGGGCTGTTTGGGGTCACACCTGGACACACCTGGGCACACCTGGGCACACCTGGGCACTCACTTGTTGCTGGGTTTGATCAGCTGACCGTTCTTGTACCATTTCAGGGGCACCTGGGGCTGTTTGGGGTCACACCTGGACACACCTGGGCACACCTGGGCACACCTGGGCACTCACTTGTTGCTGGGTTTGATCAGCTGACCGTTCTTGTACCATTTCAGGGGCACCTGGGGCTGTTTGGGGTCACATCTGGGGGGGTTTGGGGACACACCTGGGCACACCTGGACACACCTGGGCACACCTGGGCACACCTGGACACTCACTTGTTGCTGGGTTTGATCAGCTGACCGTTCTTGTACCATTTCAGGGGCACCTGGGGCTGTTTGGGGTCACACCTGGGGCTGTTTGGGGTCACACCTGGGCACACCTGGGCACACCTGGGCACACCTGGACACTCACTTGTTGCTGGGTTTGATCAGCTGACCGTTCTTGTACCATTTCAGGGGCAGGTCGGGGTTGCTCAGCTCCACCATCAGCCGGATCTTGTTGCCCTTGTCCACCTGGTAGGCCGGGTCCAGCTTCCGGATGAAGGCTGGGGACGCACAGGTGAGGGCAGGTGAGCTCCAGGTGAGCTCCAGATGAGCCCAGGTGAGCTCAGGTGGGTTCAGGTGAGCTCCAGGTGAGCTCCAGAGGTGCTCAGGTGGGCTCAAGTGAGCTCCAGGGGTGCTCAGGTGAGGTTCAGCTGAGCCCAGATGTGCTCAGGTGAGCCCTAGGTGGGCTCAGGTGAGCTCCAGGGGTGCTCAGGTGAGCTCTGGTGAGCCCCAGATGTGCACAGGCGAGCTCAGGTGAGCTCCAGGTGAGCTCAGGTGAGCTCCAGATGTGCACAGGTGAGACCAGGTGAGCTCCAGATGTGCTCAGGTGAGCTCAGGTGGGCTCAGGTGAGCCCCAGGTGAGCTCCAAGTGAGCTCCAGGTGAGCCCAGATGTGCTCAGGTGAGCTCCAGATGTGCTCAGGTGAGCTCAGGTGAGGCTCTTGAGCCGCTCCCATCCCCCCAAAACCCTTTAAAAACCCCTTAAAAAATCCAAAAAAATTACCAAAAAATCCCCAAAAAATCCAAAAAAATTACCAAAAAATCCCAAAAAATTCATAAAAAATCCAAAAAAATTCCCAAAAAATTCCCAAAAAATTCCCAAATTCCCGGAATTCCCGGATTTTCCCACCTTCGCTCTTCTTGGGCTCCACCTTGATCTTCTTGAGGCGTTTGAGCCGCTCCCATCCCCCAAAAACCCTCAAAAAACCCTCAAAAAAATCCAAAAAAATTCATAAAAAATTAAAAAAAAATCCCAAAAATTCCCAAAAAATTCCCAAAAAATTCCCAAAAAATTCCCAAATTCCCGGAATTCCCGGATTTTCCCACCTTCGCTCTTCTTGGGCTCCACCTTGATCTTCTTGAGGCGTTTGAGCCGCTCCCATCCCCCAAAAACCCTCAAAAAACCCTCAAAAAAATCCAAAAAAATTCATAAAAAATTAAAAAAAAATCCCAAAAATTCCCAAAAAATTCCCAAAAAATTCCCAAAAAATTCCCAAATTCCCGGAATTCCCGGATTTTCCCACCTTCGCTCTTCTTGGGCTCCACCTTGATCTTCTTGAGGCGTTTGAGCCGCTCCCATCCCCCAAAAACCCTCAAAAAACCCTCAAAAAAATCCAAAAAAAATCCTAAAAAATCAAAAAAAAATCCTAAAAATTCCCAAAAAATT